>JAFELO010000570.1:518497-565360 GCA_017140195.1 Eumaeus atala | reverse complement strand
ACAAAACTAAAGAATCTGTCACTATATTCTAATTCAAATTTTGAAATAACAATATTATGTGTAAAAAGGAAAAGTTCAGCTCTATGACTTTTACTGTCCGTGTAAATACTTATCGGAGAAATTCTTTACTATATCATTCTATAAGAAGATGATGTAAGTCTTCATGGCGGATGCATGTTGTACATTTGGAGTTGGTTATTTTACCCATTAGGAAAAGAGAATTATTCAGTGGAATGTGATTGGTATGAATTCGAAAACAGACCTTTAAATCTCTTTTGCTTATTATCGTATCCGAGAACCAAGGTACCTTGGGTGGTTTGTTAACAAAGGTCATGTACAAAATAACATAGTACTTTAAAATTTGTTGGAAGTATTTATCCCATTTCTCATAAAAACTTTTGTAATAGATCCTACAAAATCATTAAAGCAAGAGTTTATATTGATCAACCCTCGGTTTGTGCTGCACCTGCCAAGGCAGCCACCACATCATTGGTAACAGTACCAACATGTGATGGTACCCATTGCGGACAAACTTTAACCCCATTATGAATTAATTCGTAGATACAATTACTAATGAGGAAAATCTCAGTCCTAAACCATTTTACCTTTTGCACATGAAATCAGGTGAAGCAAGTCACTTTTAGAGTCAGTTACAATAAGGGTGTGCTGATAAGTGGTGCTTCTTATATAAGCTAGTGCTTCAAGAATGCCTATTATTCCATAATTGGAAGGTTATCATTACCTATACGAAACTGAGACTTTATTTTAGACACAGAATCACAAAATGCGCAACTCCCATAACCTAAAGATGTTGAACCGTCTGTATAAATGTGGACGTTACTACTAAACTTAGTAGCAATAGATTTTTCGCTAGCTATCTTAGGTTCATATGATGTTATTTTATTTTATTAGATTCAACAGTAGGAATATCGATAGAACATATGTCTTCAATGGGTATCCCAAACAAATGCATAGGAAGTTCATATGGAGGCCAAATAACATGTTGTGCAATTTTTGTATTTAAGGTTCATGTAACTATTAAATAAATACGTGCAGTCGTGTTTGGTCAAGTAACGTACACCTGATTGAATTAAATTATCAAGTTTGGTAATAATTTGAAATAAATAATCATTACACTGCGAAAAAGCTTGCAGAATAATTATCAGACAAATATTTCCTTCTAATTTTTAAGGGAGGTATACACAACTCATTATCTAAAACATAAATAGGAGTAGATTTAACAAAACCACCACATAATCTTAACGATTGGTTTTGAATAAGGTTTAGTTTTTGAGGGTATTTTGACTGGCATTAGTCAAAACAGTACAACCGTAATCCGATCTGCTTCTTATCAGGCTTATATATAATTTCCTTAAATTCATAAGGTGGACACCCCATTTATAACTACTAAAACAACATAATAAATGATGATGATTTCCTATTTTACTCTATTAAAAAGGATTAATGTATTTTCCTAATTAAGGATACCTTTAATATTGCCGTCCATATTAGGTTCCATTACATTTTGTAATAATCACGTGGACTGACAGTCAATTTTTACGATTACATCACACATTTTATCGTTGAAATTGGAATGTAATTCAAACGTCTCTTTTGTGAACAATTTACTATTAAAAAGTACCATTGTTATTGAATTATATTATTAAATACACACATAAATTTGACAGTTTTATACGTATTTATTTTACACTCAGAGAAATTTCATACAAGTAAACATACTATATGTATTACCAAGTATCTCTAATCAAACATAAGAACCCAAGTTAAGAAAATATTTCTGCATCTGTCTACTTCTATCTACATACTTTGCTTTTCTGAATTCATCTGATGATAAGATATATAGAAGAATTTAATTAAATATAGTATATCGGAAGAATTATTATATATTTATTCATCACTTCATATCTTCGTTTCGCCAACGATACCGTAGTGTTGGCCGAATCGCTTTTCAGCTTGCAGGAAATGTTGCACAATCTAAATGAATCCTGCCGACGTGTTGGCCTTAGGATGAATTTGGACAAGACAAAGGTCATGTTCAACGAACACGTTCTACCTAGTCCGGTCAACGTTGATGGTGCTATTCTCGAAGTCGTAGACACGTCTACCTCGGGCAACTATTGCTATTAGGTAGATATAACTTCGAAAGGGAAGCTGATAGAAAGATTCAGTTGGTGCTTATACCGCAGAACTTGAAGACGAAAGTCTTCAACCAATGCGTTCTCCCTGTGATGACCTACGGGGCCGAAACTTGGCCTCTTAATTTAGGACTGGTTCTCAAGTTCGCGATAGCTCGGCGGGCTATTGAACGTGCTATGTTGGCTTTCTTTGTCCGATAGAATTCGCTACGAAATCATAAGGCAGAGAACTAAAGTTTCCGATATCACGCGAAGAATAAGCTCACTGAAGTGGCATTGGGCTGGTCACACACTCAGAAGATCTGTTGGCAGAGTGGCCAGTAAGGTTTGGAGTGGATGTCGCTTTTAGGAAAACGAAGTATCGGCCGACCGTTCACCAGGTGGGGAGACGATCTTCGTGCCATAGCTGGTCCGGGAGGGATGCGAGTAGCAGGAGATCGGTCGTCTTGACGTACATTGAAAAAAGGCCTATGTCCAGCAGTGAACCGATAAGGCTGATAATCATGATGATGATACATCTATAACGTAAAATGTACTCGAATACGATGAGTCGTCTACCCACCAATACCGCTTCTTGGCTACGAAATCAGATAGTCCATTTTTTTTATATTGGATACGGATGTTACGAGAGATTTGAGCAAGCAAAAGAATAAGCACTATAGAAGGCCCAGTATGCATATTCGGAGTTTAACGTAACATACCATAATATATAATCATAAGAAATAGTCAAGAGCAGTAAGGGGTATGCTTCATTGCAGTGGGCCGGCACGACCGGGGAAGTACTTCTTGCTTACATGATACTGAAGTGACATCTTCTGTATTCCGTTTCGTATGATTTTCGAGTAGCCGGTGGTCCATTGGGGGGCGGAGGAAACGATACTAATTATGTGGATGTCCATGAGCGTCGGTAGTCGTAAAAACCTTCAGATTTCTTGTTTGCCCCCTATACTCTAAAGAAAACAAATCATGGTCAAAAAAGTGGTCCTCTTCAACGGCTTTAGTCAAAGTAATCAAAGTCTTCTGGTCCCCATGTATCGGTTCCAATATTAAATTTTCCACTGCCTACTACGTGGCATTATCATCAAATCAGATGGCACCAAATTATATATTTGCAAGTTTCATATCGGAGAGATTACACTAAGACGATTTGAAAGAAACTAAGGCAAATACACTATAGACGCTACATAAGTAATATAAACCAAAATTCGACTATCGACATTGTAAGTAAAATGATTGAATATTATTTAAATTCAAAGCTTTTTAAATAACTTTTAATAAATACATGATAACAATTTATTTAAAAATCCCTGAATATAACTAAAATTCTATTTTATACCGTCGACAGTCGAATTGTGGTAAATCCTTTTGAATTAAACGGCGAGCAAAACCATTAGGTAGGGGTAGAGTAATTTAATTTGCATGAGACATTTCGGATACTAATCATTTACCAAAGGCAGTGAGGGTTTTACGACATGCAAATACTTTTTATTTCCCCCGCGTTATACTGTCGAGTATCGACTCTTAATGTAATATTTTATAGCTTTTTTTATAGTGTTACTTTGATCTTTTTGTGAAGATATTTCAAAAACCATTCAAAGAACCTCAAAAGGGTACATTTACATTTGTACCAAACAATCCCGATCCAAAACATCGTTGCGATTTCATTTTACGAGAATCGTATTGCTGTAAAATTAGTTTTGCAAAGGGACAACGGCTTATACTCAACGTGATATAGAATAATAAAAACTTATGATATCGCCTTGAAATCTCGAAACACAATACCCCTACGCAATATACATTTTAAACGAGTTAATGTTAGTTTAAATTTGTTTCGGTATAAGTATACAATTTATAATTCATTTTGTAACAGTAGCAAGAGTATATAATACAAGGGCTACTCTCTACGCTTTGTAATAGTTTATTTGAAATCATAAAAAAGAATGTTTAAGATTGAATTGACGATCGGCTTGCTCAGTTAGTAACGTGGGGGTTATTCCGAGTGTTACGCCAGAGGTCGCGGGTCCGAATCCCACCTAGACCATAGGTGTATATATATGTATTTCTTTAATAAAGATCTTAAGTTTATAAAAATATTAATTAGATTTCAGTTGTCTCGTAACTGTAACACGAGTCTCGCGGTAGCATAGGGTCATGCTAACGTGGTGTGATTAGTCTCCTGATATTATTATCATGTAATTAATGATGACTGTATTATGTCGGATTTAGAATTCTTTCCGTGCTCTTTCAAACATATACATCATTCACTAAGCGATACATTTTTTTTTTTTTTTCTAATTTAGGGAATAAATAAAAATCGATATTCACACATTGGTCACTGCCGTATCGTTCATTAGGATTTTGTTGCAGGCAAACTAACATCTACTTAACAGTATGTTTGACTACAAACACCTATGCCATCTGCGCCTCCAGAAAGTATACAAATGCATTGCTGATCTCATATTTGATCTTCCTTTATCACTCCTTTGGGATACTCCAGTGCAAAACGTTCATGTAACATCGAATATAGAAAAGAAAAAATATCTTCATGTCTGTTATCCCCGAAGAGGTAGGCAGAGGTGTCCTATTACATCCACAACTCGCAAGTCCGGCATATATACTAGAACACCCACGATTATCTAAGGTAGTGAGATATATAAGATACACGATTATATAAGATAGTGAAGCTTGAACCATGGTGGGGTGGGCACCCCAATTTTGAAGTTCAAGCCTTGTCATGCCGGTGGGGCTTAGTAGCCTGGGTTGAACCCAGGCGAAGCCAATTGAAGCGAGGGGGGATCTTTGCACCCCTCTTATAAGAAGAGGGGGCTCAAATATCAGAAGGAGGAATCGCTCTCGGTACCCTTCTTATAAGAAAAGGGGACCTAAGACCAACAGGAGGTGGTGCTTTTGCGCACGGGGCAAGAGGCGAGGAGGGGAACCTCACCCCATTGCACTATCCCAAAGTCGATACGGTTGTCCAGTAGTGCTGGGCAACACCATTTGTGGAGGTGGAGTTGGTCCCTTAGGGGGCTGACTAGCCGTCGAGGTGCCCTGATGATTGTTGTTCCGGGGCACCTCACCAAGGGCGGCACTGATGGCACCCGCACCGTTACACCACAGAGGCGACCGATATAGAATGATCCCTAAAATTTACATAGCATTAATAAATGAGCGAATTATACTTTGCGTCAGAAATCGATATCAGCGCATTTAGCAGAACTATATCTTCAACGATTTTGAAACAATTTCACCAATTTAAAGCAGAATATTATAATTTATTATAAAAACTTAGAACACAAACTACTTTCGCGAGCTCTCTTGCTTAATTGCAAAGAGAGTTATGCAAATTTTCCTTTATAATTTTAAACTCGATTGAAGTCCTATGTAAGAGTTAAGGACATTTATCTATATACTTTAGAAAATTTGATTTGTTAGCAAAACTTCGTGAGAAACATCGCAAACAAACTGCGATGCCGGGCTACTTGCAAGTTCCTTTACAACTTTCAAGATTTCCAAGGGCTTAAAACTTATAAAGATAAAGTTAACAAAGCAAAATAGGCTTCCTAATATAAACATAATTCGTTAGAAATTGACAATACGATTATAGAAAGTAAAGAAAGTACTTTGCGGAATGACAATTTCTCGGCCTAGACGATTTTTCTTTCTTACAGAACGAGAAAAATTTCCACCTCATACACGATTGTTTGTAATCTTCTGGTACCAAGAAGCGCTTTTACTAAGAGATAACAACATAAAATGCATTATGTGAATGTGAAGAAGAAATTATAAACAACTCTTACAACTAGGTAGTCTTGAATATTAAGTATTAGACTATATTAGGTACATATAATTATTTTATAATAACTATCTGACACCACAAACACTCCTTCCTCTTCATGTTACATGATACAGATGATGACACTGTCCTTTGTGCGGAGACGGTAGTTTACCAGAAGGTCTCGCTTTAGATCATAGCTTGAGCGACGGCCTCGAGCGGGAGGTTTCCTACTTCAATGGTCTTGGCGCTGCTGCACTCACGCAGAACACTCCGCAAGAGTGTGCAACGCGGTATCATCGCGACAAATCCCACAGTGTAGCATTCGGATGTTGGTTCGCGGCGTATGCGATACAGATACTTTCCGAAGCAACCGTGTCCTGTCAGTATCTGTGTCAGTCGGAAGGATAGGTGGTCATGTTGCCTTTCCAGTCAATTCCACGTGAGGGGTCTTATGGCTGAAATTATGGCGCGCCCAGCACTTGGTGAATCAAGCCGCTATTTCCACTCTAACGTAAATTGCTGCTGAAACAGGAACCTCTGACCTTTCAGTTCCCGGTTAACCTGTCTGGGATCCCGCAGCAATGCCTCCTTCCGCCACTGATGTAATGTTGCAAAAGCTTCCGCTTCCGACCGCAAGGTACCGGCTAGAAGACTCGTTACCTCAAAGGAAATCGTGCGGTATCCCTTGATAATCCAGATGGTCACCAGTTTTTGGCTTGGCTTAGAACTCTGAGGTTTTCACTTCTGATCATCAGGTTCCGTGCCGCCTACACCGATGCCCCTTATAGGGCCTAGACCACACGACAACAAAGTAGAGTCTCTTACAGGAGGCACCAGGCCCAAATTGGTTGGGTGGCAGCCGTAATAAAGCAGCCGTTACCCCCTTTAATTTCGGCGCTAAGCGTCTGAAGTGGTTTGTAAAGTTCCACCGACTATCGAGCACGAGCCCCAGAGCTCGGTTGGCTACGCTCAAAGAGTTTCCACACTTCATTAGGGCAGCACAATGGGCCGGTAGGCGGACGGCGAGTTTGCCGGATGTCCCTCCTTTCGGATGAGTACCAGTTTTCCAGTCCTCCATAATTTCGGAAACTGGGGTCTCTCCAGGCATGCGCTTAAGAGCGCAAGCAACTGGGGCGCTAGGGCCTCATTAAGGGCGAGAACCCACGCTCGAGCTGGAATACCATCTTGTCCCGGTTTTTTTAGTTTTGATCCTCAAAATCACAACATTTAGCTCAGACTCAGTCACTTCAGACACTTGGTCATCTTCTACACCCGGCATTTGAGGCGGTGCCATCGATGGACGCGTATTTAGGATAAATAGGTCATTTGAAATGGCCCAGATTTCCAGCGCAAATCCTTTGGGCCTAGTCTCTCGAGAACCCCAAGCCCCTGACCAGGCATCGAAATCGCCTAGGACAAAAAGGGGATGAGGGTGACAATTGCCGCCAACGACGGCCAGATGACTTAGCCAATCTCTAAACTGGTGAATATCTGCGGTCGGCGAAATATAAACAGCCCCGATCGCAACTTACTGCCACGCATCCCCGACCCCTAGCAATAACAGTTAGTACTGAGAACCAGGCGGCAGCATTTCCTGCCATCGCTACTAATCCATCCAATTCCGTCGCCCAGGAGTTAAAGGCTGGAAATCGATATGGATCTGAGAGGGCTGCGATGATTGACCACTATGTCATTTGTTGTCTTTGGAGCAGTAGGTCTCAGGCACAGCGGCAGAGGTTCTGATTCGTTTTCAAGATTCGAAGTTATGGAGCCATTATTGCAAATTTATTTCCACATGCCGCCGGAAACCAGGGCGGCCATCGGCGCCGTGAGTCTGTCCTGTAGTTACGGTTGGTTAAGCCTGGAGCTTGGAATCATTCGCATCACAGTTCTTGCCACCGATCGAGTGACCAGCTGACTTCCCATCCAACGCGCACCTATAACAGAGCGGCTCAGCGTACCGGCCTTATGCCCGAGCTGACTGCCCCGGAAGCACCGGTTTCCTACCGATATTCCCGTTCACTGTGCTCCCACATACCTGGGCATGTGACTTACAGGTAAACAGACACCTATAGCATCTGCTTGGGCGGGACTGTAGGAGGCGTACCTGTACTTTGAGGAAGCCGTTAAGTAGAAGGCTTCGATCGTTCGCGAATTTTTGGGCAACGGCAACAGGACAGCTGTTAACCGCCGTACCGAGAGCTCCAGGACCGAAGCGAATTTCTCCAGCCCTACCTACCGTGAGAGGCAGCCTCCAGCGTCAGACACAGTGGTTACAAGCTCTGATGCTGTTAAAATGGCATCCAGTCTCGTTATGCGCACTTTTGCAATCTTGTCGGGCCTGAAAACTATGATCACGACAAAGCACAATGACTCGTAGCTTAGTTGCAAGTTCATCGGTCTTGTGACCACTGGAGGCACCGGCAATCTCAAGAAGGCGGGCGCTTGTACGTATAGGTCTCACCCGGAACCCATCGATTTCTAGTGCCTTCAGGTCTATAGCACGAACTTTCCGCATTCCCTCGGAATATTTCGTGCCCTTTTCCGTTGCCTCTGTTGTCAGTTTCAAGACAACAGCTGTGGAACGGGGTGTCCGGAGCTCCTTCAATTTAAACTTTTTTTCCATGTCTTTTTTCGCCTTTCTTCGCTTCTCCTTTTCCTTGCTTCTCCCACATCTTTCTAACCAGATTAAGTCGGAACCTCCGTGGCTGAATCGCATGCTGCAGCAGAGGCAGTAAGATCGGGCGCGGTTCGTGAATCAGGGGCCTGATTTTTTACGTTCCTGTTTCTGCTCCTCTTAACAGCTGTACCCGCAGGAGCTGGCGAAGCAGAGTCCGGTGAGCTATCTATTGACGCGCCATTTGTGATGTGCCACCTTAGTTGAACTCAAAGGTGTACAGATTTTTATCTTCTCCAAGGCCGAGATGCGTCACATTATACGCGTCACCTTCTCGCTGTTGAGACGCACCACGTCTGGCTGGGCTGGCTCTGGCTCGACTTGACGATCATATAGCTGCGCCGCCCCTGTGGTGCCATTCTTCCTTTAGAATCCTTTCCCTAGGAAACTTCCCTTTCCCTAGGAGGTGGACCACGCCCTTACAAGGCCTAGTGCTTCCTCTTTTGAGTTCTCTTTAACAAAAGCACAACCGCTTGCGTCACTTGTGGGACAGGTACGGGACGCTTTCCCAACAGTCGCATTGGTCTTGGTGACATCACTTCTTGCGCTCCTGGGCAGGCGAGCACCACTCGTGGTTCGCCGACCTCGGCCACGTCCGCGTTCCCCAGTAGTAATTTTTTGGGTCTGCATGTCGTCCTCGCTGGTAGATGCATGTTCCAGCACCGGACAACTGCGCTCCACGCAAAGTATGGACTATATGGGGGGGGATAATGTTAGTTACCTTATTCCTCCGGAAGGGTTTTATCGATTTTTATGAAATTTTATATACATGTAAATTAGGTCTAAGAATCGGCTACTATCTACTTTTCATAACCCTGTGTGATGACGAATGGTCGCCCAGCTCGGCAAAACAACGTTTGTCGGGTCAGTTAGTATTAGTAACAATAATCAATTAACATGAGCAAACTAAATTTTCCTTCATCACATAAATTGCAGCTATAACAATGTTTGTCATGCTAAAAGTGATTTTTTACAAGAACATAGAGATGGGTGATAAGAACTCACAGCACTCGCTATTACGGAATTCACTTTATCCTCACAGTTTAGCTAAATATTGAAGATAAATGCTGCTTAGACATGCAAAATATTCACAAGCTTCATTCCAAAACATTCACTCTTCGTACTGTCCGCGTTCCGTCTAGAATTTTACTACCTGTTCAATATTTTCCCGCACATTCCTTTTTTTTTTGGGATCAGCCTCCACACCTGTTTCGGTGTTTTCGGACCATTATTTCGACTTAGGGATCTTCAGGAAATGAGCTTACTTATATCTAAAGGGATGACAACGCATGTACAAGGTCTCTGATGATGCGGATGTCTGTGAGCGATGATGGTCACTTACCTCACGTGGACTAACTGTTCGTTTACATCCCATGCAATAAAAAATTGTTTTCCTTACCACATTTTATAATAAACTTTTAGTTTGCTACAAACACCTGTATCAATACAATAACTGCTTGGCTCGTGAGATTCATGTAGTCTTTTTTTCCGGACAGGGACTCCGAAATATCAGCTCGGAACGAGCTCATTGATTGATATTTGACCATATGTCCGCAAACCCACAATTTTGTGTTATTTCTTACCGTGTGTGTGGTATTTCTAACAGTACTGTAAAACCAGACGCCTCGATGGGATCTTTCGATCCCTCAAGAAAAGAGCATACCCAATTCTTAAGGACCGTCAAACTACAACGCTTCTGAATAACGCTTAGTCTTACGGATGTTTATGGGCGGCAGTACACTAACCACCTGCTCACTTTCAGTGTGAAAAGTATTTGAACTTTTGTGCCAAAAGTAAAATTACGATCTATTGGATGAAAAATTTAGTTCCAGTAATGAGAAAGAAGAGAGGGACTTAATTCAAGATGCTCACCATGCGCTAATGCGTGTCTTTTTTGCGTAAGCAAATTCAAGGTGTAAACGTTAAAAAAATAATATGCTACTAACTTTTTTCAGTAAAAGGCAACAGTCTTAGACTTTTAGTCTAACCTCCTTGGTGGTCTTTTACACCCAAGGAGGTCAGACTTAACTTCGCACGATTTTTATGTGGCAACCTCAAAACTGTTGTTACAAATAGCATCCTATTCTAGTGAATAAGATTATCTTTGTATTTTAAGTATTAGTCACACTACACGGTATATGATTTTAGTTCTTAAACCGGGAATAAATTTTTGAATACCCTGCAATTTACATGACCTTTGAATAAAATCTATAGAACTTAAATTGCAAACAATTAGTTAGTAAAATAGTAAAAATAATCTTATTTAAATATGAAAACTAGTGATAGTAATATTTCGATTTCCTCCATTGTGAAAAACCAGCTCTCGCCCGCGTTATTTATTAATTACAACATACATGTTCCCCAGGCTTATTAGTTATACAACAAAAACAGTTCTAGTCAGATTCGTCCATTAGTTCTGGAAATCAGCGTGTAGAAACAGACAAACATACGAACTGACAATTTTTTTGTCTTAAATCTTTTTCTCAAGTACTGTTTCCTTATCTATATTTTTATATTTAATATACATGTTCCCCAGGCTTATTAGCTATACAATAAAAAGAGTTCTAGACAAATTAGTCCATTACAGACAATTTTTGTCTTCACATTTTTTCTCTACTACTGTTCCTTATCTATACTTTTTATTTTACACTTTTTAATTATTTTAACATATGTATAGATTACGAGTCATCTAATTTTATACTGTTAAAATTGATTCATTGATTCGGAATTCCATACAAATGTTCGGTTTTATGGTAGCAAGTTGAGGTATATAAAGTAGTCCACCTATTTTCAATGTTCAAAATGATTTCATTATGACAGATATCTACGAGCTGTAACTAAGAAAGTATAGTGTAAGTGAGATTTATATTTTACCATTCCAACAAATCTCATAGTGTTATCTTTCATATAACTGAAAAGTCTGTTATTTTCGGTGCTTTATCTCAATTCAGAAGTTTTGTCAGCCAACCAGACTAAACGCAAAGTTTAAATTAATTCTACGTTTCACGCCGAGATACTGTTTTGGATAAAAGTGAAAGTATCAAGGTATAACTTTACTGTGATTATTTTCTAAATATTCATAAGGCTAGGTCGATGTGCTTGAAAATTATAGAGTACGCGGCCAACCTTGTCCTCCGAGGCATTTGGTGCCACACTTTCGAAGAATAAAAATGTTAAAGCAGTTTAACATTATAATGTTTAGTGCAAACCAGTTCAAGTTGTATCATAGTAATCGGATATTAGTAATCGAAATGAAGTAACGATTGGTTTAGTTTGGCCGATATATCCTAAATCTATCTACATATAAAAATAAAACCATAACTTCAAAATGACTGCATGGAAATTGATAATTATTTTATTTTTTCATTCGATGTGGCATTTATATGTATGTAATTATTTGAAATATTACAATATTTCCTACAGGTAATCATTAAAAGTGGGTTTAATGCTGCAGAGTAAGGGGGTTTGACAGTTCAGCCACATAACAATACACGTTACCATGACAGCAAATTCTAATGACACCGTCTGGCGGGACAGCTAGTTATTGATATTTATATTGTCTGGTGGGACAGCTAGTTATTGATATTTATATCGTCTGGTGGAACAGCTTGTTATTGATAATTGTATTGTCTGGTGGGACAGCTAGTTGTTGATATTTATACTGTCACGCGGGACAGCTAGTTATTGATATTTATATTGCGGGACAGCTAGTTAATTATATTTGTATTGTCTGGCGGAACAGCTAGTTATTGATATTTATATCATCTGGCGGGACAGCTAGTTATTGATATTTATATTGTCTGGCGGGACAGCTAGTTATTGATATTTATATCGTCTGGCGGGACAACTAGTTATTGATATTTATATTGTCTAGCGGGACATCTAGTTATTGATATTTATATTGTCTGGCGGGACAGCTAGTTATTGCTATTAATATTGCCTCACGGGACAGCTAGTTATTGATATTTATATTGTCTGGCGGGACAGCTAGTTATTGCTATTAATATTGCCTCACGGGACAGCTAGTTATTGATATTTATATTATGTCACGAGACTGCTATTGATATTTTAGAAATTAAGCGCTCATGAGTCCGGAAACTCTATCTCTATTATTTATAACTATAATTTGACGCTGAGAGCAGATCTTCGGCACGTATTTTAGGATCAGTATTACTTGTTTCACAGTCATTACTCAGACTAGTTTGTGACTATACGGTGGCCCATTAGGGGGGAGGAAAACAATACACCTCTTTTACAACTAGAAAGATGTCTATGGGCCTCGCTAATATCATAAAGTTGCTTACACTACCTACTACTAAGTAATCGAATAAAAAGCAATCAATTACATTAATTAATAAAGTTCAAACTATCTGACGCACAGCTACATTCTTCGGCTATATTTAACTAACCTATTCACGTCGCCTAAGATTATTCAGAGAGTCATACATATAAGAATGTATTAGAATTGACATATATATTTTTACACAATAAAATAAATATATATTTTATTTCATATTCACACATTTTTAAAAAAAACATACCGACTCTTTGTTATATACAACGAGTCTATCACCTGAAGGACCACTACACAGGAGCACTGGGGCAATCGACTCGATTGACAAACGTAAAACCCGTTTAACGGTAATTAATTAAATTAGTAAATTCTGCTCCCCGAACTCTCTGTAAGTACACTTTTATACGCTGCACAGTGGAGAGTCAACAATCCACGTTAACAATGCCATTGTATATAATTATGGACCAGCGTAACAAGCGCTCTCATATTCCCTTTCACAGCAATATTCACTAGTCAGTTTCTGAATAAACCTAATTATTTCATCCTCTTATGAGAACCTTGGGATTATATCTTTTATTTCACATTTTTCCAGTTATATTGCGACAAAGGGAACGTCGGACACCAGAATGGTGTGTACATAGCGCTAATTGAAGTAAGTAATGCTTGAATAAATTTGTTTGGACAATAAAGACGCTTAAAACTGAACTATGTTCTATTGTCGAGCTCCAAATTGCTAATTTGACCGCGGAGATTTAATTATGCATGCCACCCGGCGGAGCGGAGGTCATAAAGGAGGGGTGTCACATCCAGGCTTGTGTATAATGTAGCAAGTAACACAATCTAACCCGACCCTGCCGCGCCAAGTATAAACTTTTTATTAAACGGAACCAACTTTCGAGGTTTATGTTCACTTTAGGGTGATACAGGTCGAGTTGCTGTTATAAGTACCTGTTATAACAATGTACCTAATTTGCTACGATTATAGCTCGCTGTGTTTTGTGATGGAAAATTTTGGGGCGCCATTTCATTGGGTCTATATGGTAAAAACTTTTGTCAATATTCTAGCTTGTTACCTGGGACTATATTTACATCATCATCAGTTTATACTTTCCATGACTTTCAATGACTACTGATCACATGCAACGTGCGCCAGATCTATTAACGCATAGATTGCGGTCTTCGTGATTTCTATGGTACAAAGAATTTACGTTCTGTTTAGCCATTTTTACAAAAACATATTCCACGAAAGTTGTCTGTCTGTATATGACTAATTTCCTTAAAATGTACTGAACGGATTTCCGTGCGGTTTTAGCCCATGGAGGGAGATTTCCGAGGATGGTTTTATTGTATAATTTGTTAAGGTAATAATCGAGGCAGATCGATAGTGTATACATAAATTAAGATTGCATAAGTGTGTTGCAACCGAATCTATCCGGCACGACCGGTGAACTATCTCTATTAATTTAAAGCCGGGGCGATATTATGGGCTTGCAATGCATTTGCAATTTATGAAAGTGGTGTATTGCCCAACAACGCGTATTTGACAGCAAAGTGTGCAAATAACTTTGGCAATACAAGTCGTATCCGTCACTTATCGCTCAGCATTAAGAGAAATGCCTGATGGAGACGGATCACAGGAACAACATAAAACATAATGATCATCATCAGGGTACTGCTATGCAGATTATGTCGTTACTTTCATAATTTAACCGTAATAAAGTTTTTTTTAAATATACAGATTTAATTTTAAAATTCCTTTAATTAGTAACAATGTAATTAAATTATTATATATAAATAATTGTATTAAATACCAATATGACGCAAAAGAAATATACTCCTACACTTACGTTTACGAACTATACTCCTACGTTTAGTTAAAGTTTATATAAAAAGTTGCATAAAGAGAAGAAGAAAGATTTAATATGCATTATAGGTAATTCATGAAATTATCTATATTGTAAATATAAACATCACACATGGTACGGCATGAACACACAATATTATAAGTTCTATATAAAGCATTAATACTATCCCTAGTGGTGCTTCAATATTTCTTGCACGATCTCTCTCATAGATTGTATATTACTAAACTAATATTAACAACAATAATATATATTAGTGTTAAGCAAACGGTAGAGAAGGTTGATAAAAAGTACCATAATACGTAGTATATATATATATATGCTATGCACCTATAGGCAGATCATAACTAGTGATCGAAATTCTAAACAAACCATAAAAAACATTTGACATTGAAGACGGTTTGTAAAAAAAAAACTATTTTTTGCACAGTTTATAACTTTACTATACCTAATGCGATAGCGAAGTATATGTTATACATAACTAAATAAAAAAAATTCACAAGTAACATTTTCTAATTGACTTACATGCTTAAAAGGTTAAATTCATATCTATTTTTATAATGTCACAGAGTCTACACCCTTGTGAATTCGCTCAGAGAACAGGTAAATAAGTCCAGGTAATTCGCTATGATATTGATAGTGGGAGGCGCGCGGGTCACCGACGCATCCTTGAAAAGATATGTTCTAGCGGACGGCATCGTGGCGGCCGCCGTAGTCCCCGTACATGCCTGTTTGGCACCTACTAACATATTCACCTCATCAAAGGAGGCCCTGGTGGCACCCGCGGCGGTTTTTGTGCACTATAATATACCGTGAGCCCCACAAACCACCGGACACCACTGTAAGCCGGAGAAGGCGCGTAAATGCGTTTCCCCGCGACAAAAAAAATTTTTTTCCTCTCCTTGCTTCTTGTTGTATTTCTACTATGATATTAATGAAAGCGTCGTATCGTGTGAGGCGACCCAAATTCTTTTCCAAGGTACGGAGAGTTATTTGCTTCTCAGTATCCGAAGGTTCTTCCAAAACGCGTCTACACTTAGTCTGACCATAAATACTGTTACAATTAAAAATAATCACAATTAGAGATTACACTTCAATGTGGAGTCTATCTTTTTTATAGGATTGTTCATTGTGTTTTGTCATTTTATAATATTTTGCGATACTAAAATGGAGTGGGGTGATAAAGAGAACAGAATCGCTGTGTTTACATTACACAATGTAGGTATGTAGCCAAATGTAATTTTTAAAATTCTTAGGACTTGCAGCCTATAAGTGACGCACTTGTAATTTCTTAACTGATAAATTAAAGTTGAGTGGGGTGAAAAAATCGACAAATTCTGAAGCGGTACGTAAAATGAGGTCACAGAAAAAAATTGTGTATGGATGATATTTTTACAAATGTTCAATATTTTAACAAACAAAATAAATGTATTTATGCTAAAAGCTCCAAGGAAGCTTCCCAATTAGTCGACAGAGTGTAACGTGTGCATTTTCTAACTACAGTGATGATTTGCTGGGATGTTAGCTATACTACACTGATGATTTGCTCTGATGTTAGCTATACTACACTGATGATTTGATGGGATGTTAGCTATACTACACTGATGATTTGATGGGACGTTAGCTGTACTACACTGATGATTTGCTGGGATGTTAGCTATACTACACTGATGATTTGCTGGGATGTTAGCTATAGTACACTGATGATTTGCTCTGATGTTAGCTATACTACACTGATGATTTGATGGGATGTTAGCTGTACTACACTGATGATTTTCTGGGATGTTAGCTATACTACACTGATGATTTGCTGGGATGTTAGCTATACTACACTGATGATTTGCTGGGATGTCAGCTATACTACACTGATGATTTGCTGGGATGTTAGCTATACTACACTGATAATTTGCTGGGATGTTAGTCATGCTTTTGTTATAAAAGGTATCAAAACATCGGCACAAGTGTATCAAGATATCATTCTTGAGGAGGTAGTTGAGCCCCTTTCAATTTAAGTTCAATAACCAAGTATGGTCCTTCCAGCAAAACTCGGCGCCGGGCCGAAAACCAGGACCAAGCAATTTTGGTTGGAAGCGAACGTCTCGGACTTCAACAGAGCTGAATACTGGCCGTCGTATAGTCCCGATCTTAATCTACTGGATTGTGATTTACGGTGAGTTTTAGAGCGTATAGCTTGCTCTAAATGCCATGATAATTTGGAGTCCGTAAAACAATCCATACGATGTGCAGTGATGAGTTTCCCGATGGAAAGAGTGCGTGCTTGTATTGATAATTGGTCTCAACGTTTAAAGGGCTGTATTGCGCCCAATGGAGACCAGTCTGAATAACCATTTTATATTTTTAATTGTTTTATTAAACAAACACACTTAAAAATATAAGAAGTGAATCCACGGGCGAGGTATAACTTAGAAATAAAAAAAAATAAAAAAATGTGTATTAAATTAACACTCAGTAAACTCTCTGTTGTTTGCAATTTAAAAAATGTTTCTTCTTTGCTACAATATTTATGGCAAGACAAGGTATAATATTTTTTTCCCATTCACGCAATTTTTGCTAACTAATGCAAAGTATAAAATGGTTGTGATGATAACAATAATAAACGCTTTAAAATGAAAACGTAGTATTTACAACTAGGGCTAGGTTCATTTAAATAAATAAACTTCCGCAAAAGTCCCGCTCTAAATCATGCCAATATCCATGTAAATTCCGGGACCCTTTTGACAATAAATCAACATTAACCTTCATTACGAATTGATCATCGTAATTAAATAGTTACGGAATTAATGACTACCCAGTGAATTCACAGATGAGATTTGATTTTTATTCCAAATTATCTATCTGTAGTCGCGAATTAGTTTTTTATATCGAGGTGATAACGTGTTGTAAATCGATAATGTTAGCTGCATGGACGAAAATGTATGACGTCATAGTGACGTTCCGACTCTTATTAGTGTTCCAAAACTCTACCGGGTGATGTATGCACAGATCCATTAAAGAACCGTTATAACGTAAAATTATATCGATCGTAAATCGACTTAGAGGCGTCCAGTTTTTTTTTTTTTTTTTTATTCAAATTATTATAATAATATGTGCACGTGGGTTTTCCATGCATTTTGGACAAAATGCTTCGTCAAAATGCGTCTGTTCCATTCTCATCTAAGCCGGGCCTGAAGCCCTAAGCAAGAAGCAAAAAATTAAATATTGAGCAACGTATATCAATCCCATACTTATATTTTTTTTTAATCCCATACTTTGTTCCTATGCTAATAATATGTACGTTGTTTTTTCATCCCACACTTTTTCTATTCTAATCAACGGACATATTTGCCATTGACTACAGAATGTTCTGATCGGTAAAATACATACTTCTTTGTTTCATCTTTATTCCTTGATTTCATCAAATTCATTTATAAAAAATGAATCCGAAGTGATATGTACACAAGCCGTAAGCGCGATAAAGCGTTACGCTGGTGTGTTACACTATTCACACGATTGGGCATCTCGTTTGTTTTATGATACAGCTCGTGTTGAATCCTCATCAATCGAATCCGGGCCAGAGATAAACGTTGTACTCCTGTTACGGTTTATTTTTTTCTTCTGCAAAATATCTAATATATATGCAAAGTTCTCTCCCTCTCTCTCTCTCTCTCTCTCTCTCTCTCCCTCTCTCTCTCTCTCTCATCAAGTAATCAAATAGCAATCAATACAGCAGCACAGGACTAAAAAATAATGTATCAAACCTAAATAATAATAATAATGTCGTCCAGCCAAATTTGGGCCACTGCGGCCATCTCTATAGATACAAGCTAAATGCACAGGTCTGATTATAGTGCACAATTGTGTGCGCAGGCACAAAGTGTACTCCCTACTCCCTCATTCCCTTATCACGATTAACGGCAATCTGACACGACTGGAAAGTAGTCAGGCTCAGGACCGCCAGCTTCACGTGGCTCCCGCCGTGCCTGTAACACCACCAACTTTCGGTCTTGGAATTGTTATTAGAAATTGAAAAATCTCAATAACATGTTGGCCCGACTCGGAACTCGAACCCAAGATTGTGGTTGGACCTGCCTACCATTAGACCACGAGGCAGTTATGAAACCTACGTGTCTTAGTGTAAACCTAAGTGTCCTATGCTGCATTTCAGCGAATTCGGGTCGTACTAATAAAAAGCGACCTCTCGTCCACATGATACCATCGAAAAGTGACGAAACATGTTATGGCGTTGCCCACTAGGTGGGATAGATAGGAGGACAGTACATCTACATATGCGGAGGTTAATGAGTTTCGGTAGCCACTAAATATCTCCAATTTCTACCCTCAATACTATAAAATAGATTCGTCCGCGGCCCCATCGTCAGTTGCGAATATAAACTAATTATATACTTTATTCTCTTAATTATTCTTAAAAGGAACACTTAAAATCGCCTCAGGCACTGTCCTTTTTTTAATTTTGAGTTGAAATGAGATTTTTGAAGACGATTTAATTTCTTTTTAATTACTTTCTCTATCATATTATTCTGAACTAAGGTTACAAATATTTTATAAACATTCAAATCGGCGGGGATTTGAACGCAGGTTTTGTAGCTCATTAAAACTCTGATCCATGCCCGATGTTGAACGCCTCAGGAGCTACCAGACGGATTTGAATAATTCTTTCTACGTCTGAAAGCTGAACCGTTGAGAAATGTTGCAGATTATTTATTTATAAATAATCCTATTGATTTGAATGTATAGGGTAAAATGTATGGAAAACCATCTGCTATAGGTAGCAAGTAGCAGTAATAAATGTGAATAGAAAGGGAACAAGATTTGATGTAAAGAGAAAAATACATAACAACCGGCCAAGAGCGAGACAAACTCCTAAAGTACTTACTCTTAAAGTACGTAAGTAACTCTTAAACTTAAATGCTGGGACACTTTGTGTTCATCGTTCATAAAGTATTCTAAAATTATAAGAAAATCAACTCTAACTATGAATCTAATATAAACTATGTCGCCGGGTATGTAGACTTTACATAATTTGGACAGTTTGCAATATTCTTTATTTTTTTATCATTAATTTCATTATAATTCTTAATTGTATATTTTTAATTTATTTTACCGCAGTTACATGTAGAGAGCCCTACCGTTAATAATTTTATTCTTCAAAGTTATACAGGTGGACACGACGAAATTATAAAGGTTCCGTTTTTTGCCCTTTGGATACCGAACCCTAAAAATTATTTTAAAGGCCACTCAGAAAATAGCAAGTATTACGGTAGTTTTTTTATAACGGTGTGTAATGCGTGATATAATAATAATATCCTGCTATTATTATATTTTGTGATGAACTATATGAAGCCAATTTATTTTTAATAGAATAAATTAATTCTTAATAATAATTCTTGAATATTAGACATATTTTTAAACCTGCACCTCTGACTCTGTATGTGTCTAAGCTTTCCTTTTTTAAACATAAATTACAATTACAATTAAGGTGCGCATTAAAATATTCATTTATTCCAATAATTCCGCATTCAAATGAAATAGCACGCACTTCCCCGGTTTCCTCTTACATTTATCCGACCTTTTTCAGGATATCACTAAAATATCCAGTAACTGAAAGGAAAGAAATTACACATGAATAATAAAGTAAGACAGTCAAATGCTTATTATCAGTACGAAAAAAGACACGAAATTCTAAAAATACTCATTATGTAATTAAATATCTTTATGTATATGCATACGTAACTCAGTAAACATTTCGTTAAAACAAATATTTAAAAAGATCGTATAAAGTACTAAATATCCATTAAGTACGCTTAGAACACGTACCTGATTAAATACAATTACCAGAGAAAACTTAATTACAAGACCTTATCTTCATTCCGTCTTAATATTTAATTGTTAATATATTAAGTAGAGACATCTAATTCCCCGTTCCTCGGTCCCTGTAGAATGTTTGCTTGTTACCTGTCCAATAAAACGTTGACAATTAACGTAATTTATTGTCCGCCTGATAGACAGTGACGGTAATTCCCCGGGCTCGCTTACTCTATTCAAGCTTAACGTCCCAGGTCACATGCTATTTTACTGTGTTCCCTGATTTGACGTGTTAACCTACACTGAGTAAGATGTATGGTGAAATAACGATATTCATCAGAAGTTACGCTTGTTTCTTCATAAGTCAAGAGCTTTTGTCGGTGGAGTCTCTTTTCCTCCCTGTCCTCTAGCATTTTTTTAGCTCGTCATTCGACGCGACGTTCGCTTCCTCCTTTACCCGATCGATATTTATGTTCTACTTCGTCTTCTCTTCCTCTCTTTACTTCTAGTTGTCCTTCTAGAGCGTCGTGTCGTATGAGATGACAGAAGTTATTTCCTTGTCTCTTTTCCAGGACTACGGGGAGAGTAATTTGCTATTCCATGTCTATAAATTGTAACAAAACGCGTCTTTTTATAGAATAGGGGGCAAACGAGAAATCGGAACTTTTTACGACTACCGACGCCCATCCACATAATAACTATGCCGATGCATTACTCTCCATTCCATTACTCAGGAAAAAAAATGGTACACTGTTACACATTCCATTACAACAACAGTTACGTATTCTAAAATACGCAATAGTTACATGGAATTAACGAACAAAAGCAAAAAAAAACAGGACAAATTAAGACAGAAATAACACGTAAAAAAAAATAATAGTATAAGTATCTAACTTAAAAAAATATTTGAATAACCTTAAACAAGTAGGCTTAGGCCAACTAAGCTAAGAAAAATGCACAACAGTGTAAGATAAAATCCCATAAAGGTAAACACTCGCTTTACTAGCTTAGGTATTATGTGGTTTTATGTGGGTACAAAATGTCAGTGTCAGTATCCTAGGGTGAACCCAGGCGAATGCATTTGAACTGGGGGATGCTCTTCGCACTCCTCCTACAAGAAGAGGGGGCCAAAGAGCGGGTTGAGGGTCGCTTGTTGTACCCCTCTTATAAGAATAGGGGACAAAAGAGCAAAAGGAGGAGGCGCTTTTGTGCAAGGAACAAGGGGCGAGGATGGGAAACTCACCCCATTACACTGTCCCAAAGTTGGTGGGGTTGTCCTGTAGTGCTGGACAACCCCATCTGTGGAGGTGGAGTCGATCCGTTAGGGGGCTGAGTAGCTGTCGTGGTGCCTTTGATCAGTGCAAACGAAGCCAAGGTAGCCTTCTACGCCCACAAAGATATTATAGTGATATCCACCGCCGTTATTCGACTTGAAAAGCGTTCGGATAAGGAAGTCCCAGCTAAATGGTTAATAAACCATTTATTTTTTCTCTTAGGTTGAACTTCGACAAGTGTCGATAGTGCTTGTCGAAACAATTAAGTACATATAACTTCGAAAAGGAAGCCGATATGGAAGCTTCGTCATATTCTCACGTCGCCTGTAAAGCTGAGCTTGAATACAAAAGTCTTCAACCAGTGCGTTTTCCCCGTGATGACCTACGGGGCCGAAACATGGCCTCTGAAGTTAGGACTGGTCCGCAAGTTTGCGGTAGCTCAACGGGCTATTGAACGTGCTATGTTAGTTGTTTCTCTGTCCGACAGAATTCATAACAAAATCATAAGGCAGAGAACTAAAGTATCCAATTTCACATGACGAATAGGCTCGCTGAAGTCATGGGCTGGTCACACACTCAGAAGAATATCTATTCTTCAGAGTGTGTGACCAGCAGATGGCCCAGTAAAGTTCTGGAGTGAAGGCCGAGTTTAGGAAAACGAAGTGTTGGTCGACCATTCACCAGGTGGGAAGACGATCTCCGTGCATTAGCCGGTCCGGGATAGACGCGAGTAGCAGGATATCGGAAGTCTTGGCGTTCATTGATAGAAGCCTATCCAGCAGTGGACCGAAAAGGGCTGATGATAATAATGATGATGATGAAGCTATTATTTATGATGTAATCACATAACTATAAGATATCATAAATATATATTAGTTGAAAACGTTGTCGTGTAGTTAATGGTTCGCTGTATGGTTGGGCTTCCTCTCGTTTATGTTTATGCAAAGGGACGGAGGTGCTTACAGCATACAGATGAGTGTATTAGGGTGCACAATTTCGTTGGTGGAGAGAAATCTAATTACATTTGTAGCCATGTCGAAAAAAATGTCATGTCGTTTATAAACATTACGAGTTTTTAATTAATCTAACAACACTTTTTGTGACTTTTATTCATAAATAATTTAATAGACGGCATTCACTAAGAACTGCAAATAAATAGGTTTAAACATTGCTTTGTTGATATCCCAAAGTGTATGCGCGACATGTCCCCAACCATAATCTGGTCTGATCGGGTGCGTGCGCCACCGCATCTCACTGTCACCTGCTATGTCACTAATGAACAACCCACTAACATGTTCTATGATATTTTTCATTTATTTAAGCCAAATGACGAGTTGCTTTTATGCCAGATTACCAGATATTTAAAATACTGTTATCGGACTAGTATTTTTTAGTCAGTTTTAGGCCAAACGACTAATCTAAGATATGCTAGTTAAGTTTTCGGAATGTTCAGTGCTGGTTTCGATCTGTTTACTCAATGGTAATGGGAATGTACACCGTTGGCCATTTTTATAGTATAACATGTCAAACGGGCAGTCAGAGGCTTTTGATAAATACCGACGCCATAGACATCCCCATTATGGTACGCAGACGTGTTTCCTTCCTTCTCTCCTCTCGTCTGACGGGGCACCGCAAACTTACAAAGTGCACGAAATATATCGGCATCGCTATCATATGTGTGCTCACTGTCCTATCACCCAGGCCCAATTTGTATGCAATGTAACATGACACTACCTCTAACAAAAGCCACTTGTAATCAGGTAAACAAATGCTTGTTAGTGCCACTTTCCATGTGAAATAGTAAACATCAATTTCACAGAAATGTCGAATTACAAACTAACAGACGGACACCTTTCACGTATTCGTTTACGAAAACATAATTAAACATGGCGCTTATTTAAAACAGCCTTTACGCTAACCTTTATCCTTTATTACTCAAGTAATATTATCTCACTGCACCAAGCGCCATTAGGAATACCACCACAGTGCCCAGGGGTATTACTTTATTATTTTAATACCCGAATAGCGCCAGGTCAAAGTAGATTAATATTATTAATGTAAATATATAGGGCCCTTATAACCTTGAAGTTGTTCAATTTATGCAACATCAACAAATGTTCGTTACTTTTGCTTACATTATGTGGTTATTAGGTTAGTATTGATAGTATAATGTAGACTTGCCAATAACACTGCTTTAGTACGCTTAGTTAGCAAATTTGTAATAAGCTCATACATTAATAACATAACGTTTTCTTTTTAGAAATTATTATTTGCTATTGCTTTCGTCTTTGCATGTGTTCGAAATCTGAAGCATATATCTGATGCTGTAAGAAGATTATAACCATGATACATGAACCAGTTTTGATGGTGAGCCTCTAGCATGACTTCTATGGACAGAGATCGGGCTGGCGCCTATAGATTGCACAACTATCATCTACTACATAATGATCATGACCAGGGGACCTTAGCCCCTCCCCAGTAATGATCTGGTCCGCTCCGAGGCCCACTTATTTGAGCTGAATCAACGTTATAATCAGGGGAGGAGGAATCTCTCGGCATCCGGCCATGATAGTAATCGTTAAATTAGCTATTAAAAACAGTATTATAACAGGGATTAAGAAGGGCCACGCACCGGCATAGTAATTATGTGGATGTGCATGGATGTCGGTGTTCGAAAAACGCTCCGATTACTCGTTTGCGCCCCTGGTTCTATATGAAAAAAAAACGTAAAATTATCAGTGACTAAGAGAAATAGCTGGTATTTCACAAGAGCAATGTGTAATGTTTACGATACTTTGTAGTATCTACTGTTATTTAAAGTTCAAACAATCATATTTTATAAATTTCCTCTCAGTCTGACTTTCACTGAAATATGTATGAAATGAAATGAAAATGATATTATTCAAAATGGAATTATTATATATATTATGAAATTATAAAAATTGCTTTTTGAGTTTAAGCAAATAAATTTACCACCGGTTCAACCCTGGCCCTGCCCTAGGAAGAAGTGGCGACATATACATACATTTTATTTCGAACCATACATCTTCTTCTGGTTATTCATGGGCGAAGCCGGGGCGGATCTCTAGTTCAAAATAAAATTTAACATTAAAACAAAATTCATAAAATACAGAACAAGCGACAAACGACCAAAAATTTTACTCGCCTTACGTTATCATCCAATTATTATTATAGACAAAAGTTATAATAAATGAATAAGGAAATTGTGAAATATTTCTGACGAATATTTCAAAGCGAAGTAACCGTTTGATATTCGAAAGCGGCTAATTAAAACTTTGAAAACTTTGTGCGGATGCAAATGTACAAGTTCGACGGGTTTTATTAACAATACGGTGGCTATAGAGATATGATGTTGCAAAAATTTGTACGAGATTTGTCCCGCGTCCCTCTTACGTGAATGACAAAATTGCGCTGAAGGCGAGCGCGGGACTTGGGAAGAATTTAAATTTTTTGCTCTTCTTCCGCAAAGAAATTTATTGTCATATTCCAAATTACAAGCATCAACCCCCGAGGCTTCATATTTCCCGCACACTTATTTAGTTTTAAATGAGAATTTTGATTAAGTCTTCCACCTTTAATTTTCTTTTTGGCTTTTTCACGTACCGCAGCTTTTCGGACTAGGACGCTTTCTCGCTAAGTGAAAATGGATAATCTCTTTCTCTTTAAATGGGAACGGTCAGTGAGGTAAAATAAAATTAAAACCTGGATTTTTTTGATTTTTTTTTCGAAGGGACCTATTACTGTTGGCAGCGCTGTTGCCCTCGCCCCTACAGTTCGTCGTGTCTGCGGAAGACTTTTTTGTCTTCAGGTTTTAGGTAGACGATAGGGGGACAGACCCCCCTCCTTTCCCGCAGATGGGAAGATGCAAACCGGAATTTTCGTGTGCATTACCCTATAGTGATTATTTTGGGACCGAAAAGGGGGAAGCGGTCCTCCTCCCCACGCTAGTGGGACGGCGCGCGCACGATGCCGTTTAATGTTACGGGACGTGTATAAGGATAGTTGAGCTCGTCTTTCGGTTTGGCTTGTCAGAGGAGGCCGGCCTCCTCCCCCACCCTCTGACGGATGGGGTCGATTTGCGATTCAAATCGGCTAGAAGCCGTGATCATAATTAATTTTTTATCTTTAGAGCTCTCTAAGATCGCGTTTTATGATTTCTACATTTATCTAAGCTCACGTCTTACGGATTCGAACCCGGGCTCGTTTCCGTAAGCGGTGTGTGAGTTCTGTCATCCTGTCAGTCATATGTCTTCTAGCTGTGTCACTTATATGTGAGATTTCAATGCTCGACCGGTACCGGTATTGGTTCTAGCAGGAGAAAATGCATTTACGCACCATCCAGCCGACCCAAGGGGGCCTGAAGTGTGTGTCGGGCTCAGGTCGTGAAGCGATAGCTACTACCGACTAAAACCTGCTATCCGTAGGTTGGCCCTATTGGCATTTTACAGCAGATCTGCTCTGGGTGTGTTTTTGCTTGTGTGCAAGGTGGACACAAGCACTTAGCAACTGCTACGGCTATCGCGTCGTTGGCGTCGTGCAATACGTGCTTCGGCCGACGATATCGAGAATCGGTTATTAGCGTCGGATCGTACTCCGACGTCTTTTTTATAAGATTATTTGGGAGATTCAGGGCCCTACCGAAGAACTTTGAGACAGCTCTTTAAAGTGGCCCTTAATCCAGGTCAGTTTAAAGTCACAGTGTAGATCGATATTGCTTACGTACCAGGGGCAACCAGTAGCCGTACGCAGGAACCTGTTTTGCAGTTTCTGCAAACGATGTATTTGTTGGGGCGATATGTGCGCGAATGCGGCACTGCAATACGACATAATTGGTAGAATGCACGCGATATACAAAGTGAGCTTATGTCTATTAGCCATTTTGCTCCTTTTGTTTATCAGAGGATAGAGTTTGAACAGGACGTATTGCGCCTTTTTTATAACTCTACCGATGTGATTCCGGAAGTCCATCGATCTATTCAGTGTGACGCCGAGATATTTGACCGTCTCCGCTCTAGGAATTTCGTTCCCGTAGAGCAGGATAGGGGCAATCTTGTTCTTTTTCTTTCCGCGCTCTCCTATTGCGCGTGATCTGGTCCGGGTGAAGAGTATCGACTTACTCTTTTCCGCGTTCACCTCCATTCTCCATTTCAGGAATTACTCGCCGAGGTCGGTGACGGCCCTTTGGAGTAGTCTGGCTCCCTCTCTGGTAAAGTTCCTTACGTACAGTGCTGTGTCATCCGCGAACATCGCCAGCTGTACGCTGGGGTGTCGTGGTAGGTCGCTAGTGTACAGGTTGTAGAGGTTTGGGGATAGTACAGAGCCTTGCGGAACTCCGGCTGTGACTAAGCGGGGAGAGGACAGTGTGCCCTCCACTCTGAATCGAAACCGCCTGTTCCCTAGGTGGCTGTTTATGATCTGTACCAGTCTATCAGGCAGATCTAGTTGGTACAGCTTGTAGATGAGGCCCTGGTGCCAGACCTTATCGAACGCCTTTGCTACGCCGAAGAAGACAGCACACGTGCCGTGCGGATTTCTTCTGTGTAGTCACGTAAGTACATATTCCGTGAGACGGTGTACCTGTTGGGGGCAGGTGTGACTATTACGAAAAGCAAACTGTTCATCCATGAACAGGTTTCTCTCTCGTATCACGGTTTTTAAGCGTGAGAGGATAATCCTTTCATATATTTTCGCTATCAAGCTTATAAGACTTATAGGTCGATAGGTAGTCGGCTCCGTCCGGGGTTTTCCCGGTTTGTGGGTGCCTGTCACTATTGCTTCCTTCCAGATGTCCGGGAAGCCGCAATGCGTTAGGAGAACGTTGAAAATACACACCAGTAGGTGTATTAATGGCAGGGGTAGCTGTTTTAGTACCTTGTTTGTGATACCGTCGGGCCCCGGCGACTTTTTAGCGTGGAGGTTTTTTATGAGCTCCTTCACTTCGTCCGCGTCCGTCTGGCGTATGATCTCATCGCCGTCGCCCGGCGGCGCAGCTAGTCGGGCGGTTACTACCCTCTGCACCACCTCTAGGTGCGAGGGGTCTGTGGTGAGCGTGCTGGGAGTAGTTTGACTCTCAACCGCGTCTGCTAAACATTCCGCTTTTTCCTCATCCTCCAGTGCAGGTAGTAGATCTACGCGGTTCAATGGTGGCATTTGCTCTGTAGGCTCTGTAGGCGGTGTGTGACGGCTTTAGTTCCCTAGCGAACTGATCCCATCTTTCGTTTATGAACTTCGGTACGGCCTTTTTGACTTCTCTTTCGAGTTGTCGGAGGGCTCGTCTGTTCTCATCGCCCCCGTGGAGGTCGTACAGACGTTTAGCCGCGTTTTTCCTACTTATGAGGTACCTAACGTCGTCAGGGAGAGCCAGCCGTTCCTCTGGGATGCCGGAGATCTCTCTAGACGATTCTCCTATCTTGTTCACAATTAATTTGTTGACATTTGAGGAGGCCACGATGGCGGCCCGTGGGGTGTGTAAGACGTGTGGGATGATGTCGAGGTCGCTCGATTGGAGATAACAAAACATATCTTTCAATAGTTTGTAATCGATGATCTTTTTTGTGATTTTATCTGTGTTCCTGGTCCTATCGCAGCCTATTTCTATTAATATGGGCCTATGATCTGAGCTCAGTTAGTGTAGCGTTTCAGCCGTCTTTATGGCGAGTGAGACGCTTTTGAACAGTGAGATGTCGATCGTGCTGGGAGATTGTATATTGCGCGCGTTCGCGTGAGCGTAACGGGTCGGCGTATACGGCGCGTTGATGATGATGTTATGATCATCGGCAAAGTCTAATACTGTGGTTCCGTATTTGTTGTTGCGCCTGCTGCCCCAGTTTTTGTGGTGGGCGTTCAGATCCCCGGCCAGAATGATAGGGTATTCTGGGTCTAGGACGTTGAAGACAGCTTCCAGGCCGCTAAGTAGAAGCGGCTTCATGCAGGGTTGATAAGCAGAGAATATGGTGATGGGCTGATGGCCGATCATGCATAGCTTGCATAATGAGACTTCTAGATTTTCTAGGGGGGGGGGGGGGGGTCGAGAGGGATACAGTGTAGCGCTGTCTTGTAGTATATGACCGTACCTCCAAGACGGCATCGAGTTCTATCATTCCGAATGATATTGTAATTACTAATACGCGGATTTGTTTGTGTCGGTTTTAAAAACGATTCCTGCACTAGAAGGATGTCTATTTTATTACGTGGGAAGAAATCCCGCATCTCATGTATGTTGGATCTGAAGCCGTTCGCGTTGAACGACGCCAATCGCAATGAGAGTGGTTTAATCCTAACCGTCGTAGCCATTGGAGGCTTATTTTGTCATGCGCTTGATCGTTTCGACCAGCGCTGAGTGATCAACCATGGCTTGGATCTTCTCCGCCATGGTGCCATATTTCACTTTCCGGGCAAATAATTGGACCTCTTCCGTGTCCACTGCGCTTATGAATTCCGCCAGGAATTCAAAGTCCGCTACGATGCTCTCGGCCCTGCAACCCTGCGGGGGTGCGTGTTGGGGCTTCTGAGGCAGTGTAGCCTTCTGCGCCGCCTTTGTCCTCTGGCCCTCGGGTGCCCGGGGCTTCGAGGCCCTCTTTTTGTACAACTTGGGGGCCTTTGGGCACCCTTTGTAGTTGGCCGTGTGGCCCGACTGGCCGCACAGCACGCATGCGGGAGGTTCCGCGGAGTTCCTGTCTCTGAGACAGTCCGCGGTGGCGTGATCGCCCAGGCACTTAACGCACCGGGGGCGCACGGAACAATTACGCGCCGAGTGCCCGTAGAGTTGGCACCGGTGGCATTGGTCGGGTGCCCTCATCTTGTTCGCGGGCTCGACGCGGAAGTTCGTCACTTTACTGATGGAACGGACGTTGTACTACTCCTTGCTCTCAGGAGATAGGGTCAGAACTACGAGTAGCATGTCGAACGGCACTTGCGTCTGCGTGCTCTCTCGCATTTCTATTCGGTACATCCTTTGTACCTCTACCACGGGGATCTTCTTCTCCCTTAACTCGTCGGCAACCTCCTCGGTGGTGACCACCCTCGGGAGGCCTGAAAACCTGGAATTTCATTATAAGTTTTTATATTAATTATCATTGACATAAAAGTTCTTTGCATACGCTTTTCTTGGGTAGCAAGCTGGTGAATGCGTGGCGAGAGCGTTACATGTGCATTTCGTATATTACTATCGACCAAGAGAGAGAGAAAGAGAGAGAGAGAGAGAGAGATAGAGAGAGCGGTGCAAGTTAACATATTATATTTCTCTTTGCCTCACAGCCAATTCCTGCAATAAATTGGATTTAAGGCTTTACTTCAGTTATACTCGTAATAATAATAATAATCTGTTGCCTTACCACTCTAAATATATGAATTATATCTTATATAAATAAATAATAAGTAAATTAATTAATCTTTATTTTCTTTCGCAAAAAAATATATATACTCTATAAAATTTAGGCTGATTTTAGTCTCACGCCGACGGCACACGCACCGTCAGCGCTGATGGCCGAGATATATGAACTTATAGAAAGCGTTTTTTGGTTACCTCTTTTTTTTTGGTGACGAAGGGGAATGCATTTACGCATGATACCTGGGAGCCCGGGTAGACCCCCAGACCTATGTTGGACTCGGCCATTGGGTAGCAATACCAACTAAACCCCTACGGGAGCCTTCAGCCGCTATTAGTGGAGGGTCCCGGATCTGCAGGCAACAGGACCCCACCAGCAACGGGCTGGCCTCGGCGAAAAGGCCAGACTTCACCTCCTTGGGGACTGTCTGGCTACTCTATGACCAGTCCCCACGACGCCGTGTCTTTGATGAAATGGATCGGGTTCCCATCCCGGCCCGACACGGAACACAGGGGCACTACTGAAGGCGCTGCAGATAGCGCCTCTTTCGAACCCCCATTCGTCGTCGGCGGGGGGAGGCTGCGTCGGCAGCCTCCTCTCTCACCCGTTTCTCGGCTTCCTTCTGGGACATGACGACAGAAGTAAGCCACCGCCTGGTAGAACTCGTCGCTGCCGAGCATCGCGACGATGATGCTTGACTTTGACAAGTCCCCTCCAACAACTGATGTCAGATCGTGACGCAGCGCCGCCCATTTCGGGCACACCTCGAGGGTGTGCTGGGCCGAGTCCACCGCCGCGTCACAATCGTGACACCGAATCGTCAGCTCCCTGTGGGCCGTCCGACACAAATACTCACCGAAGCAGACGTTCCCGGTGAGTACCTGCGTCAGACGGAAGGTGAGGGGTCTGCGCCTACGGCGCATCCACCGCTCGAGGACCGGGCGCAAGGCAGCCGTTATTTCTATGCCGTACGGCTGCCGCGCTAGGTCCTCCCCCCACCTCTGCATTAACGCCACACGCCCTAGCTGGCTGACCTACAGGATCTCGTCATGCGTGGGGTTCGAGCCGAGAGCCCTCCTATCCGAGACATAGGAGTAGCTCTCGGCCAGAACCTCCGCCACGAATTCCCACGAGGGATCGCCGGCTAGGGCCGTAGCTGTAGCCCACGAAACCGTACGGTACCCCCGAATCGACCTCACTGCGACGAGCGAGACGATCCGCCCAAACCGGAGCACCGTACGTCGCCATACTCCGACAGACACCGGAGTACAGCTGCCTGCAGGCGGCGCTGGGTCCTCCGAGTTTTGGAAGGAGTCTGCCCAGCGCACTCGCCGCCTTCACGACCTTAGGTCCCAACATAGCGAAGTTGGGGCCGAAGGTCCACCCTCCGTCAAGGATGAGCCCCAGGTACTTGATGTGGGGGCTCAACCTGACCCTCTTCTCTCCGATCTGCAGAGTGGCCCCCGGTAGGGGCCCGTTGCGGCCAGTCCCGCTGAAGAGGAGGGCTTCGGTCTTCTCTATCCTTACCCGAAGCCCCAACCTCTCTATTCGGCTGATCACGAGGTCTAGACCGACCTCGGCCAGCCGAGACGCCTCCTTGTATGTCTTTCCCCGGGCATACAAGAGGGTGTCATCCACGTAACAGATGACACCCATCCCGGGGAGGAGACGGCCTCGCAGGACCCAGTCGTACCCGACGTCCCACAGAATTGGTCCAAGTACGGAACCCTACGGGACACGACTCCCGACTCGCCGCCACTCCACGGACCCCGACCGGTGCTCGAGGGCCACTCTGCGATCGGAGAGATACGCATCCAACATCCTCACGAGATAGGGAGGCACCTTGAAGAATTTCAGTGCCTCCCGTATCACGCTGTGCGGGAGACTGTTGAATGTATTCGCGATATCCAACGACACCGCGACCACCATCTCCCCCCTGTGTTCCGCCTCACCCGTCACCGCCCGGAGGCGCTTGAGGGCGTCGATCGTCGACCGGTGTGCACGGAACCCGAACTGCGACTCCGAGAGCCCGGGTCACGTGCCCTCCTCCAGATGCCGAACGAGACGGGAGGCCACGATCCGTTCCAAAGCCTTCCCGGTATCGTTCAGCAGCACCACCGGTCGAACCGACGATGCCGAGTCCATGGGCCCCCCTGCCTTTGGAAGCAGGCAGAGGCGACCCTCCTTCCATGCCCCCGGGAATTGACCGGACCGCAGGCAGCGGTCGAAAACTTCCCGGAGGCTATCCCCGAGGTGCACGAGCGAGATCGCTAGCACTCTCACGTGCACCCCGTCGGGGCCCGGCGCCCTCTTCTTACTCTGGAGGCGAGTCAGAATCGCCTCCATTTCAGCCTCCGTGACGGGTGGCGGAACACCCTCCTCCTCGTCCGACGTCTGCCGAGCCATCCTGGGGGGTTTTCTTTTTTTTGGTTACCTTTTGATAACTACGCGTCACCAAAAAACGCCTCCTATAAGTTCATATATCTCGGCCATCAGCGCTGATGGAATGCTTGTATTAGAGGATTCAGCTCTGCCATAGCAAATGTTACAATCTGAGCCATTTCAAAACAAACCATAATAATATGGCTTTTTAAATTTAAGAAATATTACGTCTTTAAGATTTTTTTTACAGAACTACACATTATAGTAAATAAGTAAACATCCCATGACCTGGGTGAGATTCAATCCTGCAATTACTTTATTTCTAAAAATTAATAACAAACAAATTGATGAAGTCTCCCATCAGCGACATAGACGACGGTGATGATTACGATGAGCCGGGCAAACACCACAATAAACGGAAACAAATGAAAACCCGTGTTACGGGACATCACTTGGCGCTAGCGACACTTACGTGACTAACGTATATAATATCGGATGCCCACAATATCCTCAATATAACCAACACCAGAATCTAGGCCACAGCCACAGACATGGCCACCGTTTTGGCCAACAAAATCATAAGCAACCAAACCAGAATTACTAATTTTTCCACATGACTTGTGACGTTGTGGTTATTTTATAATAAAAACAAGATACCACAATCAACAATAAAAATATTTTATTTAGAAAAATGCGTGGTCTGTGCCCTATGCAAGGGTCCAACTTTGGCACGTTACACGATCACTCCCCTGTCTGGCCGTAAGGTGATGACGGCTGTCCATAGGACGCGGGAAGCGTCGGCCTTTGCGCGATGATTCGGTTGCACTGGTGAAGCGACGGCTCTCGTGCGATGGCAGTACGTCCCACAAGCGACGGGTCGTCTCGAACGTTTCAAATAAAAACGTAACAACCTGAAACATTGTGCACGTCGTGTTGCAACCTGTTATCGGTCTGCCCATGAACAAGTGATGACGACGGTGATAACGAGGACGATGACCAGAGGTAAACCGGCTGTGCCATAGGCGGTGTTACACAAAGTAGGCGGCTAAAAGGTAGATAATAAAAATGTAGCATGCACCTACCTTCATTTTACATATTTATGATGAAAGAGAACAAGGGAACTAACTAAGCGAATGCAAAGCATAATGAAATTAAAATTAAATAAGATGATCGAATATGTTAATAACATTTTTAATGAATGGTTAAAATAAGCGAATTACTATTTAAAATGAAAATGATTAGCGTTCAACACGTTGCACTTATATGAAATGTGTGAACGCACCGCACACGTATTGTCTGAATCGCAGCGAACGACAGATTCCTCGAGTGCGAATGGAACGACCGCTCACTCGGTGCTTCGCAAAAACTAGTCCAAACAAAACCGCGAGAAAGGCAAACGTAAATGTCGCATTGCATTGGCTTTGATTTATTTGTAGATAGGTATAGGATTTATTGTTTGTAAATAATAATTAATTTAAGTTAATTATAATAAACAGGTTTAAATTGATTTTAATTGTAAACAATTGTTTTTAAAGATATTTAGAACCTATTTTATTAATATAAAATATACTAATTTATTAATATATTTGAAACATGTAACTACAACTTTACGAACCACAGTCTACTTACTGGCTACTACTCAGTGATAACGAATTGATCAAAGCAAGTACTTTTTATGTTATTAAAATTTTAAGAGTAGACCGTACTCTTATTATTGCTTCCTAGGAACTTCCTGTCATTAGATGTTTCTAGAAACTTAAAACCTTAAAAGCACTAATTGGCTCCGAATATCTTAGAGTGTTTGTATGTGCAATCCTTTGTGATGTGATGTTGCATGGAGGATACAGACGAATGCATAGCTTATTTTGACAATAGCCTTTATGATATTTTGCGTATATTTCTATTTCTTGCTCGTTATTTTTTTTTTATAACAAGACAACAAACAAGCAATCGGAGCCTTTTCATGACTACCGACGCCCATGGACATTCGCGTGATTGTTACGCAGGTGCGTTGCGCTCCTATCATAACCCCCCCCCTCCCCCCGCCCGGTATCAAGTGAGCGAGAGGTACTTCCGGGGCCGTGCGTAGGAGGATGTATTGTCGTGCAGAATGCATGTAGCCTCCTCCTAATATTGAGTTATTATGGTGGTCCTTTAGCCGACGTTGCCTCACATATAAAGGAGTGTACGCAACTCCCTAGAGGCCCTCATTCGCAAAGCCTTTTAACAATGGTTTTTATAAAATATCAATTGCTAAGAATATTGTGCCTTGCGTTGCCGATACACCAGCACTGACAGTAGTTTTAATGATCACTGCAATGATAAGAATCTAACACACGAACATACACAGACACACACACACACACCCGTAATCTCACGAGAGATATTTAGAGATTATAGTAATAATCAACTATAAGCCGCGGTCTAACACGCCACGGACTACAACCAAGTACAATAGATTAACTGTTTTGTTCCTTGTAAAAAAGTAACTTCACGTAGTTGTGAAGTGTGCAATAAAGTTGAAGCTGTGTAATATTTACTGGTACACTGCATCAAAAATATTTTGTGTTCGTGTTCCTATATTTTAGTAGCCCTTATTTTGTTTGAGCAGTGTATATATATATATACATATACATATATATATATATATATATATATATATAATATCAGCAAATAATCAAATCATCAGGACACCTCGACGGCAAGTCAGCCTCCGAATCGACCGACGCCATATATATCAATTTAGGAATTTTATATATTTAAGGTTTTTATTATAGAAAATATATCCAAAGGTGGAAATGGCGATAAGGTTATGCAATTTGATACGAATATCTTATCAGCGATTCTATTTCACACATCTTTTTTTAATATATATAAAATATCATCTTCGTCATCATCATCATTATCAGCCCCTACCGGTCCACTGTTGGACGCAGGCCTCTCTCAATGATCGCCAAGACGGACGATCTCCTGCTACTCGCATCCATCCCGGACCGGCTACTGCACGGAGAACAAACTTTTATGCTTTTATAAGGTACGATTAACATACATTATTCGATACAAACCCCAATAAATAATGTTTGGAAAAAAAATACTTCTGTGTACTACGTAAGCTATAACATTTTTGTACTTGTACTTTACCTATCTTTCATCAAAATGTGTTCAGTAGTTTCAGCGCGATGAAATAATTAAGCGTCCACCCAACCGTGCTCACCCACATTTAGAAGAGGTAGTGCCATGTTACATAAGAGAATGTAGTGTCATGAATAGTGCGTGAAACTACATCCTCCTATGCCTCACATAATACCGCCGTAAATTGAAATCCTCAGTGTCGCGTTTCGAGTGGTTTGTGAGTAGCCGGTGGCCCATTAAGGGGGGGGAGGAGGGCAACGTATCGGCATAGAATTATGTGGATGTACATGGGCGTCGGTAGTCATCAATAGACTCCGATTGATCGTTGGCTCCCTAATCTATAAAAAAATATACCAATTATTATTATAGATTACTATGATAGTATTGTTCGCATCGTCATCTATACACGTACAGAAGCTCCGAAGCCTGTCAAAACTTGCTCCTTACTTAAGCTAAACCACTCTAAGTTCGCGTTAATACAAATTACTCAAGGTGTGGTCCAGTAATGAAATCAAATTTTACTTACAAAGTAATATTAAGCTTCGTAAATCTAAATCGGATGAGCGTTGGAAGTTTAAATTAACTTGTTTTGACCTCGTGCCGAGTTAACCGAAACAGTTCACAAACAAGCAAACGTTTGCTACTTTGTGTCGCATACAAAATTGCCAACATTAGAATTACTATGCCGGTCCATAGACGGGGCAAGTTTCATATTATCTTAGTCTCCTAACACTAGATTCTGCGACTTTGCGGATTTCATATGAAAGCAGTAAATACTATTCGCGTTGAAACTTCAACTGCCTGTTATATAATGTTAGCTTTAACAAAAGTTGTTTCGCTTCATACTTAAGTATTATGTGTAGGATTTAGTATAACAATAATAAACTTTACTTGCAGTTCAGTACTGGACGCAGGTTCTTCTTCTTCATGTTTTAGCCAATATCAGCTAGTGTGCTAGAGCACGTGACCAACCCCACCATGGATCAAGACTTGTCGTGGCGGTGGGGCTTAGTAGCCTGGGGTGTACCCAGGCGAAGTTAATTGAAGAATAAGAAGAGGAGGCTAAAGATCAGGAGGAGGAATCGCTCTCGGTCATACAAGAAGAGGGGACCAAAGAGCAACAGGAGGTGGCGCTTTTGCGCACGGGGCACGGGGCGAGAATGGGAACCTCACCCCATTGCACTGTCCCAAAGTCGGTGGGTCCTGTAGTGCGTGGTAACCCCATCTCTGGAGGTGGAGTTGGTCCCTTAGGGAGCTGACTTGCCGTCGTGGTGCCCTGATGATTTGTTGTTCCCAGTCACCTCACCAAGGGCGGCACAGATTGCACTCGCGGTGGTTTTTATGGGTATTCGGCACTATCATGTGCCGAGAGTACCACACATCACTGGACCCCACCAAGGGCCAGTGAAGGCGCGTAAATGCGTTTCCCCGCGTCAAAAAAAAAGTGCGCGTGACCAAAAGCCAATCGATACCTTTTTTGTGCAAAGTAACTCTAAATCCCTAAACAGTACATAGCAATTCCACGCCATTACTTTAATAAAATATGCTAAAGGGTTTAATGAATATTTTATCAAGATAATTAGTGAGTAGCCGGCTGCCCATTGGAGGGATGAGTAAATGAGGACAACGCATCTGAATGACGATAAGGCGTATGTCTATGGGCATCGTTAGTTGTGTCAAGACTTCAATTCCACGTTTGCCCCTATAGTATAAAAAGGGCATTTGCAAAATAATACACATACACATGTCTGCTTAACAATGAACTAACTAATTCGACTTATCGCTGCACATATTTATAGCTGCTAAATATTAATGAATCACTACAAGTACCTAACAAAGTCGCAGCCAAAAGCGAGATAACAACAAAATGTAATTAATTTTGAAGTTACAATAAATATAATTCCTTAGAGAACACAACATCCTCACAAGACGTCCCGTAAACCCAAGTCAATAACAGTGATTTATTATTACGTATCACTTCAGCGCGTTACAATAGTTGAGCAGAAAATCCAATTTACTAAGTTTCACATGACGTACGGCCTGGCTTGTTACAAATGTGTATTCTGAACATTACCAAATGTTATATTGCGTGAGATGCAAATAATGCCCACGAGATACGACCAGAGATGGGCAAAACTATATGTATAACATCCAAGCCAAGTAGGTACTTCAGACCCAATAGATATGCTGAAGATTTATAGAAGGTTTCTATAACAATAATTATATTCAACATTTATAATATATCAATTTCTGGCCGGAGAATTCCTTGTATGTGTGTTTATATGACCAGAAATTCATGCGACAATATTTAATATACGAATTTCTGGTCATAGAATTTTATAAATGGACGCCAAAACAAGCAAGCCCCGCCATTAGCAGGATATTAAGTATGGAGTTACATTTTGTGGTTGAACTAAAATTTACAATTTTTGTTCCGTATATGGAGTCTTTTCTCATACAAAACGGATGCATTTGTCAAATTTAAATATTTTTATTCAACATAAAGACTCCGTCGTCCGGCTACAAGTACCAGCTGTTGCCCGCGAATAAACAGCGTGTTACAGACAAAACCACGTGTAAAATGTGGTATTTCTATAACTTATTCGTTATTCTGGTATCAAAGCTACAACATTGCCAAGTTTTATCAAAGTTTGTAATTATGGCGTGATTGAGTAGCAAACATACATCCGTCCAAACTTACGCTTTTATAACATTAGTAGCTAAGATATAATCTCTTATTGAATGTAAGAGCGATTCACAAAGTCAGGCCCAGGCCCTAGGCACTAGGTGGGGGAAGTGAGAGCTGGATGTATGTATCGTAGTCGGATTGTAAAGTCGCCTTATTACGTTAAGGCAAGCCATTTTTTAAAAAGAGGGCCGCTTTGTTTAGTGGCGGGCTATGATTAGCCGGATTATAATTGCGATATGTTCTTTAATATGGCGGCTGAAATTTACCCTCATTTTTTTATCTAATCCTTCGCGCGTCTCCAGGCATATTTTTACTATTTCACTGTGTGTCGAACACAGTGAAATGCAATTTAACTATGACATTTCTGGGTCGTATTAAAATGTCAAGCAACGCCGCGTGTATTAAAATTGAGAACTGAAATCTATCGAGAAGGAGGATAATGACCCAGTTTATTTCAATACAGTTAGCTTTATTGAATAAAATATAACGCTGGACACTTCCTGGTAGATGTTTTCTTGTTGACGCGGGGAAACGCATTTACGCGCCTTCACCGGCCCTGGGTGGGGGGCCCAGTGGTCTGTGGGACTCGGGGTACTTGATAGTACCGAATACCCACAAAAACCACCGTGAGTGCCATCAGTGCCGCCCTTGGTGAGGTGCCCCGGAACAACAATCATCAGGGCATCTCGACGGCTAGTCGACCCCTAAGGGGCCAACTCCACCTCCACAGATGGGGTTGCCCAGCACTACAGGACACTCTTCTTATAAGGGGGTTACCGAGAGCGATTCCATCTCCTGATCTTTAAGCCCCCTCTTCTTATAAGAGGGGTGCAAAGATCCCCCTCGGGTCAATTGGCTTCGCCTGGGTTCACCCCAGGCTACTGAGCCCCACCGCCACGACAAGGCCAACCATGATGAACCATGGTGGGGTGGTAAATTTTTACCCAACCATATTCAATCCGGCAAATTATTAGCCCGCCGTAAAAAGACGGCCCTGTTAATAAATGACTAGCCATAATGGAATACAGCGATGTAGACAATTCGACTGCGACATATGTACAGTTTGCAAATGCTGTCTAGGTAGATAGTAGATGCATCTGTTGGATACTGACATTATCGTATATTCCGACCGCGACATGTCGCGTTTATACACGTATTCTCATTTCTCTGGTCACACGTGTGTGTGTGGCTTTAGGCAAACGCTGAGTATTGTTGCTTATATTTCTATGCAATATCATCACTTTTTTATAGTATTGAGGGGCAAACGCGGAATCGGAGCCTTTGAAGACCACCGATCTCCACAGGTATCCGCATTATTATTATCATGGAGATGCACTCCTATTCTGCTCCAATGGACCAACGGTTACTCACAAACCGCACCAAACGTGACAGTATAGTTTTACGGAGGTTTTATATTAGTGTGAGGTACATCTTTTAACTATTCTTCTACTAAAATCGTATATTTTTTTTCTCTGGTTTGACATATGGCCTCGGGCAGCAATCCGCCAGCGCTTCGCCAGTGAATAACCGGGCTGGACTATTATCTTAACAAATTATAAACTAAAATCTTCTTCGAGAATCGTTCTATCCATGGGTGAAAGCTTCATTAAAATCCGTTTAGTAGCCTTTCAAAATCCTCCACATACAACTCTTTTCAGCCGTCAAAAGGTGAAGGGGGAGGGGGAGCCCCCCTTCCCCGGTAATACACCTCTCATGAGTCAAACGTTCATGTGAACGCCGACACCACATTAGCTGCCGCGCGCGAGCTGCTCCTGATGTCAGAATCGGGGGAGGCGGGACCTCTTGGTCCTTCTGGCCATGATGAGAACAGGTAAATTAGCTATTACAAAGACTTTCATGTTGGGATGCATCTCTCCCATGTGCGGGAGAGAGGGATGCCAGTCCCTCTTGGGAACCCAAACCTCCTCAAAAAGAGAGAGAGGTCTGCAAAAGAGAGGTATAAGGTTCTGGAGTTGAGGCCGCGTTTAGGGAAACGAAGTGTTGGTCGATCGTTCACCAGGTGGGAAGACGATCTCCGCGCAGTAGGCGGTCCGGGATGGATGCAAGTTGCAGGAGATCGGTCGTCTTGGCGTTCATTGAGGGAGGCCTAAACCCAGCAGTGGACCGATAAGGGCTGATAATGAAAAAAAGACAACAGACTGAATGTTTTAGGGACTTTGGTTTCGAATATATAATAAATATATGTATAGATAAGATTATCATGAAGCAAGATTCTATGATGATATGATATGATATGACTATGAAAACATAATCTCTTAAATACCATCTTTAGCATTTGTTATTCTATCTCGCACCTCCCTTTCACTGCAATATTATACCTAAATAAAAAGTATAGTTTATCATAATACGCAACATGATTCACGCAATGATAAACATAAACATAATCCATTTATCATAAAAATTCTCCAATCTCACTTTCACAATAATCAATGATGCAGTGATATGCCGTTTCTAAATTAATGTTGTGCGAGATATAATGTGTAATTAAACACGGAATTGATAGTTATATATTTTCTAACTATTGGCATTAATTTACTATCTATCGGAATTTCTAATTATTAGTATTCATTCATTAGTCTATCACGGAGATTGTCGGTACATGTCACAACCACTCGTATACAACCAAGTACTGACTATTTCATGTTATGTCGCTCTTTTAAATAAATCGTAACCAATATTTCTCACGCGCTCCTTGTGCAAGTACTAAACATTTATTTTTTAGGTGATTCGGGAAAACACATTTACGCGCGATCACCGGCCCTGGGTGGGGTTAGTTTAGGTTAGGTTAGCTTTTTTTTTTCGGAGGGACCTAATACTGGTTGGCGGCACTAGTCCAGCCTCGACAGTTCGACTGACTAGGAAGACTTTTTTGTCTTCAGGGTCCGGCACCTCAACGGTTGGTCAGTTAAATAAAGATGCAACACCACCTCCACAGAGGGCTTGTCCCGCGCCACAGGACAAACCCGCTACCGTTCTTGGGATCTTAGAATTGAGTGAGGTTCCCAACCTCACCCCTTGCCACGTGCACGAAATCGCCTCCTCCTTTTGCTAATTAGTCACATCTTCTTATAAGAAAGGAACAAAGAGCTGCCCCCCTCGTCTCAATTAGCTTCACCGAACGTGGCAGGTTTCATCGCTCAATTTCTACTCTACTTTTTAAATTAGCAAAAATGTACTAAAATTATTTTTAGATTGGTCCTTTCAACACGTCCGTAGTCTAAAATATGTTTAAAAGAATACAAAATGGCGCATGCTTCATAAGCAACGTACATTAAACTCGCATAAGTTACTTACGATCCGTCACATGCAGTTGTTATTCCCGCTACGAACAAAACGGTTAAAGTACTTTACTATATTACATTTTATGTGGACCGGATGGGAAAGAATAACGGCTTTTTCTGAACATGGATGAATCACAATTCCTCTGTTTCTATTAAGGTTTTCTTTATTTCAAAAATATGAATAGTAATAATTCTCGTGACATCACTTGGACTTTGGGACATCAAGGTGGTGACGGTGGAACTTAGAATTCTGCCGTGATGTCCGAGAGTGGAATTCCGCTGTTGGTATTAATCCGAACAACGTTGTAGATGCGATAGGAGATGCAGAGCGAGACGACTTCTCTTTGTAATGCCAAAGGATCAAGCTGCACGGAAACAACCTGGTTGTCAATGATTCGAGTCGCTCTACGATGAATACGGTGAAATGGTGCGAGTTGATAATTGGGGACACCAGCTCATATTGGTATCATGCAGATCTGCAAAGAAACGTACATAACGTTTGTTGTAAGTTTCTGGCTAAGTATGAAATTTTTGAAAACTCTCACCTCCTCTTAATATTTTTTTCATTAGATTTGTTTTTCCATGTGATGATTCTATAGTTTCAAAGGCTCCAGTCTACCATGGAGACATAGGAGTCGCGTAAAAATATGGATCTGTGATGTTACTCCAGATGTTTGTGAATTAGACACTGGTGGTGGCTCCAGTCTACCATGGAGACATAGGAGTCGCGTAAAAATATGGATCTGTGATGTTACTCCAGATGTTTGTGAATTAGACACTGGTGGTGGCTTTCTTGCAGGGCTGTCCGTGAAGTAAATTAATTCATATATGTACAATCTAAGCGATTTTTTTTATAGTGTAGGGTTAAATGAGAAATCATTTAGACGACTACCGACATCCACAGACATCCGCATTATTGTCATGAATATGCCTTGCCCTCCTTACTAATTAACATTGTGAAACCTCATTTCTGAATGGCTGCTTTATAGTGTAAAATTACAGCAAAGACTTTACAGTCTATAACAAGTTTACACTTGTTATAGACTGTAAAGTCAGTCTATAACTGTTAGTAAAGTAATTAATTATACCATTCATATACCTGACAAGAATAAATTATGTCAAACTTCTTTGAAAGTAGGCAGTTAGGTATTTACTTTGTTGTTTAAAGTTATTTTACTTTCTTAAATTGAATTGAATATTGTAATTGCATTTTACAAATTAAAAAAAAGCCACACACTTTTTTACATGTATATAATACTAGCGATCCACTCCGGTTTCGCCTATGAATAAAAGGAGCCGGGTTACAACCTTGAGTAGTTGAATTGTTTTATACATCGGTGAAAACTACATAAAAGTCCTTAGAGAATATTTTGAGAAAATTTATCACACACAGAAAGAGAGCTTTTGGTGACTTCTTCGTCAGAAGGCGATTTTAATTTATATTGATAGACTATATGTGCACTTTAGTTTATTTTCACCCATGTGGTATTATTTGTGAACGCGGTTTTTTGTAAAATCTAATTTATTTAATTATTAAAAATTTAATATTCTTGTAAGGGAATTAATTATTTCCATGATTTTTTATGTTATAATTTTCAAAGTTGTAAAAATATCATTAAGTATCAAACTTTCAGAAAAAAGTTAACATACATTTTTTTTTATTTCTTTTTCACAAGCATTCGTACCCCTACTATTCAAAAAAAAAATTTTAACACTAGGCAAATATGAAACTCTTACGTTGGCAAAGATGGATTCAGTAAACGTGCCCTATTTTTCGCACGGCGCGCTGTATGAGGTTGTTTCCCGTGTTAAGATATCAAAATCGTTTCATTGTATAAATATCGTAAGCGTATCATTATATTTCGTGTTTAGGGGACCATAGATAAAAATCGGCTATTCTCTCATTTTGAAAATACAAGCTATAGATGTACAGAAAAATATTGATTATTCATGATTGCTATTTAACTAAACAAAATTAAAGTAAATATCGAATCTAACTCCAAATCCAAATCAAAAATTTCATGGCAAAAGGTCCCAGAGCCCATTTCTATAAATTGGCAACGCAAAAATAATGAACTAAATATCTTCTCACTTAATACCAACTTGAAAGTGACAATTTTGTGCAGTTTGTGAGGAGCCGATGGGCCAATGGGCGGATGGGGTGATGAAGGGCAACGCATTTATAGCTCTAGGTATCCTAAAGCTGTATGTGTTCATCGGCCAAATTTTCATTATACTTAATTTGTAGTCGTTATAAAATGAGAATATATTTTCAAATAAAAAAAGCTTAGTATACTAAAGAAAAAAATATATTCGTTTTCTAATTTCTCTCAACCTTTCAAAGACTTAAGGAGTCTAAGAGGATTTCTTAAATACAGTTTTATATCCGGTCAAGAATAGGTACGTCTACGTTTTTCCCAGAGTTCCGTAGTTTCACCCAGTTACAGCTTATAAACGTCAAGAATTCAAATAGATATTATGAAATATGAGCACAACTTTAGTAGCCTCTATTGTTTGTAACTGTTGCACTACGTGTTGTCTATGAACCCGTGGCGGATTATGTTATTTAATTGAAATTATTTCCATGATAGGTTATATTGGTTAATAGTAGAGTATATACTCTAGTATATACTAGGTAATACTACCTCCCCACCATCTCAGTTGCCTGGGGTGAACCCAGGCGAAGCCTCTCATGTGAAGAGGGTAATAAAGGGCAGCTGGAGGAGGGGGCATTTTTTGAGACTTATGAAAAGAGGAGACAAAAGAGCAACAAAAGGAGGCGCTTTTGCGCACGGGGTAAGGGGCGAGGATGGCAATCCACCCCCATTGCACTGTCCCAGACGTGGTGGACCTCTAGTGTGGGACAAATCCATCTGTGGCGGTGGAGTCGGATCCTTAAGAAGCTAGATGATTTGTTGTTCTGGGGTACCTCACCAAAGGGCGGCACGGATGGCACTCGCGGTGGTTTTTGTGGTTATTCGGCACTATAATCTGCAGCGAGCCCCACACACCACTGGACCCCACCCGGGAACAGTGAAGACGCGTAAATGCTTTTCCCCGCGTCAACAAAAGAAATTAAGGTAACATTACCTAACCTGGATTAGATTTTTTAAAAATTGTGTAGGAGGGGGAGGAGGTCTCTTAAAGGTTTATTTCCAAGCGCCAAATAGTTATTTTTAAGATTAAATGGCAACATCAACTTCCAAAAAATAATAAGTCAATAATTTAAAATAAATGTATTTTAAATTTACTAAACAACCTTAAAAAAATGAAAGATAATCAGATGATCAGAATTAGGCTTTGAAGAACAGTAACTAATGAGTTTTATCGCAATAAATCAAAGGAGCCGCTATGAGTTGTCTAATGGCTAGCACATTCAGCCATAGAACGTGAGGCCCTGTGTATGAAGGCCCATCATCATCAGCCGGAAGACGTGCACCGCTGGGAGTGTTCGAAGACTTGTTCGGACCAATGGGTTTGTTTTTTTTTCTAATACCAGTCCAGAAATACCAGTCCAGAAAATAATTCCAGAATGCAAGGAACTTTCGTGAGAGGTAGTGTCGATGCTGCATTGCACCCGACACGAACTAGCTCGACAAGGGAGACACCTCTCGCTCACACTTGAAGTAACGGCTATGTCGCATTTTGTAAGTACCGGGTGGGCGTAGGGTGCGAAGTGTATAGTGTAGTGAAGAACAACAATGCATCCGCACAACGGTTGATATTGTGCATCTTAAAAAAAAAATGACACCAATTGCTCGTTTACATCGGCAAGAAGAAAGTTGGCGGCGTGCGCGCACCCGTAACTCAAGAGCACGATAATCAGGCGGTCCAGGGCTTTATTGCTCTCCGCTCATGTCAGGCTGCTGTGCTCTTATTATTATCCTAAATAATAATAAAATTGTCAACTATATCTTGAAACATTCTATTCTTAAAGGCCGACACTTTGGCAGGAACTTTCTTCTTTCTTTTGCGCTATTGATCTTCTTACTTCACTTGTAATTAATTAATTTCTGACATTTCCCTTGCTTTTCTGCTAGGATACACTATGTTTTTTTATTATTCTACCACATGAATAAATCTGAGTCTGCCTTTAATAAGTATAATGTCACAATAATGCTCATGAGTATTTTTTCCATAAACTACTAAATAAATTCTAGAACACAAACACAAATTAGGTATAGATTTTAATTATTTGGTAAATTTATAATGATTGCGATATTCGATAACTTTTTTTCGATTTAGGTGTAGAAAAATTCTAGTCTTCGTAGAAATAATACCGGACATTTTTTTGGCACGGTTGGAAGAACTCGTTATGCGCCAGATCCAAATCAGAGATGGCAGACTGAAAATACTCTTGTGTGAATAGGAGAGCATCTTGTGGGCGCAGTAGAAGTAGAGCCTGTAGGTAGTCACGAATTACTCCAGCCAGTTCTCCATTTTCCGAAGCATAGCGCGCCCCTTCCGAAGTTCGAGCACTCTATAATATTGATAAAATATTAATGACAGGAAGATAAATATTAATCGAGTCATTGTGTACCAATCCACAAAGTAATCATTCAATTTATTGTGGATAATCCCTATTAATATAAAATTATATAGCTACTGGAGAAAATGTAATAATTAAATGTGTCGCTAATTGGCTTCTATTCAGTATTCAGACAAATTTTAAGTATTTGTAATTAAAGCAAGTATCGTAAACTTTCACACAGTATAATGTTAATTATAAGTTGTGAAGGCACAAAAGTGAAACAACTAGCTACCGATATTGGAGAACATCAATTCTTTATCATGAATCTCTTTCCACTGAAAGTCATGTAAGGTAATTTAATAATACCTCTAAAATATGACATAATACATACCTACATCAAGATTTCAGCTAAGCATAGAAAACCTATGCTATACGTAGCAAAACGTACGAGCAACCTGTGCTACACAGTAAAACATACGAGCAAACTGTGGTACACGTAAAACGTACGAGTAACTAAGGGTCACTTCATACTAGCGCAGAGTCGAAGCGCATCGAAGCGTCAAATTCCTCACAATCAAAGCTAAGTCGCACGAATGAATCGCGAAACGCAATAAACGAAGACGACGAAAATAAATCGCGTGAATTAGCGCAAGAATGCGCGCTTTTTCGTGGCAT
>JAFELO010000570.1:488917-517944 GCA_017140195.1 Eumaeus atala | reverse complement strand
TAAAAGCCCGGTATAACCGTAATTTCAGTGAGATACAATAATCACTGATATTACACGTGAACCATACATAGAGAAAATTGCTAATAGAACGGTTGTATAAATGCAATAGGGGAAAGCAACATTGTCCTCAATATGATACTTAGCAGAATTATTTACAATCCTTTTATGGATTTTATCAGCGAATACCTCCATATCAGGCTACAAAAACAAACTGCTTCCAGTCAGAGACAAACAACTGGCGAAGAGTTGATCGAGATCTTTATCGTTTTGAGCCTCTTGACGACTACGAACGACTAACGACGCCCATAGACATCCGTATTATTGCTTTCATGTGGATGCGTTGCCCTACTTCTCTTATCCACTCCAATGGGCGCCCGGCTACTCACTTGTTAATTACCGCATGAAACGCGTCAGTCTAGCTGTCATTTTGCGGCGGTGTTATGGAAGCGAGTGATATCTCCCCAGTCGTTCGGGATTAATTCGTCGCCAATACAGCACGGCATTACCTCGAACACCAGCGTCAATCTAGGTTATAGCTATTGTCCCCACCATGGTTCAAGCCTTGCCGGGGCGTTGGGGCCTACTAGCCTGGTGTGAACTCGGGCAAAGCCAATTGAACTTGGGGGATCTTTGCACTCCTCTTATAAGAAGAGGGGGCTTAAAAATCAGGAGGAGGAATCGCTCTCGGTACCCCTATTATAAGAAAAGGGGACCTAAGTGCAACAGCAGGTGGCGCTTTTGCGCGAGGATGGGAACCTCACGCCATTGCACTATCCCAAAGTCGCTGGGGTTGTCCTGTAGTGCTGGGCAACCCCATCTGCGAAGGTGGAGTTGGTCCCTTAAGGGGCTGACTAGCCCTGACGATTGTTGTTCCGGGGCACCTCACCAAGAGCGGCACTGATGGCACAACCAAAAAATTGTTAACAAAAAAAAGGGTTATAGCTATTTTAGGCATATCAGTTCATCTTTAAACATTGTAGCTGGATACTGGTGTTGTATCAATCAGAGTCAAAATACAAAAGCAGAACAAAGACATCGAATTTGATAGATAAGGTTTATTTGATTATAGCGCGTCTACCGTACCCATAAATTATATCATATACAGGTGGGGCCTACTTTATTCGACCCTATGGAGCCCGTGGCATCTCATCGATGCCTTAGCTACATCAAGAGTTTGTTAGTAACTTACGGTCGTTTTCAATCTATCGGTGCATTTAGCTACGGAACGTAGGCATTCGTCGCAAGTTCCATCCGAAATAGGAAAAGATTCTGACATCAGTAGCCAAATATATCGATAGATAGAATATTCAAAACGGCCGCTAGACTTTTAAACTACTGTAAACTCGATCATCTGTAACATCAAAAGCCGTTTAGCCTATTCGTAAAACTGTTAAAAACCCACGCATCGTTGGAAACTTTCACATTTATTGGATAGATTTTTCGTAACACTGATGCTGCAGTGCTTAGGATTTAAATACCATATTTGCAACAACAATTAAATAAGTTCCAAGCCAATTCCTATGCTAAGCGAATCGTGCACGCCGTATTGAATGAAAACGAAAAAACTGTCGCTGCAATAAACAGATAAAAGCTGCCTTTGTTTTGAAATTCCGAGTTTCATCAATATCCAATCAAACTATCAGTCGTAGCGCGAACAAAATATACGGCTAACAGGATATTTATTCCACGTATGTGGGTGTGTGTGGATTAATATTGTTCCTGTGCCAACAGCCAAGCATCATAGATTGTTGTAGCACTTTGAAATTGAGTTATAAACATGTTTCATTTGTTTATTTTATTGTGGTTTTGAAACTATTTATTCCACAAATTTAACACATTCACTGATAAACGGATTTATCACTGGCAATTAACAGCAGTAATTTATAGGTTATTTTAAGATAGATTTTATGCATTTTATATACCTACATATAGTCAATCAAAAAAATTATTTTATGACATGATAACATTGTGACATTTTGGTAAACTTTTTACCTATAAACTGAACTCTCAAAGTTTTTGTGATACTTGCGAAACAATTACTAAAGTGATGACTTATTTAACATTTTGCAGTAACTAAGTGTAACAAAATTGCTCAAGTAATTACTGAGTTATGATATTCCACTGAGCACTGTTGGACTGGCCTTCGCAAACAGTTTGATATAGAGCAATGAAGACCCGTTATATGTTGAGTTTATTCATATTTATATTGATTTTATTCATATATTGATTGAGCAGATGGTTGAGAGAACTTTTCTTGGACGCAAATGCATTAGGTGAACCTTTCACTGTGCTTATTCTTACAGTATTTCTAATCTAAAACCCCTTCGGAGCCAGTGGCCTCACACAAACCGCACAAAATCCGACAGGCAGCAGTCACTTAAATCCGGTGTCATGTGGACGGGTGTGCCTGAGAAATCAACTATTTATTTAGTACCTACTGTTGTGCTTTATAAATAACATACCTACAAAGTAGTAAGTTTTTGTATTTTATAGCAAACGGTTGATCCTTCACTTTTATTCAAAACTACCAAGCATATCTTGACTAATACAAACAGGACGCATTCAAGCGGGATATTGTCGAAGCAATATATTCTTTACGATAAGTATGATAGGACACGCCGTATATAATAGACATAACTTTCTTTATATAATAAGTACCTTTGGAAAGGTATCTTTAAAACACATTTATGTATATAATAAGATCGCTGAAATTATCTACCATGTCGATCCCATTTGATTAAATTTGTGAACAAAAATGAGTGAACAGAAATTTTTAGACTCTTCGACGTTTTGAGTCTTAATTTTTCATTCATACAGATTTAAAAAACTAGCAAGATATAAAGTGGGCTTCTCTAAACCGTCAGAACAAAACATATGCAGATCAAGGAAATATGTTTAAAAAATTTACATCTTTTAAATAGAATCTTCATCGTAAAAATCTACTTAAATCATACACGTTAGGTTAATATTGCACAATCCTGGATACTTCACGATGACAGTTGAATATGAAATCGTATATCTTGTACTTTTGTAATCGATTTCATACAAAATGGATTTAACAGATACTTATACTAAGAATATTGCATGATTTCGTATGCAGTCTCATCACGCAGATGTGTTTCTTTTTCACCCCTGCGTAACGAGACTGTGCCCCGCTGTCTCGCTTAAATTTACCCCACAGCAACCATAATTTTTTTGTTAACGTCAAACCCTTCGAAACAGCTCATCTGCCAAACATAAACTATAAGAAATTATTACAGGGAAATGTTTTACGAAAACAAATGCAAACATCACCTTAAAGTCCAAGTAATCAGATAACAGCTGCAGGTCCGTCCGCCAGTTCTCGCGGAGCGGCTCGTGGGGCTCAATGTCGTTACTTTGAGGGTTGACGCGCAGCAGTGGGTTCACGTGGAATATGTAGTTGCTGTCCGCCCACTCGTGGCTCAGGATGTAACCTTCAGGACAATTTGTTTATCGTTAGCGACATTTCCACATTTCACATTTCCTCAACGGAGACGAGTAAATAATATTTATTGCTCTTTTAAAGGTATGTTTGTGTTAAATGTGTTTGTGATACGAAACGAAAATTACATCTACGCTAGAAGCAAATCTTTCATGGTCCGTACAAAAAAAGATGAAAATATATATCTTTATGGGGTCAATATCAAATACTCAAATGTTGCCTACTCAATGTATACAAAACCATTCTCTCGTATCTTGTCAGTGGTGTCACACATTTTTTACAAGTTCCCAAATATTAATTATTTACACAGTTCAACAATTCAATTCGTTACAACAACAACATTTTACGAACACACGAGGTCGTTCGCTCATACTAGCCCCTTAAGTTCGATCAACGTATAAAGTGTCCTCTTTATCATGACATTTTTATACTTGGCTGTCATTAAAAGTTAGTTTTAAAATAAGTCGTCACGAAAAACGTTCACTCTATTATAAGAAAACATTACTTTGTGCACAGCTACAATGTTACGTCCATGGTTCAACATCATTAATGTATTGTTTGTATATTTTTTATTTGCATTGAATAAAGCTATTCTGTATCTGTATCTATTTACATTGCTCACTCTCCAGTAATTAGAATCGAATAGTTTCACATATATAGCGTAGAGCCGTCACTTCGAGACATTAATCTCACAACCGATGAGAATAATATCTACTAAGTCCCGAGTCCCCGAATCAGTCTGCGATTGCAATAAAATACCAAATGTATACCTTATATCCGAGTCAATTGATCCCTAGATCAAACCCGGAGAATATAGTCGAATGCGTCAGGTATTGCGTTAATTTTTTATTTACATATGAAATAAAATATTTTCATAATATGCGTATTCGTAACTAAAAAAACGTATTGTTGATGTAAATAAATATTTGACACACTTGCATTTAATAACTTTGCAAGGATTTTTTTGAGAAAATGATATGCACACAAACTAAAAACATGCAATTATACAACACGTTACTCCTGTGTACGAAATAGTGAGAATACTTTTTCAATATGATGTCTGAAAACTAACTACGAGCGAGAATGTTATTAAACTTAAAATTTCAAAAATTAAATCCACAACAAAAATTACTTTTTATTATTACGTTATTTTTAACATAAGACTAGCGAAATGATTTTGATGAAATCCACACAATTCCCTAAGTTGAAGCAAATAAGTACATAGACAAGGAATGATCAAAATCAGAGCAATAGTTTCAAAGATATCGGTGGATATACATACATAAGAACGTACAGATATTTTATTTTTATTAGATTTTTCTTTTACTTTTACCATATATATATATATATATATATATATATATATATACACCTATAAAATCTTGAATATTTATTTGGGAGCCCTAACAGATTATCACATGTAAATATTATTCAATTCTGAAAACATTACAAACATACGTCTCGAATTGACAACCTCATTTTTTGAAGTAGGTCAAAAAGGGAAACGTCTTATGAAAATTCCTACCTTTGAGCGACAGGACCGTCAGGGTTTGATGAATGTATCCAGATGGCTGTATGATGTGGCGTTCAACTTTTGCAACGAATAGCGGCTTGCCGTTCACAATAGCTTGGCTTACACCAAGACAAACCTGAATAATGTGATTAAATATTGGATGACAAAATGAATTTGTATCATCAAACAATCTTTTTCAATATTCTTGCCGTACTTTTACATCCCGATCTTGTGTTATTACAATAACCAGTATAGAATATTATGTCTTCAGCTGGCTTTCATTTTAATAAAAACGAAGCCTTGTTACGACTACCGATGCTCAGGTACATCCACATAATTTCTATGTTGATGCGTTGCCCTGCCCCCCCCCCCCATCTATGGGGCACCGGCTACACACAGACCGCACGAAACGCGACTCTGAAGATGTCAGTTTACGGCGGTATTATGTAGGCGAGATTTGTGCCGGCCCAATTCCGTTGCATAGGAGGATGTAGTGTCATGCACTATGCATGGCACTACCTCTGCCCGACCTCTGTCATATGATCCATATTTTATGTAGTTCCTTTTTCGGAGGGGCCTACTACTGACGGCGATGCTATTGCATTTGCCATATCAGTCCATCGGACTCCGTATAATATGCCTACTATTGCCATAAATATTGCAACAAAGAAAAAAAATATTTTTACAGTGTGTTATATTTTAATACAGAAATGACAAATAAAAGACAATCAAAAGTGTAAAAAGCTTATTGGGTGCAGTACAGTCCTTTAATCGTTGAGACCACTTATACATAGATGCACGCATCCTTTCCGTTGGTAAATTCTTCACTACCAATCATATGGATTGTTTTAGCGACTTAAAATTATTATTGCCTTTAGAGCAAGCTGTAAAACTGCCTAAAACTGACCATAAATCATAATCCAGCAGATTAAGATCGGCACTAGACGACGGCCAGTCTTCAGCTCTGATGAAGTCCGAGACGTTCGCTTCAAACCGAAACTGTGTGGACCAAGCTTTATGACCCGGGTCCGAGTCTTGCTGGATGGGCCATACTTGGTTATGGAACATGGTGTTATGAAGGGACTTACTAACTCCTCCGAAACGGTATCTTGATACACTTATGACATGTTTTGATACCTTTTTCAAAAAAATATGTTCAGTAACTCCTTCAAAGCTAACACCCCACCAAACCATCACCAAAGTCGGTTAACGCCCACGTTGCACTCTGTCGACTAATTGGGAAGCTTCCTTTGAGCTTTGATCATAAATACCATAATTTTGTTTCTTTATTGCTCAATTGTAAAAAAAAAACTCATCCGTAAATATTTTTTTTTCTGTAACCTCCCTTTGCGTAACACTTCAATAGTATTAGTTATTTCAGTTTCACCATTTTAATTTATCAGTTAACAGATGACCAGTGTCTCTTATAGTCTTCAAGTCCTAAATCATCTCTTAAAATACGCGACATGGTCCTAGGTGCTATCTTAATTTCCCGAGATAAAATCTTTTGTCGGAAAATTCGAAAAATTCGAATTATTTCCCTTACTGCTTTCACCACCTTTTTCGTATGAACACTACGTGGACAGCCAGATCTTTCTCTATCTCAAATAGAGGAAGCCTCATTGTACCTATTAATACCACGTTATATAAACATTTGACTAAAACCAAGTGTATTTTACTTTTAAAAATTGCATTAGGCTCAACTACTTCGTTTAATGCAACCGATAAAGAGGACGGAATCGCTGTGATTGCATTGTACAATATTTTGACGAAATTAAAATGGAGTTGGGTCATTCCATTTTAATATCGCAGAATATTGTACAATGTACTGGCGCCAAACTGAGAAAACACAATAAACAATCGTAGAAAAATGACAAATTCCAAATTCAAATATTTTTTTTTAATTGTAACATTAGTTATGGCCAGACTAAGTATAAGTGTATTTACATCAAATGGGAAACCGGCTCACATGATGATAAGTGCCAACCAACACCCAAAACGCCTACGTCGCACAGTTTGCGGCTCTTATGCATAGACTAGACTGTCGAAAGGTCCACTATTTTAAGCTCAGGGCATCGTGATTATGTTGATAATGATAAAAACATAACCATAATATGAAGGATATTTTTGAAACAGTCCCCGTGCTACTCTATCTGGATGTTAAACAAGCTGTGCTAGAATACAGACACAATACTCCCAACTTTTCTCGACCTTTTAGTGGTGCATTATCTCTTAGTATATTATCTCTTACTATATAGTACTCTTATTATCTCTTAGTATATTAATATTACTATGCAATAATACGTACAGGCACAATTGGTACATAAAGAAATCAAAAATGTAGATGGTTTTGTAGCCTATTGTTATAACTTGCTTACTTTTTGTGCTCCATATTTAGTCACTGACTAAAGCTATTATTATCTATTGTGTCTAAGACTCACATAGTCATTTTCACATATAGTACCATCGATTAGTACAGTATGCGTCTTCACTCGGCCCTTGTAGCGGGTCAACGCAATATACCGAAGGAGCACAACATTAGCCCCCTCTAGTAGAAAATCACGTGCATCGTCGAAGCTATGGTATATTCTCTTCACCACACTACGCGAGCCGCATATGCGCGTCACCTTATTGTAGTAACCGTTATTACAAATGGTCATGTAGCTGCGACGTTGCTTCTTAATGTCGTTCCTCGTTATGTGCCTGAAAATCGGTACATAGCGTAACGCACGTAGTATTTACATTACGACAAAAAAAAAGACCCAGACGAGGACGGTACTAGCTGGTGCCAAACCGCTGATCCTGGTGAGTAGAAATAACCCGCCTATTGATAGTTATAACCAGGACGGGATCCACAGTAAACAGGCTTGGAGAAAAAAACGCCATGGACATATACAATTTATGTGCGTATTCGCGAAACAAGCAAAAAAATGAAAAAAAAAAATTAACCTCGACCTCTATCCAAAAACAACATTAATGAATTTCATATGAATCACAAAATTTAAAAAACTGTATTCAAAGCCAACCCTTCTATACCATAAATGAGTTATCTTCGAATCCTAAATGCTTTTTCTCATGTAAAGAGAAGAGAAGATATATTACGCTCTCTCACCCGCAGGCTCCGCCCATTCGGAACATTAATACGACTCTGAACTGCGGCGTACTTTTAGTACATGCAACTAGATTTACAAGACGTTATTATGATAACGTAAAAATATCGTACTTCGCGGTGCCATTACATTAGTAATATAAAAAATCATACTCAGATCTATTTTCTTCTAAAGTGTGGAGATTGGAATCCACAATACTGACAAGCTTGGAACCACATTTAGCACCCTCCTTGGATGAATGTGATACCACTTGAATAAGAAATTTGTTTTTGTCTTCGCCCAAAATGTCAACACTTATAGTTATTCCTGCAATTAATAAAAAGATTTTAGATTTATCATACATTCTCTTGCATATCAAATTATTAGTATAGACACCGTTGCATAACATTATCACAGAATAAAAATACGGAACATAACTTAAGCTTGTACGAGTATATAACCCTCAAAATGGTCACCTACTCTGGTAGGGTTGCCAGAGGAGTACAAAATTAAACAGACAAAACATTTGTATGCTTAGTAGGTACGAAGGTTTACCTATATTAAAATTTGCCTATATTGAAGGTAGGCCTATTTTAGCAGTTAATTTACTATAAATCTGTGCAGTGTACGCCCCAGTAACAAAAGAAATGTTTTATACATATGTACGTTACATTATAATATGTATATTCATAGTGGTACTACGAGTATCATCATTATCGGTTGTTATCGGTCCATTCCATTACTGAACCATTTGATGTGGTATTAAATTTAGAGCAGCTAACAACAATATTTACACAATGTAGACGTTCCAGAATTGTATGGAGCGTAGGATTAGTCCGGCTCCAGTCGCGTAGTAAATAATTTTGGGAATTTGGGAGGCAGTCCTCGCCGGCAATTTCCCGGTCGACAATCGGCTTGTCTCTATATGTCCTGCGAAATAGGCTGGTCTCCAAGCGAGTCGCTGAAGTGAGTGCACCACAGTGTTTTTCTTGTCTTCCACGAAGAGCGCACTCGGCAAGCCCTCCACGAGGGATGGGCAAACATACGGAGGTGGGGGGGAAGGCATGTCTCAGTGCCGGGTGCTGTGCTGCGCCTGGTCTGAGAGAAGTAGAATCCTCGATGTATGCAGTAAATGGGCAGCGCAGGGCCACTAACTAGTTCTTTCATTGGGGAGTCGTGAACGCAATTCTCGAAAACTATACGAATAGGGTCTCGGAAAATGTGAGCTCCTTTTGTAAGATAGTTAGATGTATTTCACGGAAGAGTGTGGCGGATGACTATCTAGAGACTGTAGGCAAGCCTGGGTTACATCACAAAGAACCGGCCAGTCGCAAAGCCGCGAACAAATCAAAGGTCACCTCATCTCATCAAGACGTCTGAGGGCTTCCCCATCACAGACTTTAGAATCCCCACACTGATTGGTAACCCAATCAGGGTGCGCGGATACGGCATAAAGGCTTTCCACACTTTAGAAACAATACGGTCCTGTCGGATTAATTCTAGCTTCACGAAGTTAGTGTTCCAACTCGGATTGGCAGCGTCGACCAGCGTTCGATTCGTTCGTTCGCAGGCATCCGAGACTTGCCCGCTAACTGTAGGCCTCGCATAAATTCTGGTGATGAGGATTAGAATGCTTCTAAACTGCAAACCTCCTAAGCCTTTTGTGCTGTTTCAAAGAAACATGAAATAACAAAAATGCTTAAAGATTTTGCAGATTTCTGGTAATTTTTACCATAAGTAAATGTACCAAAAATACCTAATCTGGCATTGAAGCTTTAATTTTTTCTGGATCAATATATTATTAATTCTAAGTATATACAAAGTTTTATCGGACTTCAATTATCTAAAAATAAATGTATGCCCCCGAACTAGAACTTTATTTTTATCAGCTAGTTATTTTCTCTTCTAGATTTATTTTGTTAACTTGCCTTAAAAATGCCAAGGGAACTCTTTTGCTTTTTTTTATATATTTTCTTTGGTGACGGAGGATTTTCCAATTGTAATGTCATTTCACTGTCTATAAATTACTTACATACGGAAATACTAAACCAATATAATTCATTTAAAAATACCTGATCATCGTGCGTGCGTGCGTATCGATCAATACGCACGCACGCACGCACGCAGCACGCACGCACGCAGCACGCACGCACGCACGCATGCACGCACTCACGCACGCACACACACACGTGTTTTACGTGACAAGTCACGTCCGTGCCATTTAAAAACGACTGCATTCGCCTCTTTCGCATTTAATTATTATGAGTTAAAATCTTACCTCCTACTGCACTGCAACAATCTAATGACGCTTGGCAAACTTTCTTTTTGAATTTGAGTTCTTTTGTTTCATTGACCTTCTCACGTTCTGTATTTTCTTGTTCTGGTTCTTTTACAAGGCCCATTATCTTAACTTTTTCTTCTTCCTTTAGAGCATAATCTATTTTGTCGTGTCTGTCATAAGCGTAATCAAAGAAAGTATGTTTGGGATCTACCTCAGGGCACCATCTATACCCATGCTTACCAGCTCTCTTTCTCTTTAATTTCACCGGCCCTTCATGTGGTGGCGGAGATGGTGGTTGGGGGGGATATTCGTCTATTTTCTTATTTGCGTCGTTTGAACAAATACATTCATTCGGGTCGGACAATGCATCACAAACACAAGGTTTTACACACTCGCATACTTCACAACATTTACAAATGCCTAATTTTCCAGGTGTATCGGGCATGGAAAAGCAAGCACATTTTAATTCTGTCGCGTTACCACACGAACATTTTGGTGTCAAGGGGCAACCGCAAAAGCTTTCAGCGTCATCGTTCCGGCATATGTTTTTTTCGTCAATAGCTGTATCACAAGGACAGTCACAAGGACACGTAGGCTCAACTGTCTCGGGACAACATACACATGTATCGTCATTTGGCCCGCAAACACATTTTATGAGGAGGTTATTTACGCCGCACTTGCATATCTCTTCTCTTTCTGCGCAAGAGTAATCAACCATTAGTAAAAAATATAACTATTTAAACAAAAACAAATATTAATTTTTACCTTCATTACAGATGCAAGCAGTTCCCCTTTTATTTGCGTTTATTATGGGCATACCATCAAGGAGTACTATGCTATCAGTACTATCTTTTTTAAGTGCTTTTGTACAATCTGGAAAAAAATAGTAATGAAAATCGTCATACTCTTCTTCTTTCTTAGCCTCATTGTCGTCGATTTGTGCTATTGGCACTGGCAATATAACTTTTGGGACGTATTCCTCAGTTTCTTTTATTTCTTGATTACTTGTTTCCGAACAAGACCATTCAGATTCCGTAGATTCATTATGAACGTCGCCTTTGCAATGAGCGCAACTGATTATTAATGTTTCGCTAAAACACAACTCTTTCTTCTTTTTATCATCTGAATTAAAAAATATATTAAGTAATTTGTTCTATTTTAAAAGAATAAAATTTGTCAGTTTCTTTCTTAAGTTACATACCCATTTCAAAAGGAAATTGTTTTGATAAATCAATTAGATATACTTTATTAGTTTCTGACATAGTTCAATCTAAACAATCTATAGCCTATAATTTCCGATATGTTTTTGGATTTTTATTAATAGCTAAAAATATATATTAATTATGTCACAACATCAAATCTTTACAACAAAAATAAAAATAACTTGAATTGCAAGACATAACCATTTTCACAATTGATTTTTAAACCTAAAAAGGTTTTATTAACTACCAACAAGTTAAATAAGTGTTCAAAATTTCTCTTGCTTGTAGTGTGAAACAAAAAAAACAATTAAATATTCAGAGCATTTTAAACTAACATAGTTACAACGACAACTGAACAACGTATAGTGTTGGATTGTCACATGTTGTGTATTTTATGTGAATATGACCGCGTACTGATGGTATATACCACGATAATTACCATGACCATCTCATTAATCTAGTGCCAATTATATTCAGCCTTAGAAGATGTGATTGATACAGAGTTCGTTTGCCATGTGAAACAGTGGGCTCTGCCGATTTAGTCGATTGTAAGTTGTCAGTCGAGAAGTTGTTGGTGTTACACAGTACACACCCATACCAAGAAGAGTACTGTACTACAATTAGTCCTGTGCATGATTTCTCTAAAAAACGTAGGTAATATGGAGGAACAAAAATACCGACGTAGATAACTAGTTTCAAAAGACATGGTAGTAAGTATATAGCTTGACTGGTCTGAGTAATCGTCAACATGAAAAAGATGCGTAATTTATTGAAAATAATTATCTATTTAAATGCATTTACCATGAAAGCAAACAAGTAAAATGGAAAACTTTCCAGTCACATTAAAACAATAATATATATACCATTTTTTTTTTCGGAGGGACCTACTACTGATTGGCGGCACTTGGCCAGCCCTAACAGTTCGATTGATTACGGAAGACTTTTTTTCTTCTGGTTATAGGTAGACGATAGGGGGACAGACCCCCCTCCTTTCCCGCAGATGGGAAGAAGCAAACCGGAAATTTAGTGGACATTACCCTATCGTGCTTATTTTTGGGACCGAAAAGGGGGAGCGGTCCCCTCCCCACGCTAGTGGGACGGCACGCGCACGATGCCGTTTAATGTTACGGGACGTGTTTAGGAAAAGTTGAGCTCGTCTTTCGGTTTGGCTTGTCAGAGGAGGCCGGCCTCCTCCCCCACCCTCTGACGGGTGGGGTCGATTTGCGCTTCAAATCGGCTAAAAGCCGTGATAATGATTTATTTTTATTTTTAGAGCTCTCTAAGATCGCGTTATTTTATTTCTACGTTTATCAATATATACCAAACGGTATGAGGGATATATAAAAAACACAATAATAAAATTTTCCGCAGTAAATGTACTCTAAAAATTATGGACCTTATTAAGTAATGAACAAGTTTTGTAATAGGCAGTAACAACGCTACATACTACTTAGTACTTGGCAAACATTTTGCGAGTCGTATAATGTCAAATTGTAAATGTCAAAAATCAGAATTGAGAATTCACTTTTGTCAAATGTCACAGTGACGTGACAGATGATGTGGCCTACAGTCTTGTCTTGTATTTTACAAATAATTTATTTATTTAATTGATTAATAATGCCAAAATGTTCTTTTCAATATATATTATATTTATTTTTTTAGTCACAAGACATGAGTGCAAATTACCCGACCAAGTTATATGTGTCAACCAAGATTGTAACGGTAAGTCTTAAGTGCATATTATAAATCTGTTCAGTGTTTTTCAGTAACGTAAGGTTCTTAATTTTTATGTTTTATAAGGGTTATGATTATATATAATACGTAAATTGAAGCTAATGTCTTTATATGAAACTTACTTTTTACAGAGCCAATATCGAAAGCGAAAACTCTTATTAACTACAACAGCCCACATCCCGAATTTATTTCTTTTCGGATGAAGAGTGACGCTCTTATATTAATGAAGTCTGCTGGAACCAACTCAGATATTTGGTATGCAAGTATTAATGGCCGAAGTGGGTTTATCAATTCAAGATTTCTTAGAGAATATAAGATAATTGAAAAGAACCCTCAAGTTCTTTTACCAATTGATGCCATTAAAAAAATACAGGAGGTACAACCTGATAGAGTCCAGAAACCTCATGAAGTTTTTGAAGGCACTACAATATTTACTACAGAACCTTCAACTTCTATAAATAATCAAGTTAATTTAAAGGATGTAACAGATGGAGAAACTAATTTGCCTTCTGTTCCAAATTTACAAGTTGAAAAGAATTCATTAGAACACAATGATGTGACTACAGTTGCACCTGATTCTGGGAACATTGAAAATATTTTGAATCAAAATTTTAACATACCAAATACAGAGACTGTGATTGCACCGGATGAATCAATATTAATCAACACTGATTCTTCAAAGAATATAGAAATCAGTAAAGAAACAGAACAAAATGTGAATGATGCAATTCCTGATGTAGGCTTTGGAACAAACGTAAATACTCTAGTATCAAGTGAAACAGAAAATATATCAATAGAAGCAAAGAAAGAATTGGAAAAACGCAATTTAATAGACAGTACCACAGAGACTGGATCAAATGACATTAAGGAACAACCTTTGGTGCTAACAGCGAACATTAATGAAAATTTAAATATATTGACTACTGAGCCCCCAGTAGTTGCTAATAGTCCAACTGAGTCTGTACAAATGCCTATTGATGTACAGAATGAAAATGACAATAATAATAACATTTTAAGTGCCAATGGGGTAGATGCTCATGAAATAGTCAGTAATTCAGCAGAAAAAATGTTGGTAGGGCAATCTGACCAAATCATTACTGCTATATCTCCAGAACCTACCCAAAACAAAGAAGCTGAAATAATACCCATAAATCCACAGCTTCCTTTTCTGGAAAGTGTAGCACCACCAAATGAGTCACCATATCAAGATGCCAATGCTGAGGCCTTTGTTCCACCAATACCAAAGATTACCCCCAAGGTTTCGGATTATTCTCATAAGCTGGAGCCTGTATCTTCTCAATTTCAGGCAGTACCCCCTACTAGTGGCAGCATGACAATAGAGAATTTTCCTACAATAACTGAGTCTGTACCAGAGAATATCCCTAGTACTGTGGGCTTTGTTCCACCAATACCAGAGAATGTCCCCAAGGTTTCGGATTATTCTAATATGCAGGAGACTCTGTCTTCTCAGTCTCATACCCTGCCAGCTGCTACAGAAAGTGTACGAATAGAGGATGTTCCTCCAACAACTGAGTCTGTACCATTTATAAGCAATCCTATTTCAATAGAAATTAAAACACCCCCTGTTGAGTCCACACACATAGAAGCACCACAAGAGGCTGAAGCTATACCATTAACAAGTGAAAACATAGCAATAAACAATTCTCCAGCTACTGAAGCAGCAGAACAACTCACAACACAAGTACCTTTAATTGAACCAATTAATCTGGTGCCAGAATACAGTTCTTCGGAAAGTGGATTTAATAATCCAACAACTGAAACAATTGTAGCAGCTGAAACAACTCCAATTTATTCTAATATTCATGATGCAAACTTAGAAGCTGCAGACTCTCCTATAATACCTGAGACAATTTCAAACTACTATGATTCAAGTCAATCCACAGAGAATTTAATTGATGAAATATTTTCTGATGCTACGACTGAAACATCGCACATAAAAGACAGCCGTGAAGACTTTCTTTCAAACATTTATACAACATTAGCGGACATAGTGCACCCTGCAACTGAAGCACCACCTGATGCTATATTCAATCCAGACTATGTCCCAAGCTCTGAAAAAACTGAAGATTTCTCTTTCTTTAATTATATATGGTCTACATATATTTCTATGATGGGATCTGGAGAAGAAACTAGTGCTCTATTCCCAGTGGCAGGCAAGTTATTGTACCCATTACCATAAATAGTTCAACACTATCATAAAAAATTTGTTTGATATTATAGTGCTGAGTAAAACAGTATGTATATTGTTGTTGCGCGTGCATAAATCGCTATGCGTTTCTTAGTGGTTTTCGCTTTTTCATTCAGTCTTTATTTTTTCCTCAATACAAGCATACTTTAAAAACAGCTATGTGTTTAATGCAATATTCAAAGAGATAATAATTGTTCAAATACTGTAGGTAACTTTTGAGATATTCAGTCTTTTTCATTTCCTGTACAGTGTGTCAAAAAACACATAGCTACTTTTACACGCGCAAAGACGATATGAAAATAGTAGCTACTTATCTATTTAGTTTTTCAATTGCCATTATCTCCTCAAAGCAGTGTTTGTTTACTTAGTGTTGGGGCACAAAAGTGTGTATGGAGATGCATCAGCCACTAGGGGGTATATGTTAGCAAATATGCAACAAGATTTTACTATTCTAATGACATAAAACCCTGCTATAATTCACGTATTCTAAAGACATCAATTCATTTAAAATACGATTGTTTTTTTATTTATTAAGGGTTATGCTAGCTTGAGCTCTTTCCTGGAGTGGTACGTAAAAAAATGGTGACCACTTTTACACATTACGGTATTTCTTAATGTACAAGTCTATCATGTTCAATGCAATCATGTGGTGCAACCTAAAATCAATATTTATTTCATTACACTTATTTAGAAATCACAATAATTGCATATTAATAAAGTCACAATTATGATTGATGAGCCAATCACATTGAGTAAATGGCTGTAATTGCACACACATTGCAGAATACTATTGTAAATTCATATATCCTTTTCTTTTTTTCTATTAACTATTGTTTTCATGACTCCATATTTTAGATTAACTGTTCATTCTCTTTCGCTAATGGTGCATGTTACCAGTAGTGGTAGCAAATCTTAAACAAATATTAATAAATGATCTTTATATTCATAGGGGAAATATGCTTCACTGATGAGTATTGTGATGGAGCTGGCAGTAATAGAAACCGTTTTCTCACATTTCTTCTGACAACCGCCAGCACTGTGCTACTTTTCATGCTTGGTTATTACTACATTGATAATAAAAGACAAGACAGTAGGTTAATTGGAAATATTAATAACCTACAAAGGGAGCTGCTTTTTGCAACAAAGGTAAATAATTTTTTTGTAATATTAGTTTGCTTGATATTGACCTTATAGTGTAAGAATGCCTTTGCTGCATTGCGTATCAGACTGGCAAGAGCAGGTCGTAAGCACCGTGGCGTGTTTTGTTAGGGTTGCGATGTACAACAACACACCTGGTAAGTATCTGGCTGAGTGGTTGTCCATGGCCATGGGTAATCACCTAATGGTAGTTTTTTTTTCAACATTGTCACAGATGCGGTTTCATTTTAATGTAAAATTTAATATTTGTCTTTAACCATTATAATATGTGTCTTAGTAAGCTGATAATAAATGAGATAAGGCATAATTGCAAATATTGCTGAAATGTCTTTGACTATTCTAAACTGCTTGGGCAAATTTAATCAAATCTATATGCTTGAGCAAATTTTATCAATATTTTAATAACCCAACTTTTCATTCATAAATTTCTCAAATTTGATGACCAACTGTTATGTACTGAGTGGTAACATTGCTCGGGTTCGAATCCCGTCCAGGTCAGTTTTGTATAATAAAATATGGTATGGGGTTCTCAAGAAAAGCGCTTACTCTCATTTTAAAGTATGGCAACGCGCCTGCATAACCTCGGATCATGCGAATGTCTATGGGCGGTGGTACTTACCTACCAACTGCTCGTTTGCCCCTTATCCTATAAAAAGAAAAAAAGTTAAATATAACATTTCTTAAATTTTAATAATTGTATATGTTTGTATTCAATTTTATGGCGGTCTATGGGTAATTTGATATATCTATTTTTCTATTCTATAACAAATTGAAATTATTATTGCAATTAATCGTCAATCTACTTAACAGGAGTGTGAGATCCTTAAAGAGGAGCTTACAACTACTAAAACAAAGCTAGCTGGTATCGAAGATAATTCCTTTGGTATGGATGATATGGTGCAGTCATTGAAGGAAGAAATTAATGAATTGAAAGAACAAAATGAGAGATTGCGCAATTCATTAGATGATAACGAAAAATTACTAAGAGTATCTGAGAACACAGCTAGCGAGTTACAAAATACATTGGGCGAAGTAGAAAACACACTCAGCGAGTTGTTATCTGAAAGGACTAATTCTGAAGAACAAATAGCTGAGTTAAACGGTATAGTATAATATAATGTAAAGAAACATTTTTACTGCGTGTTTAAGATTATATTACTACACAATAGAAGCAAAGGCATATGAGAACGCAAAATATTCCAATATTAATTGTTGTGGTGAAGTATATTAGTGCAAAATCAATATACTGATATAGGTTAGGGAATATGTTATTCACCCACCGTTGGCGGGAGTCGTCACACCAACGAGCGATACGACTCCCCTGTGGCGTTAGCTATGGGGTCCTACGAATGGGGATCCAGCCTGTCGCCGAGGTGACCCTGTTGCTTACAGACCCCGGGTTGATATCCACCCAAGGTGGCTGAGTACTTTCTTAAGGTTTTAGTGGGGTAGGGCGAACAATAGCCAGTTCGGAGTCCCCACAGTGGTTGGGCGCTTCGCCTAGGGTGCCGCCATGCCAATGCGGCATAAATGCTATCCTCACGTATTAAACAATATTATATATTTATTATTGGATGAGTGGGTGAGCGACTGATGTTGCTAAGTAACAGTCATTGTATTTACCTCACTGCACCAGAAATATTAGTTATTGATCCTATATTTATGATAAGCTTGGAAACACATTTCCAACACGCTCTAAGTGTTCTTGGCGTCCGGCTGGCTCAGTTTGTAACTTGGCGGTTAGTCCGTGTGTTTCGGAGAGGTCGCTGGTTTGAATCCCGTCTAGGTCAAGGATGTTTATATATGTATTATATGTATTTCTACAAATCTTAAACATATTTTTATATATTTATAATTTATTTAATATTGTTTTCATATTTATGGAATCTTTTTCTTAAATATAAAAAAAAGTTGTCAAGTACACAAGTACTTACGTTACTCACCACAGAGCTATGCTAACGTGTTGTGATAAGTCCACAGATATTATTACATTCTGGCGGTCCATATACATTCTTGGTTTACTTAGTTATAAATATCATTTGTTTAAAGATACTAGTTTATTGCTTGTCTCCAGTTTAGACAATAGCAGGCTCGTCTCCCGCTCGTTTATTAACATTCAGATGTCACTTGCTATTGACAAATGTTAACATTTTTAAGATCAAGTAATTAAATTTAAATTATGTCATTATACATCCCCGTGTATAACGCGTGTGTAGTGTGTAACAACTATCAGAAGAGTTTTGATAGTGATGGGAAAGTTGTTGAGAAAATCAGAGGTACGCAGATGTGACTACTATCGATTGACATCATCAGAGAACACGTTGCGTCACTGTTATCTTGCAAACGGGACTCTACCAGTGTATGTTCTTTCACTCTAGTTTGTTGGTCTTGATCATGTTTCATTAAAGTACTCATGCTGATTTTCATTTTTTATATTATCTAATTATAATCAATTTGAATTGATATGTTTCATATCAGTGAAGTTCTCGTTCTACTTTAATGTTAGCTTGTCTTGAAGTTTGATTTGCGAGTTTCTGTAAAAATATGTATCGGAATATTTCTTGATATATCCTCTTTAGACTCTCGACACTTGGCTAAATGACATTAATAAGCTGAAACTGGTTTCTTGTGCTACAATCTATAGAATCCCACCGGATTTTAAAATCTGATGTCTACCGCACCAGTTTGCAGTGTTACCGATATTAAATATCAGAGAATAGAATAGGTACCTACCCAGTTTAGAATAGAATAGGTACTTACCTATACTATTAATATATAAAATAAAGATTAATATTTACCATAATACAGTAAAATTACCGTAACAGAAGTTATTCTTTGTTTAACACAACATGTCAAGTTTGTTTCTTCCATATTTTCAGTCCCGAGTAAAACATGGTAATACAATATTTATAATTATGAAAATCAAGTGATATAGTTATAATATTGATATTTTGACATTTAAATATTGCCGATTTAATTTTATTATTTTAATTGTTTCCAGAAAAAATCCGAGCGTTCGAAGAAGAACTAATATCAGTCAGTAGGGATAGAGATAACTTCCAGCTGAAGTACGTGTCAGCAGAAAACGCTTTGGAAGAGTGTAACAAACAGAAGCAGACGCTAGAAGAGTTGGATGCGAGGATAGCCGAAGCGACCAACATTATGGAGTTGCAGAAACATGAAATTGTTGCACTTAAGGTATGTAGCTGACCTATGTGCATCTGCACTTATAGCTCGGCCGGAAACATGAATCTACTGACAAGAGAATGTTACGTAACTTGGATCGTATATAGCAGGGGCGACTTTTACCACGACGATGCTTCGAAATCTACATGTCTTGAAATTTTAAATGAGACTGTACATTAGTAAGTTTATGATTATAAATGAGGCTGTACATTAGTAAGCATATGATTTTAAATGAGACTGTACATTAGTAAGTTTATGATTTTAAATGAGGCTGTACATTAGTAAGCATATGATTTTAAATGAGGCTGTACTTTAGTAAGCATATGATTTTAAATGAGACCGTACATTAGTAAGCATATGATTTTAAATGAGGCTGTACATTAGTAAGCATATAATTTTAAATGAGGCTGTACATTAGTAAGCATATGATTTTAAATGAGCCCGTACATTAGTAAGCATATGATTTTAAATGAGGCTGTACATTAGTTAGCCTTTCCGCAATCGACACGAGGCGACCTCGATTGGTTGGCCACCCCTCTGCATACGGTCGCCGATGACCACTTTTTCGACCCGTTTTACTAGGAATAAAAATACATTGTATATGATTAGGCGATTGCTTAGGCTACTGTTTTTTATGTTTTTACTGTTTGGGCTTTTAAATTAAAAAAAATACTAAGGTTAACAGTTGAATATTTTTGTAATGTATTTCGTATATATGTTTTCAGGATACCATTAAAGAATTAAAAGGCGGCAATACCTCGAGTGGAGATGCTAAATCGTTAATAGATCACACGGAAATAAAAGCGAAGCTAGCAAAAGCTTTGGAGGAGAAGAACTCCTACATGAGCAAGTATGAGGTACGTGTGTATAATTTTCTTCGCCTAATGGAAAGCGACTACCGAACTGCGTGACAAGGTCGTGTCAGTTATGGAGACCCTTTGGCACAAAACGATTCGACCGGCAAAAAGCGTTTGCCCTTCTAACATTTCCCCCTCCCCCATGGGTCAACGTCTACTCACAAACCGCACGACACGCGACAGTGGCGGTGTCACTTTGCGCCGGTATCAAGTGAGCGAGAGGTACTTCAGTTACATAGGAGGGTGTAGTGTCCCGCACCATGCATGGCGTTACCTCCTTCCATGCAGCATGGCACTCTCTCCTCTGCCTGAATCGTACCAGTTATTGTAAAAGTGTATCAATACTAGTATAGCTGAGGTGTTTCCTTCTTTGAACGCGCTAATCTCAGACACATATGGCCCGAAATGAAACATTATTTTTGTGTCGGATAGTCGATTTATCGAGGCTATGGGCATAATATATATATATATATATGGGCTATCGGAGTTACGCGGGTGAAACCGCGCGTCGATGCCAGTGGCTTATCTTCCGACTGCGGCAGAAGTCCCGTCTTGATAACGTGAGTGACACTGGGTACATAACAATATATTTTAGGATTCGTTCGGTGGGTCTTTTGTTTTTCAACTTAATTATACCTACGCTTTTTTAATGAAATTGTTTATATTTAGTAGATATGGGAATAGTTGAAAATATATTTACTTTTCTCCCTATGTTGGCACGGTGGGGACCGCCGCGATACCGCTGGGCGCAGCTAGTGTTAATGTGATTTAATTCTGTTAGGCGGCGCACAAAGACCAGATACGCTTAGCAGAGGAGCTGAAGGTGACACAAGAGTCGTACCAGAGCTCCAGCCAGCAGGCGACCGAGGCGGTCACCAGACTAGAAGTGCTTGGGAAGTATTTCCAGGAAAGGGAGAGTGAACTCATGAAGTAAGTTTATTTACAACACTAATATACAAGCCGGTATGCGTCTATAACAAATAATTTATAAAAGTATATATGGCCAAAAAAATTAATAGAGTAAATATTGTTGCTCAATATATTAAGCGCAATTACTGTCACTCAAGTCTTAAGCGCAGTTATTATTGCTTAATGTCTTAAGGTCTTAAGTGGCCTGCGGATTATTACTTCTTTTCCCGGCATTTCATTCAGATCTCAGCAGCCAGGCTCACAGACGGACAGTTACTGTGGTCACCAAAAGAGGTCTTAAACGTCTGTAGGCAGGCAAAGTAAGAAGTGAAGGAGAGATAGCGCCCGCTTAAATGTATACCTTCAGCATTTTTCCACGCAAAAACTACTGAAGGAATTAAGATTCAATTTGGCACATATGTAGATTACAACCTGAAGTAACATAAAAAAATTAGAAATGCCTAAGTTTGTTTCCATTCTTGTTCTTTCACAAAAAAAAATGATATGCCGTAAAAATATATCCCATATTTTACCCGGATGGTCCGCTAGTGACTTTGTAATCATTTGTGAAAGGAATAATTGTAATTTTGTTCACGCTGTACTCAAAAACGATTTTGAAGGACGCACTGCGCTGACCGCCGGTCTCTACCGGCCCTCTGAATAGGTTTACGGGGGCCCCGTGCATCGACGCAAGCTGTAAAAACTCACAGTATTGTTTGTGACTACAACCCTAAATAGACATGTATTTTACTCGCTCCGTGTGCACAAAACATTGTGATTCTTGACAGCGACAAATATACATTCCATTCTGTGCCTTCCCCGTCGTGAAAACCTTACTCAGCCACAATGCAGCCAGTCACTACGTAAATCATCCTTTTTAACAGAGAATTAAGCGCAAAGGAGTCACTATGGTTAAGCAAGCAGGGAGAGTCCGCGAGTACGGTGGAGAAGATGGAGCTGCTACAACAGGAGATACAGAGATACAAGTAAGTTGTGCAAAACATCATATTCGTCATAATCAGCACTTATCGGTCCACTGCTGGGCGCAGGCCTCTTTCAATGAACGCCAAGACGGCCGACTTACTGCTACTCGCATCCGTCCCGGACCGGCTACTGCACGGAGAACATCTTCCTACTGGTGAACGGTCGACCAACACTTCGTTGCCATAAACGCGGCCTCCACTCCAGAACCTCACTGGCCCATCTGCCACCTGTTCTTCTAATCGTGTTGTTACAATATTAGTTAAAATAAAAGGACTATCAGGGGTAAAGATACTTATAGTCATAAGAGGTTTAGTTAGACTTTCATATATATTTATTTCAATTGGTGTTTCCACATTCACAATCCAGGACAGACTTAAAATAGTACAAGAACAACAATGGAGTCTTTGTTATTGGTTAGTACAAAGGTGAAGGGTATGAAGTCTTATCTGGTAGACTCCCGTCTGCAACTGGGATGATTCTTTATATATATAATTATTGTTTGTTTTCCTTCATTGTGTTGATTGTCCTTCATTCCTTACATTCCGTATATTTGAATAATATAGTGTTTAATAAAAAGAGAAATAAAAGTTAAAAGGAGAAGAGCTCTGAAAAGGAACACAACCAGTAAGATTCCTGGCTTCATGGGCCAACTAAAATCAGGCAATATATATATACTCAGCTACAATTAAATAGAATCTAACATCAAACTTTCACACGTTCAATATGACTATTGAAACTAAATCATTATTGATACGCTCTATCAAATTAATAGCCGTATATTATATCATGTTATTACTACTATTACAATGCACACATAAGATAATTAAGACATTTTAACATTTAATGAAATATGACATATGGCGTCGGTAAGAAATCAAGAACTCACCCTTTTTATGAAATATAATATTTATTTATTTATTTTACGTTTACTTCACGGCGGAAAAAATAAAAATATTTAACTATGCTTTGCTGAAGGCAGACAGCGTCTCAGCGTTAAATCAATCCGTCTTCCAAGCCACGCCGAAGAGAAAAAGGAGTGACATTTCTTCAACACAGAGAACATTAAGCCTTACAGATATACTTTTTTATGCAATATTTAAGTTTCAAAACATAATTGTTACTCCAGCTCCAGCGAGCGTATTCGTCGTTTATTAAGTTGTGCACAGATAAATATAATAGAAATACTCTTGGGGCCTCTGTCTCACCGGTCTCAATAGGCATGACTATATAAATCATTAATTTCAGATCCACAGGTTCCGAATAGAGGAAACTGTCAAATTAGTATTACGTATCTTAGTTCGTACGGCGACTTGTCCTTAGTGATATAACTATAATTTAGAAAATAACACTAGTACATTATTTAACCAAGCGGATATTTTAAATGTAAGCATGTTGAAAATATGCGAATCCTTATTGCTTACTTCAGTTTTAAATTTTATTTATACATTATATAAGTATATTTTTTTACGTGAAATATACAAAAAAAAGTTAAAACCAGAACTAAAACTATTTTAATAAATAATGATTAATAATTGATCAGGTTCGATCTCAGCCACTTTTTCTAAATGAAGTACATTTTCTGAGTGCTCCTACGGCGAAGGAAAACATAGTGAGGTAACTCGGTTTCGTGTATTCGAATTCGACCTAAAACCTAGGATTGGGTCTAGTTCCTTTCTGGGTTGCAGAGGCCTGACCTCTGCAACCCAGAAAGCAGACTCTGTGTAAAAACTGACGCCTTCGTCAAATCATCTAGATTAGGTAGCCGACCCTGATATCATCTGATGTAGAAAGGGGATAAAACTAGCATGAATAGAGAGAGAGAGCGTTTATAATAGCTAATTTAATTATATATTTTCAAGGCCACATCGAGGGTCCGTCCTCTCCTGGCTTTCAGGCAACGTCAGGGGCGAAATGGTCTCGCCGCTGACGTCATGTTATACTCACAAATAAGTACTTTTAGGGAGAAATGCGATGCGTTGACGTTATCGCTGGCTGAGCAGGAGTCTGCGAAGCGCGCTGCGGTGAGTGAATTAGAGGCGCGCGCGCACACGGCGTGGCTGGACGCGCGTCAAGCGCGGCGTGACGCCGATGCGGCGGCCGCGGACGCCGCTGCGCTGCGCCGCAAGCTGGTCGCCATGTCGCACGCCGATGGCGCCGCCTCGCCTCACAGACGTATGTATAACACGTGATATGTACATACTCATAATGCAACAATCAAAATGCACTACCTCTTACAAAATATTCTATGCCTTTTAATGAATACTATTGCCTGATACAGTTCCAACAGTCCCTACTTTGAAATATGTCAATATAGAATTAATCTAGCTATTCTATTCTTTCGAAGCATTCGAGTTGGGACGCGTAAAATAAACTATCATTTTAAAAATTCTAAATATACTCTTATTACTACTTCCGTACGTCCGAGTCCGAGTAGTCTGCAGTTTGCCCTAACAGTGTGTTAATGTAAATAAAAGAAGAAAGTTAGTTGAAATTAATCGTGCTTGCAGAGGTGGCGTCCCCGTTAGAAACGGAGGGCGCACCGGTGCCGCCGCTGCCGCTGGCGTTCTTCCCGCCGCCGCTACTGCCGCCGCTGCCGCGCCCGCCGCCGCTAGGCCGCCTGCCCTCGCCACCGCTGCCGCCGCGGTACGTGTATATTTTTGAAACAGGCATACAATACTGGTAAACGAAACGAAATGCAAGATGAATGAAATCCGGGTGACGTACAGGAAGATGGCAAACCGATGCCCAGTCAGAGGAATCAAATATGTTGCCGCGTGCTTGCCAGTGATTTGCGAAATAAAGTGTTAGATAGCCCATTTATTGACCTACCACCACCAAGCCTTAACAAATAAAAGCGGATTATACGGGTTACGCGAGTGAAACCGCAGGATATTGCTGGTTAATGGCTAGTTTAAAAAAGAACATTTCATACTTCTTTATTTATAACTGTTATCTTGGGGTTTATTTTTATTCATTTAATGAAACGGAAAGATGAGTGCTGCGTTGTATATAATAAAAATTACACTTATACACTTGGCAACATAGCTTCGGCGAGCGCCGCTACTCTCCCGAGAGCCGCTACTCGCCGGAGACGCGCTACTCGCCGGAGAGCCGCTACTCGCCCGAGAGCCGCTACTCGCACGGCACAGCGCGCTACTCGCCCGACAGCCACTACTCGCCGCGCATGCGCCGTTCGCCCTTCTCGTCGCGCCCTAGAAGAAGATCTATAGACAGGTATGTTATAGTATTTATATATTAAACATGTTTAAAATTTTCGGAATCGGAATCTAACATCTCTATCTCGTTTTCCGCGAGTGTCAGGGTTCGTCCACGAGTGTCGTTATACGGTACTCGAAACATTAATACACGAAGTCAAAGTAATGGCAGTCTCGAGGTATACTAAAAACTGCGTAATTACACAGCGATAAGCAATATAAATAAGCGGGTGAGGGCGGCGTCGCACTTAACTTTTTAGGTACGACACTGACCCACAATCATTAAAATGTTATTTTACTCAAAAATAAATATATTAAAGACTTATTATTATTATCCCTCAGATACATGTTACATTACATATAGGCTACGGAAACCTAAAAATTAATCTCAGACTTTCCTTTAACTAACACACCGAATATTTTTAAAGTAAAATATTTGCATTTTGGTGAAAGATGCTAATCGCATAATATACGCTCACGCATTACGAACAGATACAGTGACAGAACGCGCGCGCGGCGTAGCGGCGCGGACACGCCCACCGAGACGGAGTACAACTCCGACAGCCCCACGCGCCGCAGGAGGCGGTACTCCAGGAGATCAGGTACATGGAAGGAAAGAGAAAGCCTTTGGCTAGGAAGACACCATGATGTGTCTTATAAGTCACATAACAAACATATTCCTTAGAAAACGCCGCTGTCGCAGCGCCACCAAATTACCAATTATCTATCTATACACACCGATATAGACATTCGCCATAACAAAAACTCGGCCAAAGAAATAGTGAAAATCCTATGTTAACCTATTAGTTTTTTTTTTTTTTTTTTTTTTGGTGGGACCTACTGGTTGATTTGCGTCGACCGACCGATCGAGTTGATCTCCCCTGATATATCATACCTATATATATTTGATTATAAAATTATATTAGTGACACTTCTGAATTGACAATTGTAGTAACAGGAATATAAGTAGAAGTAAATAAATAAAAATCTAATGAATATTAAAAAAAAATATTTTAGATTCTTTGACTAAGAATAAATCAATTTCTAATACAATAAAACTAATCTTACGGATCTTATCGCGGTTTATAAAATACCATTATAGTGAAAAGGGTATAATTGTAGTGCCATCAACTTATCTGCACATGCACATTGCATGACCGGGCTTCTCACCCCCAAGATGTCACTTTACGGCGATGTTATGTGAGCGAGAGGTAACTCTCCGGTCGTGCCGGCCCAATTCCGTTGCATAGGAGGATGTAGTGTCATGCACTGTACGCGACACTACCTGCTCCTATGCGGCATTGCACTACAGCTGTTCCGATTGCACTACAGCTGTTCCGATTGCACTACAGCTGTTCCGATTGCATCAAATGAACAGATAAGTTGATGGCACTACAATTATACCCTTTTCACTATAAGTTGGCATCCGTGGCATTCCTCACGTCCCGTGTAATGCTTTCCATGTGTTAGAAACAAAGTCATATACTCCTTCCTCTTGAGGTGCCATCTCCTACCGGAGGTCGGCTATCATTAATGCTATCTTAATCTTTGACACGGCTGCGAGAAATAGAGATCTGGTGCTCAGGTTGAACCAGGCCCTGAGATTTTTGAACCATGAGGTTCTTCCTCTGCCAGGTGGTCTTCTGCCTTGGATTCTCCCTTGCATTATAATTTGAAGGAGCTGGTATTTATCGTTGCGCTTTATATGACCAAAATACTGTAGCTTTCGGCATTCTTACAGTATTTCAAACCTCGAATAAATAGTAGAAATTGATGTCTTAAGTTTACGCGAATGTTGCTCACTACAATAAAACTACTTTTGCGGATTCTATCCGGGCTAGTTAAAGAAATAAAATAAACCGCGATAAAATCCGTAAAAGTAGTTTTGTTGTAATAGAAGAAATTGATTTATTCTAGGTCGGAGAATCTAAAATAGTTCTTTTTAATATCCATTAGATTTTTATTTATTTACTTCTACTTATATTCCTGTTACGATAATTGTCAATTCAGAGTCACTAATATAATTTTATAATCAAAATATAGGTATGATGTATCAGGGGTGACCATCTCGATCGGTCGGTCGACCGCGAACGAGCCGTTGATACCGGCTCGTGGTATAGATTTGATCGCGGCAAATCAAGAATATAACACGAGTAATTAATCTGTTGTATTTAAAATTTCAACAAGTATTTAATTGGTAGATCTTGTAGGTCGTAAGAAGTCGATCTTAGGTCGAATCAAGTTGGCCATCCCTGCGATATTATGTATCAAATAATAGTATATTCTAAAATAGAATTTTAATCTCTTATCGTCTCTAATTGTTAACAGATGCAAGCTCCGCTTCGGGTTCCTCTACGGGGTCGGAAAAGTGAATTTAGCATTAGAATACTTATGTTTCTTCCGAAGGTTATTTATTACTCTGGTATAGGGTTGTGATTTATACCTAATGTAAAGGGAGGCAGCGTGGAAGAGTGCACGGACGAATTGTAAATGTAAAATAAATATTTGGAATTGTAAATATGTTGTATGATTCATGATATCTAATTGCGATTAAAATAAAAGCGATGAAACTAAAATGTTGTTATAATTACAATAGCAATGTTGCACGTACCTAATTGTGAATTAAGTGAAGTAATTTGTCTTTCTACGCCATACCAAACTTAACTAAAAAAAAAAAACAAATTGGTGTCTAGAAGATCATGGGTTTGGTTTTCTTATTACATAAGGCAGAATATTCAATAGTAAACAACCAATGATGAGTGACGACCACGTTCATAATATTCGCGCAACACTCAATTCTCTGTGAGTAATTCACAAGCCGAATGATACGACAGCACAAGTAGCCGTCACTAGACTGTAGTGTTCTGCAAGCAACAGTAGGCATCTCGCCGATTGCGTGATCAATTAAACTAGACTACAATTTTACAGATACGGTTAAGTCATGTCTTAGCAAGTCTTAGCAGCTTTACCAACGTGTATTGTGGCTGTGTGCGAACTTAGTGAGGCATATGAGTTGTGTAGTGTATTTGTACATTCTCACATCCTCCAGTCCGACGGTTAATCATTTAGTAACTGGCAGTGCCGTGCTGAATTGGGCCAGCACGACCGGGAAGGCAGCACACGCTCACATGATGCAGTATCATGTAAGCAAGTGATAGTTATGCATTCACGTATCTTGCGGTTTGTGGAAGAAGTACACCGGTGCGGTGTACTTCTTCCACAAACCG
>JAFELO010000570.1:475237-488829 GCA_017140195.1 Eumaeus atala | reverse complement strand
GCCTGTACATGTTCATTTCTTTATTTATAAAAAAAAATTAGTGCGTATAATTTTTCTTGATATATATCAAATATATACTTTCATAAGACATATTTTCCATTATGATAATTATCTAAGGGACAACATTCCACGGCACAAAACTTCCTGGTTCTGGTCGCGGTATCTGAAAACAAAGGAATGATTTATTCACTGAGTTCAACTAACTGAACAGTCATGACATTGTGCAAGGGCAATTATCTACGATAAATTCAAGTAATTTATTGCATGTCAGTGGATCTCCCGCGAACCTTCCCGTTTATACAGCAGACATTTAGTATTTCTTTGTCCCCACAAATACGGCTGGAACTCTTCAAAATGTGCAATAACCGATTTCTTATATGCAGCTATCGTCTTATCACTATAATATATATAACTACAAGCGGCGACCCCCGGTTCCACCCGCGTGACGTGGTAAAATTCCATATGATAAACATGACCAGGGGCCCGTGTTAGTAAAATATTTTTTATCATACATCCTTACTCACTAATCACTTATATCGTGAGAGGAACCACTGTACTAAATTTCAAGATATTAGGCACAGTAGCCATTGTACCAAATTTCAATAATCTAGGCACACTAGCTAGGGCTGTGCGTTGTCTCATTCAGTAACGGAACAATTTTATGTGTTGTATTGTGAGCCAACAAAGAAGCTGTTTAATAAAACATGATGTTTATATAATCACAGAACCCTGGTACAATATTGAGTCTAGATCGATTTATAGACGTTCCCGCAGATGGTTGAGATGCATCCCGATGGTGTTTCAAGAATACCTAGTTTTACACATGGCACATGGTGCCACTGGTGTTTTACGTTTTAAACTATTCGCATCATGACTGAGGCCTCAGGGACTTTTCCCCTATCCAACTGTTGGGCAAAACTCACACGCGATAGCTAACATTGGCATATTCACTGGCGAGTGATACGCTGGAAGAATTCATGGAGCTATAATGACAAGCATAAAACCCAATTATTAGTGTTATACTCCTTCCGGGCAATGGGTTGGTCACACTCAGAACGGATGGCAGATGGGCCAGTAAGAGTCTAGAGTGGAGGCCGCGTTTATGACAACGAAGTGTTGGTCGACCGTTTACCAGGTGGGACGATCGATCGACGAGACGATCTCCGTGCAGTCGTTCCGGGATGGTGCGGGTAGCAGGAGATCGGTCGTTTTGGCGTTCATTGAGACTCTCAATCTCTAGGCCTCTGCCTATGCCCAGCAGTGAACCGATAAAGGCTTGTAATGGAGATATTCCTTCCAAAAAATATTTCATAATATTGAGTATACCTTTTTCGTGATGTGATCTTCACAGGCCATTCGTATTCTAGCAGATGTGGCGGGCGATTCCAAGTAGAAATCAAGAGGCACTCCCGCATCAGCCCGAGCCGCTTTTATGGCTTCTTTTATAGCAAAAAATGCAGAACAGGCGAGGAAAAGGGGTGGTTCACCTACCGCCTGTAAAATGAAACAGATGATCACTTTAAAATGGAAAATACACGTAGAGTTTTTTAACATAGGGCAAACGATGACCTGGCCACCAAAAGGCAAATTGATCTCCGACGACAGTTGCGTTGCCACTCTTTGAGGTAACAGTATAACATAGGTTTAACTAAACTACTGTATTTTAGTCAAAGTTAATGCTGTTCCTGGATTACCGCCAGATCGTCACGACGTAAAGGGTAAACTTACATAATACCGGCTTGAAGTGAGGGCTATGCTGTCTCGTGTACTGCGGTTAATGAGAATCCAGTCAATTGAGGTACGGGGTGAAAGAAAAAACGCAGCTGCCAAAACTCTAACCTCTCTCTCTAATCAACAAAAGAATCGAAATCATCTACCCTTTATGCATTAAAAAAAATTACAATTAGGTACTAAAGTATTTTAACTTGTTTAATTTGTATTGTCATTGAAATAGACCCCACCTTTGAAGAATACACAGCTCTTGGATTTGGAGCACCTTTCAGTAAGGACACGTTGAATTCCAGGGGAATATCACCAAACCCGGGAATTTTGTATGCACCAGGCCCACGCGAGTATAACGTTCCCGTTGGCGAATAAATTAGTTCCTCCATTGTAAACAGACCATACCCCTGAACAAACCCACCTTCGATTTGACCAATGTCTATAGCTGGGTTAATACTTTCACCTAAATCCATAACGATGTCAGATCTTATTATTTGATGGTCACCACTTAAGCAGTCTATTTCGACCTCAGAACAAGCGACGCCAAATGTAAAATAGTTAAATGGTTTTCCAGTGTTATTTTTGAAGTCGTATCCGATATCAGGCGTAGCATGGAATCCTGTAGAAGATAAGCTGACACGATTTAAGTAAGCCGCTAATATCCAATCTTCCCATTTGCCGTCCGGGTTTTTGTCTTTAAACGGCTGCAGTCTTTTATTTAATGTCTCGCAGGCTTCTAGAACAGCCATACCGTTAAGGTCGGACCCAGCACTGGCTGCGGTAGCGGAAGTGTTAGGAACTTTATCAGTCGCCGTATCGCTGATGTGAATTTTAGAAATGTCTATTCCAAGGGCGCGCGATGCTACTTGCAACATTTTGGTATGCAACCCTTGACCCATTTCTGTTCCACCATGAGACAGGAGTACGGAGCCGTCTGTATAAATTATCAGTAAGGCGCCAGCCTGATTCAATAACTTTTCTGTAAAAGCTATACCAAATTTCGTCGGGATAATAGATATACCCCTCTTTCTCCAACGGTGCTGTCTGGAATTAAAAATAATATATGTAAGTTACTCGCGTAATGCAGTGACACCATATAGAGATATGAAATAATATGCTAATCATACTTGTTAAATTTATCTATAGCTATTCTTCTTTGCGCTAAATTGCTTTTTTCCACGCACTCATCCCAACATCTTTGCAATGTGCAGTGTACAAGAGGCTGGCCATAGTGTGTAGTTAAATTTTCTGTATATAAATTTATTCTGCTTATTTCTTCAACAGTTTTTCCAAGTTTACTAGCTATATCCCAAGCCATGTTTTCGGCACCAAACATACCTTGCGGACCACCGAAACCACGGAAAGCTGTATTGGATGGCAAATTTGTTCTACATATATGTCCTACTACCTCACAGTGTGGTATATAGTAAGCATTTTCAAAATGAAACATGGCTCTTTCTACGACCTAAAATAAAAAAAAATATATACATTCATGTATATAAATACCTAATAATCTGTTTAAGTTTAATGTTTTAGCTAACTTACTGGGCCAGAAAGATCGATCGAATATCCTCCATTGTTATATATATTGACAATGGCACCCATAATTTTACCTTCTCTTGTGAATGCGACCTTGTATTTTACGAGGAATGGATGACGTGTTCCCGTCATTTGCATATCTTCATCACGATCTAACATGCAACGAACAGGCCTTTGGAGTTTATGTGCGGCTAACGCGACGGGTAGAGCAACTAGCATGCCTCGAGATTCTTTGCCTCCAAATCCACCGCCCATTCTTTTTACTCGGGTTGCAATCCTGTTCATTGGAACGTGCAGTACATGACTTACTAATTTCTGAAATAAAGATACATTAGAAAATATTGTCTTAACTGGTTACCTGTCTCATGCGTCTTATATATTATCGATTATTTAACTGTTGGGTCTATTGTCGGGACATGAAATGGGTTAAAAATAGCTGTTCTATTTTCTGGTATAATCATTTTCATTTAAAGAACAAAATTGGTTATTAAAATATGTTTGCGACGTAAAATAAATATTGTTGTACATTTTCATGATTTTCTTTTATGAAGTTCTTAGTTAATCGTTATTGGTTCTCCTTTTTTGGAGATATAATAATGCTTGAAAATCGTAAGTCCATAAATTTTGCACTCGGTTCCAAAATTGTCCCACAAAAAATTTTGGTTATCGTTACTGTAAGTCGCGAAGCCTAATTATTATATTTAATTTTACATGTCTTTTCATTATTTTGGTACATACGATATACTATGGTATGTTATATTTATTTTCAAAATGAATAAATGAAGTTGTAGTAAAGTGTGATTCTTACTGTAATTTCAGAAGGATGTTGACTGGAACAAAATATTTCTAGTTCGTCGTCTTCTTTTTTTGGTATCGCGAATGCTGCATGAGTTTCTAAATAAAAGTGTTCTTGTCCTCCCATCCTGCATTCTCCTTCTATTACTATATTTTCGGGATCATCAAAGGCTACATTGGGATTGCCTCTTTTTATACTTTTTGGGTATTGTTTATAGAATGAATTATGCTTTATTGCATCTTCAATTGTAACAATAATTGGTTGCAGCTCTTCATATTCAATCTTTACCTTTCTGGCTGCAGCTTGGGCTGTTTGTTGATCTTCTGCTATAATTACTCCAATTGTTTGTCCTTGACTTATAACCTTTTCAGTTGCAAATAATTCTTCATCATGAAAAATAGGTCCAATCGTGTTTTGTTCCGTAGTTAAATCTTTACCCGAGTAAAAAGCTACCACTCCTGGTTGTTTTAAAGCTTTATCGGCATTTACGGATAAAATACGAGCATGAGCCTTTGAACTCATAACGAAAGCCAGATACAATTCACCTTCAGCGGTTGGCATATCATCACAGTATATAGCTTCCCCAGTAACTTGTTTCATTGCAGAAAAATGGGTAAGGGGCCTACCAACAGCATCACTCTTAATTTGATTGTCCCCTACTAATTCAAAATATTGAGAACTTTTCGGTATCCTTCCATGAAATTGTTCTGCGCCACTGCTGTGGTAAGGTAAGATGAGGTCTTCATTTATATAGTCCTTACACATATCTTTGGCTATAGCTAAATAAGCTTTAAAGAATAAACTCATTGTTAAAGTTCTTCTAAATAAAACATTTCCGCCTGGAACTGAAGGACTTAAAGGAAATTCCTCTAGTAAATAATCGAATGCTTTTTCCACCATTTGTTCATCCCACTTTAAGCCTTTAAGTAATTTGCTTGTTTCCACAGCTGTTTTTGTTACAGGAGCCATACCTCCAAATGCCATATTGATATCCTTTATAACATTTGTAATAGGTTCAAACTCAACGTTTATTGCTGCTGTGACAATAGAAATATCGTCTTCACGACGTTTAGCTTGTTTGTAAGCTTGTACATATTGATATCTTGTCGAAAAAGGTATCTCTATGGAAAGCAAAATTTCATAGGGCTTCACCACATTTCGTCTGTAGCCAGTAAAAAATGTTTCGTCCAATTTTACTGAACGTGGGCCATCTTTTACACTCATAAGATTTAATTTAACTTTTAATGCCATCAGAATTGGGTTTAGATCGGATATTGGACTCCCTGTCATTATATTTCCACCGACTGCTGCGACGTTTCTAATTTGCTTACCGGCGAACCAGTTTAGCATGTTTATAATAGTTTTAAGTGTCCTTGTCTTGTACAAAGGCAACAAATCTATATATTTCTTAAAAATATTTTCCATTTCCATAAGCGTAACAGAGGCACCAACAACTAGACCGTTATCAGATTCGTAAACAGTGTTCATTTCTGGCACACAATTGGGCATTATAATAACTGGATATACGCAATGCTTAAACTTTATTTCAACACCGACTTCCGTATTACCAACGACAATTTTCGCATCATTGTAACGTTCTTTTAACTTTAATAGTGTAGTAAGTTCTGTTGGTCTATACGAAGTTGTTTGTTTCCCTTCATAAATTAAATACTGATCATCATAAATAGAATATAATTTCAACTCAGGCGGAAATATAGGCTCTTGACTAGGGTCGTATGGTAAAAATGATGACTTATCAAATATGAATTCAGTATCACTATCATCAGTTTTATTTTTACAACAATCTTTTCCCATGGCACATACACCGCTTCCATTAGTCTGACCTCCATTACTGATTTCATTGGAATTCCCATTTGCTACTCTCTTTACTTCCCAATCTTCGATAAATGTTTTGTATCCTTCAATAATAGCTCTATATCCAGTACAACGGCACAGATTTCCTTGAAAGGCCACTTCCATGTCTGAGTACTTAATATTTGTACTAGTTCTAAGTAAGCTGTACATTGACATTACTATACCAGGTGTACAAAACCCACATTGCGAGCCGTGAGCTTTAGCAAGGCGTTCCTGTACTGGATGTAGCTTAGTTTTTGTAGTTCCTATTCCTTCTATTGTGGTCACCGACAAGCCGTGCATGGCACACACAGGAGCGAGACATGCATTAACTGCTAAGTGTCTGCATTATATATTAAGAAAACATTAGGTGCCTAATGAATCTGTAAATAATAATTTTGTAATACCTTCGCACGGGATCATAGAAATTATATAGATAGAAAGTAGAAGAGAAAGGAAACCATAGCCAGGTCAAAAACGTCCATGTTTGTTAATAGAGAAGGAAGATCAGAAAGCATTACTATTATTATCTATCTTTTCTCGAATGCGCATTGCGTAGAGAGAATATAATAAAAAAAAGTGAGACAGACAATAAACCACATTTGCTTTCTCCTTCTACCTAGACGGACACGTTTTAAGCTAGCTTCCCTAATCGTTCTACATTATCTTTATGTAGGTATATGAAAACATATTCACAGTTTGTTGATGGTATTTCTATATGCATCCATATTATGTTTATACAGGACTGCCACATATTTTTTTTTCTATCATATTCCATTCTAATTGTAAGAATGGTAAGGTCCTTAAAGTGTAATTATGTGTGCATTGCCTATACGGCATGATGAATTTAATATCTTAGGTTCGTCATGTTAACGCTAGTGATACTGTATATATAATGTCAGGTTATAGAACTTCAACCATGGAATTTATTATAGTTGAAGGAGCGTATTGTTCCTTCTTGTTGTAAACTCAAGTTTAATCTTGAATGATTTAAATATATACAGGGTTGTCCCGTAGGGAGTGGACTAACGACATGTCGGTGAAAGAGTATGATTTAACCTATAAAAATCTGTAAATTTTATAATTCTTGGCCGAATAGTTTTAAAATATGAACCTTTTTCTTAACTAAAATATATTATAAATGGTTACTATACAAGAATAAAAAAGAAATATTTTCGGATATTATTATTATTTTTGCTCTTTCATTGTTCCGGATTATTAAAAAAAACACTAGTCCTTTCTATTGATGTCTTAAGTTAACGCGAATAGTATTACAATAAAACTCCTTTTACGGATTATATCGCGGTTTATTTAATCATTTAACTAGCCCGACGTTTCAGAAGCTTTACAGCAACCATGGTCACGGGTGGACTGAGATGACAGACGACCGATGGCGTTAATCGGACTAACTAAAATTATAATTCTTCGGGTACTTTAAAAAAAGTTATAACACAAGGACCCGATCTTAATACACTGGGTATTAAGATCGGGCGAGCGTGGTGTGACAGGACACGACATTTGGCAGGCGATCCTCCAAACGTCGGCTTAAGTGAGATTAGTCTAGCTCTTGCGCAGTTTAAAGGGGGAAAGTCTCCGGGGAAGGACGGAATTACAGTCGAGCTTCTTAGGACAGGAGGCGAACCTGTGTTACGAGCGCAATTTTTTTTTAATTTTGTCTTTCATCGGATCGGGGCGTACCTCCCAAAGGCAGGGCTTGGATGTGACGTTGTTCCGTTTTTTAAAAAGGGTAACAAATTACATCTTCATAATTCCAGACCAATTTCACTCCTTGGCCATATTTACAACTTCACAAATTTCTCTTGACGAATCGTCTCACCACAAAGCTTGACGTATTCCAGCCACCAGTGCAAGCTGGATTTCGCGGAGGATTTAGCACCATGGACCACATTTGACCATAAAAGTGGCATGGCAAGTTGTACAAAAGACACATGAGTACAGTCAGCCGCTTTGCCTTGCCTTTGTGGAGTACACCTTCGATATGAAAGCTGATAGAAGGTTGGGCAGCATTCCGGAGGCTTCGTCACATTCTTACGTCGCCTATAACGCAAGGCTTGAAGACAAAAGTCTTCAACCAATGCGTCCTGACCGTGATGACCTACGGGGCCGAAACATGACCTCTTCATTTAGGACTGGTCCGCAAGTTTGCGATAGCTCATCGGGCTATTGATTGTGCTATGTTTGGTGTTTGTTTGTCCTATAGAATTCGCAACGAAGTCATAAGGCAGAGAACTAAAGTTTCCGATGTGTAACGAAAAAGTGTAAGTAACGAGCTCCATTTTGTCTCGATGCAAGCTCAAAACGTTGAGTTTACGTTGAGTATACCACTCCACAAATTGACTCCAAATTTTTGTTCCTGTTCCATACGTGGATTTTCGATCGCCCAATGGTGCAAGTTGTGCATAAATATTCGGATAAGTGCATAAATAATCCGATATAAACTTGATACATCGTTCCAGATTATTGAATTAAAAAAGAGCGAATCTTGTCTGGATCGTCGGACCACCCCCCTACAAATATCCATCCGTTTTTGTACGTCACTAGGTAAAAGTCTCTGTACTCGCTGAACGTGGTATGGGTATAAACTGTTCCTTTTTAAAATACGATGTACCGTTGATCTTAAAACACCGGTTCGTACAGAAATCCGCTGAACAATAGTAGTCGGATTTTCTTCTACATCAGCTAGAACTTGGTGCTCATCCAACACCTAGGCCTTCCTTCATAAGTTACACTATCAGGAATTCGACCTTCTAAATTAGCATTGCTCGCCCTAAGAAAGATTATATGGTCGGGATAACGATCGCGGTTAGGATAGCGCGCACGATACATACGTACGGCTTGCCTAGCATTACCATCACAAAGCCCATAAATGAAAAGCATTTCGGCATTTTCACGAGCGGAGTAAGTATTCGGCATCTTGCAATGCAGTCAAGCAATACCTAAATCACAAGCCCAAACAAGGTCCAAAAGTTAAAGCGTAGGCCAGGATAGAAATAGACTCGTACGCCTTCGCACTCGACCCCGTTACAGGGTCAAGGGGGTCCCAGAACGGAGCTTTGTTCCCTACTAGGGACTTCAGGCTCCAGCCTCGTCTACACGAGGCTGTAGTTGTCTCGAGGCTATATTTACCTCTCAGAATGTCTATGGGTTAATATTTTTTTGTTTGAATAGCGTCCGTCCATTATTGGGGAGCGGGAGGGAGACATTTCAAAAACTATTCGGCCTAGAATTATAAAACTTACAGATGTTATACGTTAAAACCTACTCTACCACCGTTGGTCCACACCTAACGGGACACCCAGTATACTTTGTGAATATGATTGATAGGTTTCAATTTTGAATATGATTGAATAGATTTCAATCTTGGAGAGTAATATGTTTTATAAAGGATACACGATTTTTTTCTCCTTCCGATTGTATTTTGATACCATCACAGTACAAGCACCGCAACCACCCTCGGCGCATCCTAACTTTGTACCAGTAAGCCGAAGCTTCTTCCTTAAGTACCACAGCAGAGTCCATTCTGGGTCTGGCTTGAGTTCGACCACCTTGAACAAATTTGAGGATTACGTTAGACTCAATGCTTTAGATAATCATGATAGAAAATAAATAAAGCAGACTAATGTGCGACAATCTGTGTCATACTTCACCCGGAGCCGGGATGTAATCTGTCCATTGTAACGATGTAACTGAGACACAGCTTTACAATTTATGATGTTACGTTTTGCCACTGTGTACTAGTGACTTATCGACTATTTGAAGAACTTTGGATGATCGTACAAACCAATCATAATTGTTATCTTAAACATACAATATTATATATAAAACGAGGTCCTCAAAAACAGCAGAGCAATTCGAGAAAATCTATTTAAAATAAGCAGACCCGATGAGTTTGTTCTGCGAATGTTTCGTAGCTGAGCTACTGTTGGAACGCTTGGCAGTATTTTTGACCTTAATTACTCATTTACTTAGTTACTTGTTGAATACTACTAACACACATACAACACGTATACACGTTAATACATATCCCATGACTTAGACGAAACTTGAAGTCACAAGGATTGGCGCATTGTTAGTAACCTACCCGGAATATGAACTCGTCAGTTCGAGAAGTTTAATCTACTGTTGAGTAAAGAGAATCTATATCTATCGTACGTAAAAAAACATAATCATAAGTTTTGAAACATGATAGGTGTGAGTTGTGAAACAAAAAAGTTCAGTGGTAGGTATCTATCTATACCAGTGAGTTATACATATGTACTAGGTAAATGATAGTTCAACGGTAGGTACCAGTGAGTTATAATTACTACGTAAATAATACTTCAATGGTAGGTATCAGAGAGTTATAATTACTACGTAAATAATACTTCAATGGTAGGTACAAGTGAGTTATAATTACTACATAAAAAATAGTTCAATGGTACCTATACCAGTGAGTTATAATTACTACGTAAATAACGACGGTACCAGTGAGTTATGATTAGTACGTTAATAATATTTCAATGGTAGGTACCAGAGAGTTATAATTAGTACGTAAATAATATTTCAACGGTAGGTACCAGTGAGTTGTAATTACTACGTAAACAAAAGTTCAATGGTACCCGTTCCAACGGGACATAGGTGACTTTGATGATGCTGTTTACTCTTTACTACACCGAATAAAATGTATATAAAACTGTAAGGTCTAAATTAAATTCCCTTATATCAGTTGGACGTTGATTAAATACTGCAATACCCTTGTTTCATGATGAACCAACAATAATGGAATTGTTTGAATTACCTTCAGATAGTCCACGTAATGTGTTATATCTCATATCTCTAAATATAATAATGAATCCACTTAAATGTATGTAAGCAAATAATTTTACAACGACAGTAGCGAATTTGATACTAGTTGTATTTTTGCACCACTCCAGGTGACCTAGAAGCTAGAACCGAGGTTTACACATTCCCCCGAGATGGCTGAGGGCTTCCGTGAGGCTTTAGTAGGGTAGGGATCTCCAGTAGCGAGTTCAGAGTCTCCACACTGGGTCGGCGCCAGTGTCGGTGTAAAAGCTTATCGCACGTTAAAAAGGAAAAATATATTTCGTCTAAGCACTGCGGACGACGACAGTGTATTAAACGGCCAGGCTTCAGAAATCAGGGAACCAATTAACTCCTTGCTGCAGTTGCTATTATATTCCAGTTGATGAGAGGCCGTTGGGATGATTGGATAAAGTTTTAAATATCAAATTTTGATACAAGACAAAACCAGATACAGAGACAGTGGCTTGCGATTGTGAAAATGTTAACACGCGTTCCGTTCCATGACACAGTAAAAGTGTGTTGAAATAAACATAAAGAATAACATAGAGAAACAGAAAGTTTATAATTAAAATACCTATAAATACTAGCCTAGAGAAATAATTATCAGTCGGATTTTTTTATTTCTATGAAACTAATTCATCGTCAATAAAATTGTAACGAAAATGGGATTATAAAGTTTGATTTTCGTTTGCTTATTTTCTTTTAATTGTACCCTATGTCGTTATGGACATTAGCTCATGGCCATAATATATATATTTAAAACTACGTATATGCCGTGCTGTTGATTGGGGGCATACGTCATTATCAAAGGGTCAACTGATATTGAAAGGACGCAGATACAAACATAATTATCTTGAATATGTTGTTGCGAATGATGAAATATCTTACGTACGTATTAGTATTATAGACACAATGTTGACTGTTCATTGTGTCCACTATTAACACCTAGTAACAATCTACTCATTTTAATTTAATATGTTTGGTTTATTTTTTCAATTTGAATCTGGAGCTACTAAACTTCAGTTCGGTAAACTAAAACGATTTACGCGTTACACAGGATATATATTTTAATTTAGTTGAAACAAGGAAAAGCCTTTACGCTTTTTTACTTTTTTATAGCTCCTGTTATTTAAACCCCCTCTGCTGTATAAGAGGGGTACAAAGAGCAAGCCCCTCGTTTCAATTTGCTTCACACAAGGTGTCACCCCTGGCTACTGAAATCCACGGCCACGAAAAGACTTTTACCATGGTGTGGATACAGGATATACTTGCTAATGACTATTACTTTTTTTTTTCAATGCATATGAGCTACGTGATCTCAACATATGAGCAATGTGATCTACCGACAGCGTAGACGTTCGCACAATAGAAGATACGCAAGTTCCATCGCATCCTTGTCCTCGTCGAGAAATGACAGTCAGTACCAGCGAGCCGGAATTATGTGTTGGAGAGACTGACACGTGCCCTCTGATGTGATCCGCCGGCACAACCATAATAAGTAATTTCCCTTACAGTTTTGATGGTTTCGAATCAGTAGAATTACTTTTTTCTTAAGCTGCAAGTATAATGTTATAGTAAGCGGTAGTGGCATGTTGCGTTGCAGTCGAATTGTGCCGACACGACCACTTAACTTTCGCTCACATGACACCGCCGTAAAGTGACAGCTGACGCGTTTCGTGTGGATTGTGAGTAGTTTGTGGTCCTTTGAAGGGAAATAGGAAAGTAGGACAACGCGCCTCTATGACAATAATGCGCATATCTATGGGCGTCAGTAGTCATCAAAAGGCTCCAATTTCTTGTTTAAAAGTCACGCTGCGGAAAAATAAGATGCTAAACTTAAAATATCGCATTATTTACGAGTACAAGTTCCGCCGTGACACTAGTGCTGTGGATACAACTCGATGGGTGAATGATGTGTATGGCGGTCATGTTGCAAAAGAAAACACATTTCGTTTCTGGTTCCAACGTTTTCCTTCTGAAAATTTCGACCTGTAGAACACCACCACTATTACCTGTGATAAAAAATGGATTTTTTACGATAATCAACAGCGCTCAGCGCAATGCTTGGATCCTGGCCAGTCAGCCAAATCCTGCCCCAAGCGAAAGTTAACCTCAAAAAAATACTTGTAAGCGTTTGGTGGGCTAGGCCGGTATCATTCATTACAGTTTTCTCAAATCTGGCCAGGCTATTACAGCTGATGTATATTGACAGCAATTGCAAACCATGATGGAGAAGTTAGCGGCTAAACAATCTAGGCTGGTAAATCGCTCGACGCCACTGCTGCTTCATAACAACGCTTGAACACACTGCGCAACAGGTGGCTACCAAATTAGAGGAGCTTCAATTGGAAAGTCTAAGACATCCTCCGCACTCCCCAGACCTTGCTGCAACAGGTCACCATTTTTTTTTTCGAAATTTGGATAACTTCTTGCACGGGAAAAAATTCAACTTCGATGGGACAGTCAAAATCACCTTCAAAGATTTTATTATTGATTCCCGTCCAACTGGTTTGTTTAGTAAAGGAATCAATGAACTACCAATGAGATGGATTCATTAATTAAATATATTATATTAAAAAAAATCGACTTTTTGTTCCTCAAATACAAAACGCCAATTTCACATGTAACATTTTACCTGAAATTTGTAAATTGAATAGTTTTATTTTGTTTTTTCTACATACCTAACGATTAAACGTTTTGAAGTTGAATATAAGGCTAGATAATAAAAAACTAAGTGCTCATGGGGTAATCCTATTGTTATTGTTTAAGTATTTAGAGAAACTGAAAGGTGATTACAATCTTTGATTTATACTATTTTGGATGGATTAAAACTTCCGACGTGAGCTGGACTATCTGT
>JAFELO010000570.1:441672-460890 GCA_017140195.1 Eumaeus atala | reverse complement strand
GTAAATCCCCAACATGCTCGCCATGTGCGGGGATTAGGCAACAACCCTCCAATGAAAATCAGCATGGACCATGGCCCCCAGTCTGCTTTCCCGAGGCAGCTCTGCTATCCCGAATCTACGGTAGCGGACTTGGTAACGGCAAAGCTGGGGATGCTAAGTATCCCCGGAGGGGATCGGGCTACCATCTGACGAACCTTGCCCTGGTAACACACAACTATCGCACTCTCCGGTCCGACGAAAAGATCTTAGAGCTTGAAGAATGTTTAGACAATTTGCGATAAGATACTATGAGATTATCTGAAATACGAAGACAGGGAGTAGACTAGGTAATCCTTAAATCCGGCAATTTTTCTACGACCGGGAAAGTGACGCCCTGTACCAGGGTGGTGTTAGGTTTATCGTCCGGAAGCCGCTCATTATAACGTGGAAGCGATAGGAAGTGTGTCAACGTGCAACAAACCTCCAAAATTAATTACACGGTGGTGATGGGTGACTTTAATGCAAAGCTATGAGAGAGGACGAAGAGCTGAAGATGGGCAAATTTGGTGTGGGCAGGCGTAATTCCAGCGGCCAGCGATTGACTGAATTTCTGGAGAAAGAAGGACTTTATACGATGACCTCGATGATGATGATGATGATGATGATATATTGAAGAAAGCTTCAAGATGAAACCGTATCGCAAGATTTATCTGGACCAGCCCAGGTGGAATGACGAGAAATGAGATAGACATTTTGTTAACCAGGCGCCACACATTTAATTGTCTCTGAGATCAATGGGTTAAAAAAGGGGCAGTGATCACCGGATAGTAACAGGTGCCTCTTAAAATGTTTATTCTTATTATTAAATATCAATACAAGGGTCGAACGGTCACGGTTAATGAAGTCTACACTTCGTCCAATCCCATCCCAATGCTAAGACCCCGAAAACTTTCAGCTCGAACTCCAAAATCGCCCTTAATACCTTTTTTAACTCGGGGATACGCATTTACGCGCCATCACTGGCCCTGCGTGGGTTCTAGCTCGCGGCACATTACAGTGCCGAATACCCACGAAAACCACCGCGAATGCTGTGTGACGCCCTTGGTAAGGTGCCCCGAAACAACAAATCATCTGGGCACCTCGACGGCTAATCAACCCCCTAAGGGACCGACACTTTATCCACAGCACGGTTGCCCTGCATTACAGGACAACCCCAACAACTTTGGAACAGTATAATGGGGTGAGGTTCCCATCTTCCCCCTTTGCCCCATGCGCAAAAGCGCCTTCTCCATTTGTTCTTTTGTCCCCACTTCTTATAAGAGCAGCACAAATGGTGGCTCCCCATCAGCTCTTTAGGGGTACAAAAATCACCTGCCTCCTATATTCAATTGGCTTCGCCCAAGGTGTCAGGGTTCACCCCAGGCTACTGAGCCCCACCGCCAGGACAAGGCCGCCAAGATTGAACCGTGGTGTGGAGGTTTGTAAACGCTGTCCAAGCGGTCGAGTCAAAGTTCTTTAAGACACGGAAAATAAAAAGAAAACTCTCAGACTCCAATCTCAAACTCATAGGCGAACGAGATGAGACACGGTTGCATTCTCCAGTAGACATGAAAAAGTACAGGGAGCTGAGCAGAAAAGTCTCCGAAACGCTGCGGACAGATCTGCGTTCCTGTAATACCTCTCGTATGAAAGAGATATTAGAGCAAAATAAGGGCTCTAAGGTGTTCGCTAGGGACCTGTCTATTGGCCAGATACAGCTGATGAAACTGATGACCGAAGATGGCACCGTAACTTCATCCAAGGCTGAGGTTTTGACAGAGGTTCTATAGACAGCTGTACCATTCAACACGACCTGTTGTTTTATTGGCTAAAGATCCCAGGGCCAAAGTCACCCGACATTATAACGAAGATATCCCGTACGTCAACATGAGATTCCAATGACCCTGAAACAATTGAAGAATATTAATGCACCAGGGGAGGATGGAATTACAGCAGAGCTTCTGGGAGCGGGTGGCATGCCGATACTTAGTACTTTAAGTATCGGCATGCCACCCGCTCACAGCAGCTATTTAATTTCGTTATATTCGAAGGCACAGTTCGAGAACCGTGGACCAGAAGTGTGGTGGTTCTGTTCTTCAAAAGAGGTGATAAAAACTTATTGGAGAAGTACGGACCTACATCACTACTAAGCTACGTTTACAAGTTGTTTTCAAGGGTTTTATATAAGGGAACCTGCATGATTATCGTTTCAACTACATCCAACCTAACATAACTAACAAGCCGGTTCCCGTAAAGGCTTTAGTATCGTAAACCACATCCGCGCGTTGCGCCATATTGTACAAAATACGGAAGAGCATAATTGGCTTTTATGTCTAGCGTTGATTAGCGTAGATTCGATTGAGATATGGGTGGTGCTCCAATCATTAAAGCGGAGCCACGTCGACTATCGATATATCAAAGTGTTGAAGTGTTTGTACAAGAAAGCCATAATGTCGTTCCGATTACAGGATCAGAACTCGAAGCTAATCCTGCTGCAGCAGGTAAAGTAAAGGTGTAAGACAGGGAGATATAATCTCTTTGAAAATGTCCATTGCTGCACAGGAAGGTGTTTTCAAACTACTGAACTGGATAAGTGCAGCAGGTGAAGGAAAGGTGTAAGACAGGGAGATATAATCTCTCCGAAAATGTCCACTGCTGCACTGGAAGATGTTTTCAAGCTACTGAACTGGAAAAGGCTTGCCATCAATATCAATGGCAAATACATGACGCACCTTAGATTCGTCGATGATATTGTGGTCATGGCAGAATCGCTGGAAATCTTGAGCAAGATGCTCGGTGACCTCGATAGATTTTCCCGGCGGGTAGGTCTTAGAATGAACTTGGATAAAATAAAAGATATGTCCAATGTTCACGTGACATATATGCCAGTCTACGTGGGAAACTCAGTTCTTGAAGTTGTTGACCAGTACGCGTATCTGGGACAAAAAGTCCAGTTAGGTGAATCCACCTTAAAGAAAGAGGTCGATCACTGAATCCAACTCGGATGTGCAGCCTTCGAGAAGCTTGAGAAGGTATTTTCGTCCAAAATACCACAGTGCCATAAGTCGAAGTGTGTGTGGCCGGTGATGAAATATGAATCCGAGACCTGGCCGCTAAATGTGGGCCTCTTAAACAGGCTCAGAGTCACTCAGCATGCTACGGAAAAAGCCATGCTGATATTCCTCTACGGGATATGGTCCGAAATTCGGAAGTCCGCAAGAGAACCACTTATCTCAGAGAATCAGCAAGCTGAAGTGGCAATGGGCAGCCCAATTTGCTCGCAGAACCGATAACCGTTGGGGAAGAAAGGTCCGTCTAGTAAACACTCCGTCTTCCGTCTCGAGGCCCCGCACATCGGCCTCCGATGGACTGACGACTTCGTTAAGGTGGCCGGGAGCCGCTGGATGCAAGTGGCTCGTGACCGTGACCTGTGGCGCTCCGTGGGGGAGGGCTATGTCCAACAGTGTACGTCGTCTGGCTGATGATGATGATGATCCCATGCCCAGTCATGGGATGTAAAATTTTTCTTAAATTGCTAGTTGCTACTACACGTGTTGTACACAGGTTCATATAAGCTGTCTACAAGATTCTATTGACGTTGCTCGTTGAATTGTTCGTTAGTACAGGATGTTTTGTAATACACTGCACAAAATCACACCGTACTTATTTCTGATAATGTAAAAAGTAGGTACCTTTTTAAAAAAGAACCTTAAAAATAAGCGGCCAACACCGGGCGACTGGTAGTCGCCCGTACAGTTGACGCGCCTGGGGCCTTTACCCTTGGGCTGTTGCAAGTTACTTTCGATATCATGTGGTGCCCATACTTACTGAAAATTAATGACACTAATTTCGGTGATGTTTACTATGACATAAGTAATAAATTCGTTTTATCGTCGTTTTATTGTTTACTTAGGACCATTACCTATCGTATTCTAAAAAATGTTCGCTCTTTCACAATTCACGTTATATATTTAAATTCTCTTCAAAGAAATAATTACCCAGCTCACCCAATTAACACCTTCGTGAGAAACCGCTTGGTACAAATAGCCATTTTCCATTATGTTACGTTAATGATTACGAAATTAAGTCTTACTTCAAACCTTAATTATTATTCTTGATCACGCAATGATGACTTCGTGCTATTTTCCTTATAACTCCAACAGCAATATATCACAATTAGCTTTTTCAAGCAAAAAATTAAGATATTGTTTTCCAAGAACAGTATATTATAATATTATGTTATTCTGGAAATCAATATAAGTAATAAAAACAATATCAATCCTTTTTCCATAATCTATAATTAATTACAATAAACCCGTGACCACGGTTGCTGTAAAGCTTCTGAAATGTCGGGCTACATAAATAATTAAATAAACCGCGATTAAATCTAAAAAAAGTAAAAGTAGTTTTATTGTAATGACTAACATTCGCGTAAACTTAAGACATCAATATGATAATTAATCATATTTCGTATTCCTCAACGTGTCGTGCATGGGCCCGAAACTGTTACTATATATATTTGTGAAGGTATAACCTAAGCTATTTCCTTGAATACATACCTAAATTATTTTGGATTTATATTACACATAGAAGCTTTTAACATACGCAAGTAATTTTAGACCATGTTAGTACCGCGTTCCACTATGAAGGAATATGTAAACTTAAACGCGCAAAATATTTACAAAACTTTCTTAAAGTAAGTAGCTACTAAGTAGTACTTAATTTGGTTTAATACTAAAAACATATCTTCAACTATATTATACTTCTGGAATGACAAATATTATTGCACTGTCGATTGATTACATGGCATTTTAATAATAATTGACATTCAACATTTAGTTAATTTACATATATATATGTATGTGCCTGTATCCCTTCTCCCATTAACAAAAATAATAGTGATAACTGTTAAACGTCTTGACCTAACATACTGTAGGTAGGAGGCCAGGCTAAAACGCGTCCGTCCAAGTCGAAAGTGACAGCGAAAGCGATTCACTCTCTCTTCTTGCAATGATTTTTCTCCATGCAATGCGCATGCCAGATTAGATAGACAATATAGTAATTCGTTCTCATCTTCCTTCTCCATTAACTAACGCTGTCCGCGTTAGTTAATGGAGCTCACAGTAGTAGGCCTGCCTATGGCTTCTCTTCTCTATCTATGAAGCAAAGAAGCAAAGTCCCAGCAACAAAGCATTGTCAACAAGTCTACATTGCCCGTAGGCCTTGTAGACTTTGCTCTGTTGCTCTGTAGCGCCTGTAGCATGTGACTTTCATACTTAAATGAAAATCAATCGAGGACCCCGTAATTAGTTCAATACAGTACCGCTTATGTACCCAATTATTAAGATAAAATAACTAAAGTGTATGTTAATTGTTAGATATCTCGAGGCCGATATTAGCACCACTATCTCGCATGTCAACATACAACATTATATGATTTGGTAAAACAATATCACAAATACAACACAATAATAACTTCAATGTAAAAATGTAATCTTAATTCTCATATCAAATTTAGTGTACAGTAGAGTCATAATTATGTAACATTAGTCTTATTTATTACGTTTCATCTAATTTAATTATTTATGAACTGTGCCCCTGGGGTTCCCCTCGGTAAGTTTATGTTATTTTATACATTCGGTTTTGTCAAACCTTATCTCACCCCCAAACGGATAAAATTAAAAAAAAACGTCTTTTAGCGGATGATTAGTTTATGACCTGGGGCTAATATGCACCTTAATGTGACAGTTATGCTGTAACATTTCGTGCGATTCTGCACGACAACGGATGGCAGTGCGGATGTCTATGGGCGTCTGTAGTCATCGAAAGGCTCCGATTCCTCGTTATATCTCTCCTCCTCCTATACCAAAGGAAAAAAAAACTGTCACAAACAGGGCTCAATTAAGGAGAGCCCAGACCGGATTGGTCACCCTTCCTATTGCACGGTTCTAGCGTTGGCGTGAGTCGTCAGATAAACAAAACGAAGTGTCTGTTCCGGAGTTGTCATTTGCTTCTAGAGCCATGTAGAACTACTTCCTTCCTATAGTTGTAGGTCACGACGTTGAGACATCAGACCTTTCGGTATTAACCTCTGGTAAACGCAGTTGGAGCCTGTCACTGCCAGCAAGTCGTATCTCTCCGGTCGGGCCGGTCCAATTCCAATGCAATGCAGCACCACACTAACTCTTACAAGAGCCAATCAATTGTCTTTAAAGGCAGCCAATTATAGTATTTCGTTATATGTAGCTACGTCTCGCATCCGACGCCAGTGCATCATTGTTGAGGAGACGTCAAGGAGTCGCATATGAATACGGGTCAGATTGTAAAAATAATTTATTACTATAATATGCGTGCCTATCTCTTAGTTGTTTTCTAAGTGAATATGGTAATAAATGTTAATTTACAATTACTACCGATGACTCTGTGTGCACAGGACACATTACTATAATATGCGTGCCTATCTCTTAGTTGTTTTCTAAGTGAATATGGTAATAAATGTTAATTTACAATTACTACCGATGACTCTGTGTGCGCAGGACACATTACTATAATATGCGCGCCTATCTCTTAGTTGTTTTCTAAGTGAATATGGTAATAAATGTTAATTTACAATTACTACCGATGACTCTGTGTGCGCAGGACACATTACTATAATATGCGTGCCTATCTCTTAGTTGTTTTCTAAGTGAATATGGTAACAAATGTTAATTTACAATTACTACCGACGACTCTGTGTGCGCAGGACACATTACTATAATATGCGTGCGTATCTCTTAGATGTTTTCTAAGTGAATATGGTAACAAATGTTAATTTACAATTACTACCGACGACTCTGATTGCGCAGGACACATTACAGTGCATAGTGTTTGCACTTGAATCCGTTGCCCCCCATTTCTCGATTCCGTACTTTTCGTACTTTTACAATATTCGAACGCGGTTCAACGCAAGCGCGTTGTTCTTGTATAACCACTATACATTTTTTATAGTAAGAATTACAAACGAGAAAAGTAAGCCTTTTGACGACTAACGACGATAACGATTATTATTCAGATGAGTTGCCATCCTTTCCGCGCCTCCCCTTCAGTAGGCTACTCACAAAATCTCACGATATATATATGAGTGGTAGTCGTACCAGCCCAATTCAGCTGCAATGCAGCATAGCATAATAACAATAACCTGTGGACACATCACACCTCGTTGGCCTAACCGTCTGCTAAGTACCGTAAGGACTTGCGTAATAGATACTAGACAACATAATTATGTATTTCATATTGTTCTAAATTTAAGATATTTTATATACCACTGACCAGCTGAACCGAGAAACATAGTTTTCGCATATAAATTATTTCGAGAAATTACCACTTAGGGATATGAATATAGATAAGGAGTAGCCGATACCCAGACCTACTGAATATGCATATAAAATTTCGTAAAAATCGGTAAAGAAGTAAGGTAACTAAGGTCGTGACACGAGAATATAATGTATAAGATTTCATTATTTTTTTGTTATAGAAATACATATGATACACAAATAAACATCCATGACCTGAGCGGGAACCGAACTCGTTCCCCTCTGGCGTAACGCGCGTGGAACATCCTGTTCGTCACCACTGTGCTAATCAGTTGTCGACCTGTCATAAGGACAGTTACGACGAGCGATATAAAAACATAAGTTCTAACCTATAAACTTGTAGCAGTGCTACGATGATATACCCATCTGCCACGACAACTGTAGCAAACCATAGACGAAATGGTAAGTTCGTGTTGCCGATGTAGTTGAGTGTAACACGGTACATGTGTCACAGATAAAAAAAATTAAGCGTCACTGGTAAAAAAAATCATTCGAATAAAATGAAAAATGTAACACTAACCACAACTACGAAATAAAATACAAAACCTACTACAATACTTAACAACTAAAGTGTAACATATGAACAAGTACAACTTTAATCAAAAGCTCGTTGAATGCGAGTCGGACTCCATACTTATTTTTCTAGCATAAGGGATCCGTATCCGTTGACCCTTAGGAGGCATTTTAATATGCGAATGTCATTGGGCGTCGAATGAAATGGTTCTCATTACTCTGTTGTGGTGTTACCCTCATACACAAATCAAAATAGAAGTTACCCTCATCGCGGTTCTGCCTCAATGAAGGTAATTTCTATTAATGGAATGGGTGGACTTTTGCTTGCTTTGGGAGGTTGCAGAAGCTCAGCACCACCTAGATTTCCCATGGCATGACTTAACATACTAGTATCATCGGCGTCGCATCTATATATTCTATTTAGGCAACCTCTGATTAGGTTTACTTGATTTTATATAACACAACATACATGTATGTTGTGCTGGTTTCTACTAAATCATATTTGTATGTCCTATATTCGATACAAAAATCAAGCAATGCGGCCGTTAGGTATGAAATCAAATAAATCTAATCAGAGGTTGTCCCATTGTATATTTATTAAACACAATCTTGTTATGCTAATGTCTTGCAACCTAAGTAAACTAAGCAAAGATATTTTAAATATAAAAATCCATGATACCTTTTTTCCGTTCACAAAAAATACAAGTATTGTCTCCTTGTCTTCGGGGACGAGGCTTTCTATCCCATCCATGCTGGGACAGCTGCAGAAGATACCGTTATCTCGGAGACGAACGAACCTGCTCGGTGATGACAACGTACTGATAAATGACACAAATAAACTTGAGACGTACAAGGGGAATTAGCTCATAGACTAAGAGTCAGTAACGCACTTCTGATGTCATACTTTAGAGACCCAAACGACCAATGAATTTAATCGTTAATGACATCCAGTAACATCCGCTCAGTGGGGCAGATGCGTCGGCTTCTAGCACCCTATCTTTCCAATTGGTGTCCGAACTCATAAAAACCACAAGAAATGCGACAGCATAGGTGCTTCGACCCCTTTTCTACCACATACATACCGGAACAAATACAATGGATACAGCTATCTCGGAGACGAATTAACCTGCGCACTATTCACAACGCGCTAGTAAATGACTTGAGACTGTAAAAGGGTATTCCTGAACTAAATCATTTACTTATTTTTCATACAATCTGGGACAAGTAAATATATTTGTGAACCTGTTACACCACGTTAGCCCAGTCCTGTGGTAAGTACGGAAAGTACTTGTGTTACAGGTACTAGAAACGGAAATATATTTAATATTCTTACATATTTAAGGTTTTTATTATAGAAATACATATATAAACATCCATGACCTAGGCGGGATTCTAACCCGCGACCTCTGGTGTAACACACGGGCTAACCCCCACGTTACCAACTGAGCCAGCCGGTCGTCAATAACTTATTTCGGACCTGGTCCATATTTTTTCTAGTAACATCTGGATACTTATTCTATGTTATTGATTTCAATAATTATACCTACATTATAATTAAATTTCCTACCTACCTAACTATTAAAATTGAACCAATTGGCTTTTTATTGATTCTTACAATATTCGCTCCCTCTACGGATCAGCCTCGTCTGTTAAGTCGACTGTACCCGAGGTACTTAAACTGTTCAACAGTTTTCAGTTCTGTACCATTTAGCCTGATGGGTGGCAAAGGTTCAGGGCACAGGGCATTTGCCCAGTGAAAAAAAAGATTAAACATTCACTCTTTTTAGTGTTGTAGAACAACCCGTGGCGTTGAGCATATTATATAGTTGAGTTGAGCAATATACGTTCGTAGATAGCCAACAGCTTAGATGAACCACACACATAGGCGCTCAGCAGCACCATATTGTCCGCATTGCTAATATTGCTTATACAGACTCCATCTATATGGCAGCCGACACGTGTGACGCTGAGCTCCTCAATCAGAGCATTTACGTAAACGTTGAACAGTTAGGGGAGGTTAGCCCTCTTGTCTATACGTCTCTAACAGAGCATGTCACCATCTCACAACGTTAACCAGGTTCAGATACCAAAATTTAAAAATTAAGCAGGATCACTGCGAAGAATAAATTGTTAAATGGAGTAAGTACACAAGAAAACAGAAATGAAATAGAAAATCTATAGCAATAAATAAAATAAACTTCGTACATTCTGATACCGACTCTTTGTCTATTAGAGGCGACACGAACAGTCAACACATGAAAGCCGTCTCTCGCGTTCACGTAAGTGATTCGTAAGCTTATAATACACAAATACGTAATTAAAGACTATTGATTTTCAAAAATACCTGGTAATCAAAGCTAAGAAGAAACAAAATTTTATGAACAATAATTAACTGTTGATACTAAATTCGGTAACTTGTTTTGTATTTTATTCTCCATTATGAACAATGTGAATAATGGTACATTGATTTACAAAAATACAAGATATACGATTACATACTGATTTTTTTTATATAGACTACGGGGGCAAATGAGCAATCGGAGCTTTTATCACGACTGCCGACGCCCATGAACATCCACATAATTACTATGCCGATGCCCTCCTTTCACTTCGCCCCAATGGGCCATGAACTGTCAAAGTAAAGCATCGGTGATTGTACATAAACATCTTTTTTTTGCTATGTCAACCTAAAGGTATATAATTTCTGGATTTTAAGTCGTTTTTACAATGTGGATTCTGTTAAAAAGATGTGCACAATTTAAGCATATTCCCTAGAACGTTCAACCTTACGCGCCTGTGTTTAAGTTGTTTTTACAAAGTGCATAATTTGACCGTTGCACATCTTTTACATGGACGGTTTTGAGACGCTCACTATGTATCTTGGTATTTTTATTTATTTATTTATTTAATAGTTCATGTACACTGACAACAGTAACATTAAATATTGAGGATTCTGGTACAAAGGTACAACTTGTCCCATAGTGGAATTTCTGCCAGTAGTCCTAATACAGGAAAATGTATAGTATATTACAATATTACATACATTTAAGTTAATAAATAATATACATAAATATTAAAATAATAATATAAAGCAATAAAAGACATATATTAGATAGATCAAGAAATACTTAAACTATGTAATTCTTCCTCAACCTGTGGCCACGCAATTCTGAGTGTAGGTCTCTTCCAATTCTCTCCATCTTTGGCGATTTTGTACCGTGGCGTTTAAGTTTCTACCGGCTACTCTAACGAACTCCTCCGTCAGCCGACGACGCATGGACGAGGCAGCCGACGCATGGACGATGCAAATCCGCGTATTTGCAACTACAATATTGTTCGAAACGACAGGACCCCATCTCGTCGTGGGGTTACAGTCATCTATTCCAAGAGGTCCCTTCATTGTATCCCACTCGACCCGCCCCCTCTAGAAAATCTAGAATTATCCCTATGTAAGCTATGCAGGACGGGCCATCAGCCCATCACCATAATCTTTGCATATCAGTCAGGTCCAAAAATGAAAACTGCTTCTAGTTAGCGACCTGGCCGCTACTTTCGAAAATTTTATCGACGACTCAATAAACTTAGCCGGGGACCTCAACGCCCACCACGTGACCTGGGGCAATAGATACAGCAACAGTCGCGCCATAAGAGATATGTCGATGATCGTAACATCATCATACAATAATGGGTATATACGTTACACCTAGTACAATCGATATAGCACTGGTTAAAAACATTTCACTCGTCATCAAGACGGCTGAAACGTTACACGACCTTGACTCAGACCATAGACCCGTTTTCTTCCATCCGTTTCGTTCGTTCCATCTACAATCCTGTCTTCGGCATATATGGCCCACTTCCACTTCCTTTGACTTGTCGTCTTCGGTATGTCTGTAAGTCTAGTCCTGCTACGCATAGTAGTGCTTCTGATACGTTCGCAGTGTGACATACCCAGCATGGCTCGTTCCATGGCTCTTTGCGTGACTTGCATGAAGTGGGTCGTATTTTTGGTAAGTGTCCATGTTTCAGCTCCGTACGTCATGGTCGGGAGGACACATTGCTCAAACATACGTTTCAGGTTCAAGGGCGCACGTTTTCACTCTAGGACTACGCTGACCGCTGCCGTAGGCAGGTTTTACAGGACTGCTGGTTACTGAGGGCCATTTTTAAGTTTTCTATTCTTGTGATTTGGAATTTAGGAAGCTTATTGGCCTTAAAACGCCACGCTGACCTCTGCGGGTTGGCAAGTCCACTCTTTCGAGGGTATTTCGAACCTCAGGATTATGATAGCCTAACGTACAGGTTAATTAACCGCCGCTCGTTGCTCGGCGTTGTTGAGATTACAGGAGTCTATATCATCTCTCTGACTACCCTCCTCTTTTCTCATTCGGGCTTGGGACCAACAGTGGCGAAGCTAACATCTCGCGCATCTGTAACAGAATTATGTACTTAAGGAGTTAACTCCGGTCACGTATCGGAGTTGAATACGGACACATGCGACCACGTAGAGATCACTTCTTTTAACAAGTGCTCAGTTAGTAAGAGTGAATAATGTCGCCCCAAGTGAATTTCGCCTACGGCGGCTATACCTGCAGGGAACCGCCAACTGCGCAGGACCTATTATAGAGCGCGTGTGTGCTTAGACGCAAGTGCACATCCAGTTCCCTCATTCTCTTATTTTGATGGGACAGCAGGCAGACACGACCGGGGAGAAATCGGGCGCAGGACCGAATGGAATTCGTTAGTTAACAAAATAGTACTGCACCCATACAGTGTCAAGAACGCACTTCTATCGCATGCGTGCGACAGAAAGTTGCTTGAATGACAAGACACAAAACCGCTATTGTAACAGCATAGGCATTGGGGATTTGTCTCCTAGGATTTGATAGCATTTAAATACATAAATTGTTTATGTATTTTGTTTTACATTTTATGTATTAAGGAACGTTTTATTACTAATATTATTATTTTAATATGAATCAGTGATATTTTGGTTGAATGTAACAAAGTAGTTTTGGATAAGTGGGGGCTAGGTGGTAAGTGGCCTGACCCACAGATGGACCCTATAACTAGCTAAGCTCTTGTTATATTTATGTATAGCTAAGTTTCTTGTTATACTTTTTCAATAATATAAAATATTTTCAGTTTAATTTTGATGTTTTTTAAATTAATGCAATGCTTTAGTTTCAGTGGCAACGAATTTGACAATTTTCGTATTTTATATTATAAAAGATATTTTCCATAAAGATTTTTAAAGTGAGGGACATACTAAAGCTAGCATTCGATACACTGGGCCTTTTTATTTTTGTACACGGTGATATTTGTATTTCTGTGTTGAAAAAATTTTCCCTTAGAAGGGTATAGCAAATTCTGTCACATATTGACATAGTTTTGCAGTACTTAAAAAGACCGGAGTCGTTTCCTTTAAGCATAGATTTTACTTTTTGGGTACTCTTGTTTTAAGTATTCTTACTTGCAGCCTATATATGGCATCAATATGTGCCTTGCATGTTCTTCCGTGGCTGCTTGGTCCGTAAGATACGATAGATTCTACTGCAGCTTTATAGAGTAGTTATCGTTGCTTGAAAATGAATATTTTGCTTAATCAAAGCCAGAAAGGTCCACAGCTTATCACATATATGTCCTATATGCTCCGTCCATTTGAAGTGATTGTCGATCAATAGGCCTAGATATTTGTAGCTAGCCACTAGCTCAACTGCATCATAACTGCATGTTATTGTGTTATCGATGTGCAAACAGGCATGATTATGGGCTATCAGTTTTGGGTATTGTGGATGCTGCGTCTCTGTGTAGAGCAAACAAAGTTGATTTTGGAGACGTTGACTACTAGCCCTGCGTCGTGCGACCACTTACATAATAATGTCTATTTTAAGGGTGAGAGTGCAATTTTGATGTTAGTGTGAGCTGATACAAGACATGTATAATCAGCGAAGTGGTATATTTCACATGTTTTGATCAATTTGAGATCATTAACGTACATTACGTGCGTTAATGATCTCACATTAACGTACGTAATGTAGTGCAACAGGCCCAATACTGAGCCCTGTGCGGTGCCCGCATTAATGTTAATTTTATCACTGAGCTCAACAACAACTTTGACTATGTATCATCTATCCTTCAGATAGTCTTCACACAATTTTCTTAGAGGCCCTCTTATTACACAATCATTTAATTTATCTATTAAGGTGTCATGTCGCAGTGTATCGAAAGCCATGCTTTAATCGACAAAAGCAATCAACTCATGCTTTCTGGAATTCAAATGTTTATAGACAGAGTTGGTGAAGTCGAATAGAAGTTGAGTTGTGCTTTTGTTTCGTAAAAATCCGAATCGTCTGTTACTTACTATTATTGGAATAGAATTTTGAGATTTGATTACAAATGTGATTTTCAATTATTTTGTCTATAGTTGAGAGAATTGTTATAGGTCGGTAATTATCGTACTCGTTATGACTTCCTTCTTAAAAATAGGCCTTACTATGGCTGTTTTAAAGTCTGTTGGATATTTAACAGTAGCAATTGGTGTTTATCAACTGTGCTATGACAGGTGATATTTCCCGTCCGGTATCTTGTAGGTGCTTGGATACCATCATGTCTCGGAGCTTTATCACATTTTAAAGTTTTTATAAGTATCAGAACAGAGTCAGGTGTCGACTTTTGGAAGCGCATTGAAACATTAGCAGAATAAGAGTACGTAGTTTTATCTATCCAATTATTATTGCAATTAGGGAGGGGATATTCTTTTCACATTGTCACGAAAGGATGCTGCAAATTTGTTCGTAATATTCAAAACAGAGTTAGATGTATTTTTAATGTCCTTATTATTATATCGTTTAAAGAATTTTTTATTATGCCCGTTAATTCATTAAGTATCTGCCATCGGTTTTTGGGGTTACTCATACTTTTTTTGTAATGTTCTTTTTAGTGTGAATAATTTCTGTATGAATTTACTAACATAATTTCTTATGTTATTATTTTTAAGTTTTAACATTTTATTTCAGGATCTTTTATTCATGCCATATACAGTTTATTTATCGGACTACGGGGCACCCATCGTACCCGTCGTTAAAGCTAATGGAGATATTCGCACTTCTTTCGACAGCGGGCAATCCCCGTCTGTGTGGGCACACACGCAGCAAACGCACCGTATTTTCCTATAGCATTGCGCGGAGGAGTGTCCGAAGCGCTGACAACGGTGACACTGTGGTAGCCCATGTCTGGACTTTAAACCCTCCACGTCTATCCCGGGCATGCAGAGGAGCTCTTTCACGTCGTAGGGGCGTCCGAATTCCTCGCTGTTCAGCCGCTCAAACTGCGAGTGGTACAGGCAGCAGGTTTCTCCGCTTCTCGCCGGTATCAGCTGTACTCAGCTGGTATAAAATACTTGGCGTCGACATATCAAGTAAAGTTCAGTTCCGTGGTCATTTGGAAACGAAAGCTAAATTAGCCTCAATGAAGCTGGGCGTAATCAGTAGGGCGAAGCAGTACTTCAATCCAGCAAATCGGCTGCAACTCGTTTCACTTGATAGTATACTACGTAGAGCTACTCGAATTGTTTACGACCAAGTTATTTCCGGTCAGCCTGATCATTTGGTCCTAAGAAGAGATGTCGGTTCTCGATTCGAACTCGTCAGTCATCTATTACAAGAGGTCCCTTCATTGTATCCCACTCGACCCGCCCCCTCTAGAAAATCTAGAATTATCCCTATGTAAGCTATGCAGGACGGGCCATCAGCCTATCACCATAACCTTTACATATCAGTCAGGTCCAAAAATCAAAACCGCTTCTAGTTAGCGACTTGGAAGCTATTTTCGAAAATTTAAACGACGACTCAATAATCTTAGCCGGGGACCTCAACGCCCACCACGTGACCTGGGGCAATAGATATACAACAGTCGCGGACTGTCCATAAGAGATATGTCGATGATCGTAACATCACCATCAACGCTCCGCATATCCCAACCCATTACTCTCCGAACAATAATGGGTATATACGTTCACCTAGTACAATCGATATAGCACTGGTTAAAAACATTTCACTCGTCATCAAGACGGCTGAAACGTTACACGAGCTTAACTCGGACCATAGACACGTTTTAATAGAGATAGGAGATAATAGATTTAGTAGAAATATTAAAGTAAAGAAAAAGATTATCGACTATAAATTACTAAAAGATAATTTAGCTAACTTCAAATCGAGTGAACTCGATAGTATCCCAAACAGTATAGACTCTCCTCAAGTTGCTATCGCGGCCTCATCCATAGTCCAAAATCCCGCGCAAACGTTATCATTTCTATAGCCTTTGTATTACTCTGATGTGTAAGCTGTATTAAGTTCCATTAATCTACTCAGTAGTTGTTAAGGGAAAGAGTAACAAACATCCATCCATACAAGTAAGCAAAAAGTTTGTAACTTTCTACTTACTTATTATTCTTCATCCCTGCGAAATAATGTTAGTAGGATAGTAATTGTATTTGGGCATTTATTCATGTATATAAAAAGTGTGTCGCTGGTACCACCTATGTTATATAATAAACTGTAATTAGTAACTACTTATTTAGAATATATTTACACAACACAGGGAGAGTGTGACAACTTGGATAAGGTGCAATACCAATGTTTAGTGAAAATGTCCGACATGCATGTACTGTGTAAACAAATGGATAAAGCACATTATTTTATAACTTTATATTTGAAATGATTTTCTTTCCATATCAGACCTGTTATTGTAAGATTCCAACTGATGTATACTAACTGATTTAAGTTTGTATGTATGTGGCTCAGTGGTTCAGGAAGTCTGGTTTCACCCTATGGGGTTAAAAATGCAAATTTATGATTATATTATATGGGCTAAAAACAATAACATAGCCATCACTTATAAGGCAGCATGATGTGAAAGAATGGTCTGAAGAATCTCCTGAGTCATGCTGGTCCAATTAACCTGCAATGCCACTAAATCTGCAGTAAGCATTAATCACAAAAGACAGGAGTGTTTATAGTCACAAGTACCATGTTGCGTTGCAGCAGAATTGGGTTGGCATGACCTGGGAAGTACTTCTCGTTCATTTAATATGGCCATAAATTGACATCGTTGGTGTTGCGTTTCAACTGGTTTGTTAGTAACTTGTGACCCCTTGGAGGGGAGTAAAGAAGCCTCAGCATAATAGCTATATAATAATAGCAATATGCTCATGGGCAGCAGTACACTTGAAAAGGCTCATTTGCCCCCACTAAATTATAACAATAAAAATAGTAATTGTAGATTATTCTGTGATTCACACATCTTACATACAATTGATGTGTGTTGATCTCAATACAATTACAAAACAGAACAGGATCATTCCAATCTCCTAAATGAACATATTTACATAATCAATAATACCACAATATAAATAAGAATTATATAATTTCTAAAAACTACATTTTTACAAACCCCTATTTCAAACTAAAAGTATTACAGACAGTCCTTACTCTTACAGAATTTATCTACATAAGTTGGAAAATTATACTATGCTTTATATTCATGCTGATTTGAGAACACCTTGTTGTTCTAATTCTTTTTCCATTACAGTTCCTTCATATCGCATTTTTTCTCTTAAGGCATCTTGCATTAGCTGTGCATTAAATCTCTGCTGGGACCATTGGAGTCGACAGTAAGTCCAGTACATAAGTGTTATTAAGGAGAATGATCCCACGGCTATATGTTGAGACAGCAATGGTTTGGAAGTCTTTAAAAAGGCTCCTATGCCTATTCCAATTCCAGATGATATTCCATACATAAAACTTTCTCTAAAACATGGAATTTTAGATACATCTCGTCCATAAATCATCAAGCCCTGAAACAATGTTTATTTACTGTTAGTAAATTGTAGCTGGATTAGGATATAAATAAAGAAAATGCCTATGAAATTGGACACATTTTAAATTATGATAATATACAGTTATCTACATGTAACTGTATTACCAAATGATAAGTGGGTTAGTTGTACAAATGTGCAACTTGGGACAATCACTACCCCCACCCTATACATCTGACTTTTCCTTCCTTCCCACCTGATCTGTGACTCATCTCTTCCTCCCTCTCCAACACCATATTTCATACTTCTGCAGTACAGTCAGCACAATACCTTCTTTTACTTTTATGCTGGGACCTTTAAATTTCCCAGAGTATACCAATGCATACTGAACACCACAATCTGTAACCACTTGCATCTTGAAAGGAAACTCAAAAATATAGGGCCACTGAGGAGAGCAATATTGTCAATATTAATTATGAGGGAAGTTTGCCGATGTTTTGCCAATGTCATGTCTTGTTAAATAAATTGTGTCCATGTATTTTATTTTAAAGAATATAATAACTTTTATATAAACATACCTAGTATATCCAAATCATGAGCTATTCATAATTGTACTAATACAACATATTTTAAAATTTAAATCATAACTCTTGACCTTCATGTGTTTATCAATTATTATCAATTGTGTACTCACTAAATTATGGATGTTTGTTCAGGTTTACAAATGAATATTCTAAACCTGTACAAACATGAAACTAATTGGCAATATTGCTTATAATTGGAGGAGAAAAGTAAAGAAGAGCAACGCATCTGCAAGACAATTAATCGAATGTCTATGGGTTTGGTAGTCGTCGAAAGGCCAGATCTCCCGAAATAAGGATAAGTTCTGATAATAGCTGAGGAAATCTTTACCTTACTTTCTTCCTCAACATCTTCATCCAACATACTCTTAACGACTGTGTCCATTATGTCTTAATTTATTTTTTATCTTTTTCATAAATAAATTCACAGATGATTAGAATTTGGTGTAAATTGATAAGGTATATATTTAAGTAATTTTATATTCTTATTTAGCATAGGCAGAAGACACAAACTTTGAAAAGTAGGCATTTCATATTTGAACATTGACAGATATACTTTTTCAGCGGTTAATATGTAATGGCTACAGAAATTAGTCCTTTACAATACACTGTTAAATTATAAAGTCGATATATCTTTAGTAACGTTAGAACATTCAACTATTTGTATATAACCTATTTTAGTTAAATACTCAGCATGTAATTGATTTCAACGAGCAAATTTACCACATGAAGTTTGTGATAATTTATAAATGTCGTGTTAATCTACTGCTCACACTACATGATTTGGTAAAATAACGTTTTTTTAAATATAAAAAAAATCTTATTATTATATTTTGTAAGATAATAGAATTTTGTCAATAGCACAATAACAATATATTATTCTATTTTTTCTTCATGTATGTGTTAGTTGAATACTATACATACGATGAGTTTACAT
>JAFELO010000570.1:327095-441645 GCA_017140195.1 Eumaeus atala | reverse complement strand
ATCATCATCATCATCATTATCAATCCTTACCGGTCTACTGCTGGACATAGACCTCCTGCAATGAACGCCAAGACGGCCGACTTACTGCTACTCGCAGCCATCCCGTACCAACCACTGCGCGGAGATTTTCTTCCCACCTAGTGAACGGTCGACCAACACTTCGCTTTCTTAAACGCAGCCTCCACTCTAGAGCCTTACTGGCCCATCTGCCATCTGTTCTTATGAGTATCTGATGAGCCCATTGCCATTTCAGTGAGCATATTCCTCGCGCGATATGGGAAAGTCTAGTTCTCTGCCCTATGACATCATTGCGAATTCTATCGGACAAAGAAACACCCAACATAGCACGTTCAGTAGCCCGCTGAGCTACCGCAAACTTGCGGACCAGTCCTAAATTAATATATTTCGACCCCGTAGGTCATCACGGGGAGAACGCATTGCTTGAAGACTTTTGTCTGCAAACTCTGCGGTATACGCGACGTGACAATGTGACGAAGCTTCCGGAATGATGCCTGCCCAACTGAATACTTCTATTGGTTTCCTTCTGGAAGCTATGTCTACCTAATTGCAATAGTTGCCCGAGGTAGACGTATTGGACTACGACTTCGTGAATAGTAGTATCGACGTTGCCCGGTCTAGAGAGGACGTATTCGTGAACATGACCTTTGCCTTGTCCAAGTTCATCCTAAGGCCAATACGTTAGGAGGATTCGTTTAGGCTGTGCAACATTTCCTGCAAGCTCTCCAACGGTTTGGCTAACACAACGATATCGTCGGCGAAACGAAGATGTGGGAGGTACTCCCCGTTAACACTTATGCCGCATTCTGCCCAGTTCAAAATCTTAAAGACGTTCGACGACTTTCCCCCTGTCGCAGTCTTCCATGCAATTGGATTGGCCTTGTTTGACCTCCCGAAATGAGAATGGACATAAAAGCAGCGTCATACAATGCTCTCAGTACTCGATGTATCATCAATCGACCTGACTACCGGTCTGTAATTTTGAAAAAGCGGTTTGCACCCTTCGTAAAAGGTAAAACAACGACACTTCTAAGCTGCCATTCCTTGGGACGTACGCTGCTGTGAAGGACAAAATTAGGAATGTTTTCTGGCTCTCGTAACACAGGTTCGCCTCCTGCCCTAAGAAGCTCCAATGTAATTCCGTCCATCCCGGAGCGTTTCTCTCTTAAGCTGCGCAAGAGCTAATCTCATTCAAGCTGACGTTCGGAAGATCGCTTTGCAAATGTCGTGTCAGGATTGCACGCGGATCGTAGTTCAGGGTATCGGGATGCGAAGCGAGGAGCGTACGAAGTATACAACTTGTTATAGAAAGCTTCGATCTCAGGTAAAATCCCGGGCTTAGAAGAAACAGTAACACCAGAATCAGTTCTAACCTTTGTCAGATGACTTCTTCCAACCTTCTCCACAAAAATCCTCTACCCCCCTATTCTACTCAATCACTTCGGTAACCCGTTGCACACTTGGGAAGCGAAGGTCCCGGCGTATTAGTTTGCGGATTCGCTTTGAAAAGAGCTTGACATCGGCATACGTAACGTCTTCGTGTGCTCTGCGTTCCCTCATAAGTCGAAGGGTCTCATTTGAGAGTTTAGCTTTCCTGCTCGTATACTTACTCCTACAATATTCACCTTCACCCACGTCCCGCATGCAACCAATCACGCCACTCATGGCCTCGTCAATTGTAGATTCCGATGTATCTAGGACATCGAACCGGTTTTTTAATTCCATTCGGAATTCTTCGGTACCTACCATGGTTCCCCGGAAGTTAGGTCGGAGTGTTGACTGTACTAATAGGACAAACCTATATTCAGTGAGCCTATAGCAAATCGATGGTCTCTTCTGGTTTGAAACCTGTTGATCACGGAGACATCCCTAAATATATGCTTTCGATCCCTCATAATAAAGTCAATCTCGTTCCTTATCACAGTATCGGGGCTCTGCCATGTCCACTTCCTATGAGGCCTCGCCTGAAAATAAGGGTCCATCAAGAAGAGGCCCTCTTTCTCGATGCAGTTTGCCAGCATCGCAGGGGGCAACCCCTACGATTTCGACTTCTGACTCCATGTGGTCCCAGACTCAATTTGACACCATTTCGTACTCCCACTTTGGCACTAAAGTCCCCCATAATAACATCAAAGTGGGTGTTATAGGTGTTATGTATAGAATGTGTCGAAGTTGGTGCATGTGCTTGTATCACTTTGAGGCTGTCCCTCTTTGCGAGTTCAAGTATGAGATACACCACACTACCCAACACACTAGAAATTTCGACGATGCTGCCTACGTGGGACTTATTCACGAGGAATCTCACGCCACCTTGCCTTCCCTGAAGTAAAACAGGTGACCCGATGGCAGAGTTATGATGTCCTCACCTTATCTTCGGATTTCACATAACCCCAGAACGTGCCATCGGATTTTTCCCAGTTCCACCTCTAGCTCAACCAACTGGTTATCCATTCGAAGCGTTCGTCCCTTATACGTAGCCAGGTCAAATCGGTGGTAGCGATCCGTAGCCCGGAGATTCTTAGCTCCCCTTGTTCCACCGTTGCCATGGCCGCTACCGTGGCCAGGACTATTGGAACTACCGGGAACTAGGGGCCGAATTCTGCTTCGTTCGTAGTTGCCACGCTGAGCAGGTGGACTGGCAATCACAGATCAGATTTCGGACCGGCGTCACTGATGCATGTCGCCGATCCGATTGGTGGTACCGCCATGACTCGGCGCGAACATTGTCCGGGGGTCCAGTCTATTTCACTGTCACTATGAAGCAGACGGGACACCAAACAACCAGCTCCTCCTCCTCCTCCTAGGTCTTTGACGACTTTTACGTCACCCTGGGCTTGCATTGATAACGTGGGTATTTTTAGTCCACCCCCACACAGCCTCAGCAAAAATATATACCGTCTGGGTCTCAAACCCGTCCATATAAAAGTTTGACTTTTCAAGGAAATATATTTATCTCATCTTTTAAATAGAATCTGCATTGTAGAAACGACTTAAAATCATACAGGTTAGATTAAAAGTGCAAAAAAATATTTTTATGTGGAACCACTTTTAGAATGACAGTTTAGTATGAAATCGTATATCATGTAATTTTGTAAATCAATGCATACACATAAAAATAATGCCATACCTAATCAGGTATGGTATTATTTTTATGTGTATGCATGTATGTAAATACCGCTTTCATGGCCGTCGGTTTCTCGTCCCCGCTAAAATTGGCAGACTTTTATTTAGACGTTGGCGCTCGTGAGTACCACTGATGATTTAATATTCAAAGATTAATTCTTCATTGAGCATTATCATATCTCACCTGTCTGGCAGGTTATATTCTGTTCTAGGCATATTGAAGTTATGGCAATATTGTGCTGCTTCCCGATCTGAGTGGAGGGATAAATTGAAATCATTTCTTACTCCGTCCATTTTCTGCTTACAATAGTCCTTTAGTACAATATATAGGGGGCAAATAAGTATTTTTTACGACTACCGACGCCCATGAACATCCACATAATTACTATGCCGATGCGTTGCCCTCCTTTCCCCCGCCTCCTCACAGTGGACTACCGGCTACTCACAAACCGCACGAAACGCAACCCTGAAGATGACACTTTACGGCGGTATTGTGTGAGCGAGAGGTACATCCCCGGCCGTGCCAGCCCAATTTCGTTGCATAGGAGGAAGTAGTGCCATGCACATGCGAAAAATTTTATAGAAATCTTAAAACTTTAATGCTGTCGCAAAACTTTCGTTGAAGATAACATTGTAGGTACATACCCAAAGGGCAAAGTTAGCACAAGAACTTGTATAGAGCAGTTATTAATACCTAATAATGTAGTTCACGCTCTTCACATTTCACGGTCCCGGAATATGATTGATATTTGATTTCTGATATTTGAAAAAAAAATGCGTTTAGTTTCGTTTTATTTTTTTATTTGTTTAATATGTCTATCAACAGATTTTTACACGTTACAAATAAAGTCGTTCATTTTATTTAAAATGATTTACATTTTCAAGCACAAACATTAAAACTAAAATATTCTAAAAAAATATGCAAGATATGATAATCTACTATGTAACAATATTCCATGCTATAAGTGAGTAATCTCGAGATAGTCACTATTTACAGATATCTTCAGCTTCTCTAATACGACGTTAATAATACTTAACAATGTTAACATACTGTACTATTTATTTATAAGAGGCAACACAGAGTAAAAAAAAATCAAATTCATGCCAGAATCCAAGTCCAAGAGGAAGCAAGTGGCTTGAGACTTGAGAATTGAGCAGCAAATGTCAATAACATCAGTATGTCAAAATGTCACTTTCCTAATCTTTACAACCTAGATTTTAGCAAAATCTCCTTTTTCGTTAAAAATCACAGTGTACATCTAGAAATGACTATCGCTTAGTGTTATTATTCTTCTCATAAGTGAACCTAATGTAGAAATCTCAAACAAATACGTTTTGTAGACGTGGGTGTCTTATTTCTAAACATTTTCTAGCATTGATTATCTATCAAAAGTTTAATAATTTTCTTTTTGGAGTACAGCCGAAATACAAATGGAGAAGTAGCAACATAGTCAAAGGCTACCTAATTCAGTATATGATAGGTAAGTACTACAAATAAATTGCTCTTTTATGTAGTCAAAATACCAGTTTACCAGTCGCACGTTAACTTCCAACTATGTGTAATAAATATATTTCATCGCATCCGAAAATAATGTCACAGTGGTAAATAGAGATCTAATAATAATTTTATGTATTTAATAGACTAATTAAAAATTTGATTTCGTAGTTAGGTAACTATAATGCTAAATATATTTGACACCGTAAATAGAAGACTACAGATATTCATAATTGGATAATAATTATTACCTGTCTTTGTATGTTGCAGCAATGATTGAATTGAATGGTGACTCTTATTGAAATTTGCTAAAAAAAATTTGGCCTTCTTACATTTTACAATTATTTAATTACATTACAAATTCTTTATAATATTACTTTATTTAGTACTTACTTATTTGACTTTTGTTAAATGTTTACTTCGAAGCTAAAATTAAGTTATTCATTTTTCTCCTGTTATGATGATAGATCATTTATTTATATATAACACATGAATAATAGATCAAATAACATAAAAAATGACATATATTACAATATAATTTTTGTTTTAAATATTCAATATATATTTATTCATATGTGCCCACTTTTCAGTTTACGCCCTTGGTGCTAGTGCTCATTATGTCATTGAGAGTGTACAATTAAGGACTGCTGGGGCAGATGAGGTCCATGGTCTGGGCCACTTTCTCAGTTCTGATCTAAGTCTTATTAATGTAATTCTCGGTAATCCACTGTATCAAGAATGTTGGTAGTCTTTTTTAACATATGCACATATATTACATATATACAGTCAGATGGGTGTTATGGATAATTATTTTAGATTTGTCTTGGTAAAACAAATGTGTGTCATATATTCAAATATATTTTATGCAATTGGGTTTCTTTTTCAACTTCATTTCTTTTCTTGATCTTTATTCAATTGTTGAATATGTACTTAAGCCCCTAACTAATACATAATTTTGAATGGATAATGTAGATATTTTTATTAAGTTTTGCAGAAATGTTACTTGTAACCATAATATATTTCTAGTAGTTGCCATATCAAGAACTAAAACAAATACAGTATTATTGTCACAAACTTTCTTTTGTTATTTTTGTACTGATATTAGTTATGTTTTATGAGCCTTGTCAAGATTATCATTAAAACTGTATTGTGTGAATAAGCTTTAGCTCAGAGTTATAGTTTTTTTCAGTAAGTTGGAAGTCTCATTTTATGAATACTTTATGAAATGGTGGATCTACAACACTGCATCATTAAAACTCATAAGTCTCTGTCAATGTTTGAACTCAAGTTAATAATAATCATTGCCAACGAAAGAACTACAATATACTATTTATTATGTTTAACTTACTGGTGCTTAAATAGTGCAGTCAAACTAATAACTACCAATGTATTCATTATTGAATAGCATATTAAGGGCTAGAAGATTCAAATGGTGACTAGCCAGGAGCTAAAAGGGCCCCCCTATTATTAACATAAATATCTCCTTACAATAAATAATTGGTTGGAATTTCATTAAATATCTCCTAACATTCTTTGGTTGCACTTCTTTGTGTTGGAACAAAAAGCAGGTCTCATCCGATAAATCTGCCATTGACTTTAATCCATATAGCTAGGCCATAATTTCACTAATCTTGAGGATAAACAGGAGACTTCATTTGCTGACACTACCTATACTAAATGAATTATATACTAAAACCTTCCTCGGGAATCATTCCATGCATGTGTGATTTAGTACATTTTTAGAAGATCAATCACATACAGACAGACTTTTGGGGACTTAGTTTTATGTATAAATTTTTTTTAACCTTAAAAACAAAGTGCTTTTCATCTTTTCTTTCTTCAACAACCAGCATATGCAACATCATATAAATATAATTTTAACACTCTCTTTAAATATATACAGAATATCTAAGTTACAGAAAATAATTAGAAAGCACAATTTATAGAAGGAAATATGTCTGGTGTCTAACCCTAACTATGTGATATGGTGATCTGACTAAGGAATAGACATACAGACTGTCTGCTATGGAGATCTGCCTAAAGACATCCCCACTATCTGATACGGTGATCTGAAGAGACATCCTGATTATGGGGTGTGGCGTTCTCACTAGAACTGCTGTTTTAAAACATTAGGTACAATTGTCAATTCTTGTCGGTATGTGAGCTCGGACATTTCGCCTGTCGGGCCACTTACCAACCTCCACCCATGCATAACCCACCTCTCGGTATACGGAGCGAATCATGGGAATGCACGGAGGTTCGTTCACTGGCCCTATACCCCAACGTGCAATTCTTGACTCCCTACACATTATTTAAGTGCCCCTCTCGTTATTTCACTCTCCCCTTTCTGGAGCATGACATCACAAATACTGAAGTTGTCATCGGTCCTGATTATCTCGATGCAGCTAAGTCGTTACCTATCCTTCCTCTTCGCGTACCATGTACGCGCAAATTGCCTAAATCTCAGTTCCGTTGCGACCAAAACCTGGTGATAGCAGTCTATCACTGACGTCCGTTGGATGACGGCCAAGATGATATTTCGCTCGTTTCTGTAGAAGTCACATTCCCATAGTACATGGTCTCTGGTTTCTGCTTCATGCCCGCAAGGACATAATGGCAGGTCACATAACGCCATCCTTTGCAGGCGATCTCTAAAGCACTCGTGCCCTGTTAATTAATATCTGCGCTTTGTACTTTCTTCGGCGGCCGCTGAGTTGAATCCGCGTGGAGGAGTCCGAGCAAGCAAGTCCTGGGAGCGAATCTCGCCTCCCTACCGATCGACGTAAGCTCCTCAAGCTCCTGAAACTTGCGGCAAACTTCCATCTCAAGGAGCTGTCGAAGTCGCAACTCCTCATCATTCGCCATATCTTCGCCTACTGCCCTACTGCTATCAGGCTTTAAAAGATGAACAAATACATAAAACTAATAATAAATACACACTAATCAGAATACCGTTCTTTTTTCCCCAAAATAGTAGTAACATATATAGCTGGTCACACTTTCTACGTGCGGCTATTAGCTAACAGATGGCGCTATTGACTAGGAAATCAATTCAATATCCTAAGAGTGCATATTTTCTACCACATTAAACTAGAAAAATATTTAAAACTATTATTAAAAATCCAATAAAAAAAAAAAAAAAGTGAAACTATTATTAAAAACTACCAGTCGGGCCAATGGGGTGGTATGTAAAGATTGTGGGTCTTGTGGCAGAGCTGAATATCTGCATATCGTCGCGGTCTGCGTCTGCCGTGTCCAGATCCCGTATCATAAGACGTAGGTGGTAGAAACGTTACTGTGTTGTAGTCGAAGAGAGCCAGATCGGGATCGGGGAGGTAATGGTAGTACTAATGCCGATTGCTCGAAAAAAATATGACAAACTATTCAAGCACACATTCACATAACAAAATACTCGGACAGCTAAAAATATTTTTATACGCAGAAATAGTGCTTGTCCATTGATAGTGATATATTAATGATGCCCGTTGGACGATGGTCACATCAGATGCCTGGGTATTTTATACAAAACGAACAATAAAAGTTCAAACATGTTTAGATTTACATAATAATAACACCTAAACCATAAACATTGAAACGCTGCATTCAAACGTTTCAAATTGAGGTCATGGAGACTAAAATTGCATGTAATTGTGTATGACTCGTTCATATCCGCTGTACCTACCTACACGGCTCAATCTTAACATGCTGTTTTTTATCTAAAAGAATAGTAGGAAATATTTAACAGGTACTTATTTAGTATCTGTACTGGAAGTAAACTACCTATCAGTTAGGTATGTTTCATATGCATAAGATGATATCGACTTCATCATAAAATTATTCAAAATGTTTTTTTTCTTGGATGCTCGATGCTTAGGTTTTGCCATCGCTCATAATACTGGCTTAAATGAACCTATATATTTCTCTAAGTTTTAGTTTGTTTTTAAACATTTGTTAGTTACGTTATACTGATATTGTTAGTGTCAGCTTAAAATGTAATTTAGCTGATCGATCCACTTCTATTGTGGCCATAGAAATATCACAGCCATTAGTCGAAATAAAATATTTCTTAACTTATATTTTAAGTTGGATAAAGATAAATATATGTGCGGAATTTAATAAAACCGGTTCTGCAGTTTCGGAGATATTAGCCTGGACAAACGTCGGGGCAACGTTATTTTTATAAATAAAGTTTGTTGTCCGTTACACAACTCGTTTCATTGCTCCAATAGATACGTTTTGTACGCAATTTGTAATAAGTCAGCGAGTTTTATCCGCCTGGCGCCGTTCGCATCGCTCACAAGGACGTCGATTTGCGGTTAATTCAAGTCTGTCTATATTTATTGATTGGGTGACGTTTAAAAGTATTCATTGTATGACAAACCCGATGAACCTCTTCCGCATTGAGCGTAAATGACCACATCACTTCGTCTGTTCTAAAAGACAATCCTCATCATCAGCCTCTGTTGTGTCTCTCCTAAACTGCTAACTCTAAAGGATCTATCGACGAACGCTCACACAATGCATCTCTCTTTTCGATGGTCGACCTACACTCCGTCTTCACAAGTCTATCTTCAACTCTGAAATCTTACAATTAGAATATCTCATCGGGCAGCTGCTCCTCCATCCTGAGTCCATTGTCACATCGACGCGCATATCTTTGCTATATAACATTTGAAACGATATTTCATAAATTTAAGAGAATAAAGAATGTTACATTTTGCAGCAGTCAATACGGTACACGTGTTCCCATCTGCGTGAATAGAGGGGGTCTTTCTTCTCTCTAAAAGAGAGACACAAAAGTGTTCGCTAGTCCGATGAACTGATTTAGGGCAAATGTAACAGAATCTAGGAAGAGGCATGCTGGATAGGAGGAGGTAGCGCCAAGCATAGTGCATGACGCTACATCCTATGCAACGGACCTGGGCCCGGACGACCGGGGCGGTGCCTCTCGCTCACATAATGCCGCCGTAATGTGACATCTTCAGTGTCGCGGTTCGTGCGGTGGTGGAAAGGAGGGCAACACATCTCATCGGCATAGTAATTATGTGGAAGTTCATGGGCGTCGGAAGTCATGAAAGGCACCCGATTTCTCATTTGTCCTCCAATTCTATAAAAAAATCGACAAAATTGGTAGGTCCCTCCGAAAAAAAAATGATTTTGTAGTGTGTTGAAAAGTTTTTATCGCTATTTACCACTTCTATGAAGCCCTGGCTGGTTTCCATCTGTTTACGCACATCCATTGCCAGGCTAATTATAAGGAACAACAGTTTCCAACTGAACGTTCAAACAAAGCCCTTACGAGAGTCGTATAACATATTCCTGTTCCAAATTTACATGACCCATATGCGAGCAAGCGCAAGTCGGTGAGCACCACATTTGTGCAACAGAACCAAGTTAGATGTGGTCTTCTAAACAAAAGCTTTCCTTACTCGAACAAACATAATTTCTGACTAAATTACTGTAATACATAAAAATGTAATTATATTTCGTATTTTTACCGCAGAGCTTGAAGAAGATAGTCTTCAACCAATGCGTTCTCCCCGTGATGACCTACGGGGCCGAAACATGGCCTCTTAATTTAGGACTGGTCCGCAAGTTTGCTGTAGATCAGCGGGCTATTTTGAACGTGCTGTGTTAGGTGTTTCTCTGTCCGACAGAAATCGTAACGAAGTCATAAGGCAGAGAACTAAAATAGCCTATATCACGTGACGAATAGGCGCGCTGAAGTAGCAATGGGATGGTCACACACTGAAGAACAGATGGCAGATGGGCCAGTAGGGTTCTGGAGTGGAGGCCACGTTTAGGAAAATAAAGTGTTGGTCGACCGTTCACTAGGTGGGAAGAAAATCTCCGTGCAGTAGCCGGTCTAGGATGGATGCGAGTAGCAGTAAGTCGGCCGTCTTGGCGTGCATTGAAGGAGGTCTATGTCCAGCAGTGGACCGATAAGGACTGATAATGATGATGATTTCGTATTTTTAAATTATTTTTTGTGATTAAACTAAGCAAGTTAAATTAACTGTATAATCTGTTGATGAAAAGTAATTACTTCTAAATTATGTAGTTTCAAGCAACTAACCTTCTCCGGTTTTGTTTAACAATATAACAAAATTTAAAAATAATGTTTATGAGTCACAAACAAAATGCCCGTCCGCCTACAACCTCCTACGTGGCTCGAAGACGTTGGCGAGACAAATTAGGGAGTTCTTGTTAAGAGGTGTGTAATGGTGCGTCCACATTGCTGTCGTTTAGAAAATTTATATTTTCTGCCACTTTTCTGTAATCAGTATTGAACTACTAACGCAAACGTTTGTTGGTATTATCGAATTATTCTTGTTTTATATTATTTATAAGTAATTAGCGACAGCCAGTAGTTTCCGCTACGGACGTTCAACTGGTGATCTTCTAATTTACTTAACGCAACGATGGACGGGGGCAGTTGAACCAAGCGGGAGTCATTGGCGGGTTCGTCAGGATGTTGCGAAGGCCTATGACCGGATTTGGCACAAAGCGCTCCTTTCAAAGCTTTAATCATACGGACTGCCCGGGAAATTATGCGATTGGATCACTAGCTTCTTGTTAAATCACAGTATCAAGGTGATGGTTGACGGCGCATGCTCTGCCTTAAAATTTGTCAACGCTGGTGTTCCCTAAGTCTGTGTTCGGTCCCCTGCGCTGTTTCTTCTGCATATCAAGGACATGCTGCATTGTTACGCAGATGATGCTTTATACACTGGCTGTGCCAACATTTCCCGGGAACACGTCTACGAGTATCGGAACAAGCTTGTGTATGAAGTCGAATCAGGATTTGTTATCGAAAGTTTCGGAATGAGGCCGACTAAATTTAGTACAATTTAACCCCCATAAATCACGTTTAACGCCGAAAAGTCACCCTTCGTCGTATCTCCTCGTTTCCAAAACACCTACCTACCGACCTCTGTTAGTATCGGAATACTTGGTGTTGACATATCGAGTAACGTTCAGTTCCGCGGTCATTTGGAAACGAAAGCTAAATTAGCCTCAAAGAAGCTGGGTGTGATCAATAGGGCAATACTTAAACCAGCACATCGGCTGCAATTTTACAAGGTGCAGGTCCGATCGTATAAGGAGTACTGCTCCCACCTGTGGGCAGGGGCACTGCAATATCAGCTCTTTTTATTAAATTGTATGCAATGTAGAGCGAATCTAATCGTTGACGACCAAGTTACTTCCAGACAGCTCAATTCTTTGGTCCTACGAAGGTATGTCGGTTCACTGTGCATCTCTTACCATGTTTTCTACGGAGAGTGTTCCGAGCAAATGTTCGGCTTAATGCCAGCAGCAGAATTCCATCTTCGGACATCGCGATAGAACACTAAGTTTAACGCCCATCACCTTGGTATCCGTAAATCCACAACAGTCAGGTTTAAACGCCACTGTTTACCGCATACAACTGTGTGTACTGTGGAACCAGCTGCAGTATTTCAGATTTGAAAAGACTTAGAGGTCTTCAAGAAACGAGCATACCTATTAAGGCCGGCAACGCGCCTTGCAGACGCCTAATCTTGCAAAATTTATGGGCGGCGGTAGTCACTGCCCACATTCTCCCTTGCCATCCATCTCACTTAGAAAAATCTTATGGGTAGCCATTCATATCTGGCTTACGTAATTTATGTGTCTGTAATTTGTATGATGACTTCCATTACCGACGTGTATCAAAAACACTTTGTTCAAGTTCGGTTCTATCTCTGTTCTATCAGCAGTATTTAAACTGAGCTATAGAATATGCAGCCCACACTTACTTCATTTGTAGGCACTAAAACTTGAAATAGTAGTAGTAGTAGTTTTGTCAGTCAGCCTGTATACAGGCTGATTCACGAATGATTTTCATCACGCATAGATGTAAAACATTGTAGTTGGTGTATATAAAACATATAAAATTTGTTAGTTCAGAGCATCACAGTGGATTACGCGCTGCTCTCTTATCAATGGCCCAAACGGAAAGCATTGAGTAATTTGTAGGATGTTTTGGTAAAAAAGGTACATACATATTTTATTACATAATTCGGATGAGAATCGAGTAATGTCCATACAACACCCTACTGCAGTGATGAAGTGACTCACCAACCGGCCTGCACAATCCGTATGTTTTTGTCTGTTTCCCCGTATTTTCTTTAACTTAGCTAACTTCAGTTGACAGTGAATCCTGATTCGTGACACTGACTTGGAAATCAGTTAATGTCGCCATTGTAGTGGAGTTTTCTGGTATTTTTTTTTTACTTAAGTCAGTGCAATAGGATATTCTTTAATGTATTACACTACTGGTAAGAGTAGCTACATAGCCCAGAGGGTCGGGGCCCAGCACACTATTGTGCACTAAGACTAAATAGGTCGTGCGGCGCCACAACCGGGCTCAGGCGTTGAGGACCTGTCAGTCTCCAGTGTTGTTACCGTGATTCTGAAAGTGATGGACCCTGGGGAGTCATTCTGCGAGACAGCGATGTCTCAAGAGGTACCGACGAGCGGAGTAAAGAAAACGCTGGGGCTGTCCCGCTGTGTCGCCGATAGACGGGTGTGCGTCTACACGAGCTTCGGGCTAAGGTCGGTTTGGGCGCCCGACCCTTATTGGTGGTGGTCATCACAGAATCAAACCGGACATCTCGGTTATTTTAGACAGACATTTCTGGGTCCCGCGATAAGGGTCCGGTCTGTCACCGAGGTGACCAATGCTTGACCAGTAGACTGTAGATTGTACACAAACATAATTTTTAGACGTTCGAATCTTTTCTTTGTGTTACGCTCAATGATATTAGTATTTTAGTCTTGTATCAGACATAGGCATAGATTCAAGGCGTAGATAGGTATTCAAGTGTAGTCTTCTTTAAGTATATAATGTATTTATTACAAGGTACTTACCGGTTTTGTCGTGTTTGTTATACTTTCACGCAAAAACTATTTTGCAAAGACAGATTACGATCTGGAATAAAATTGAAATGTTTCAACCCAGAAAAAATTAAAGATTCCTTGGATTTCCTTCCTTTCCTTATTACGCGAGTGAAACTGCCGGGCACAGCTAGTCAGCATGCACATGATTCGTGACACATCTTAATTATTTATGTTTATCAAATATATCCCTAAGCAGATTATTTTGTAAGGGATATTCCCATGCTGCATTGCAGAGGAATCGGGCCGGCAAGACCTAGGAGGTACCGACACCGACATAAAGTCTACGGTGTCGTTTTTCGTGCGGTTTGTGAGTACCCGGTGGCCCATTGGGGGAGGGGGTGAAAAAAATGTCCCCCAGTATACTTTTGATGATATTTGATGATGAAAGACTCTTTGCAAGGTTGTGCAATATTTTATATATATATATGCCACAAATTTACCATCCAGCGGGAATAATATTAATATAGGTAACATGGCTAAATAATAACAATATTAATATCAGTTTATCGTTATCACGCGAAGGATCCGTATGGCTCGCGATAATACACTGCCAGCACTAAAGAAATGTGCGAGTTGAGCAATTTGGCCTTTTAATAGAATGAGAAGGTTTAACCTTCGTATTATGTCTGAGGTGTTGAAACGGCCGAGTTCCGCATGAATCGGTGGCGGCACTTCACGTGTGCGCTCCTGAAATAATTACAACCAGTACTTCAGTACTAGTTTTGGCACATGACATACGTTATTATTAATCTGCGATCCACGTCCAGTAGTGCGTGTAACAGTGAGCGTTCTCGAAGTGTGTCGTGAAATATTGTGTTTGTGAATTCATTATCTTGTGTGTCTGAATATTGGGAATTGAGTAAGTACTTCCTTGTTTTAAATGAGCCATGTGTTTTACCGACAAAAGACGTTATTATCGTAACGTTAAACAGATTCGGATCTGAAAGGAATCTTGGCTGTCGTATTACAAATACAGCGCGTTTTGTGATTTATAAAGATATATAAAACAAAAGTGCTCCAAAAGCGATTTGTGTTGATTTGATTGTGAGATTATCGAAATCTACTCGACCAATTTTCGTGCGGCTTTTACTTGTATATAGAGGGCCTCCCGAGGAAGATTTTTAAATTCAGGGAGGGGGGGGGGGGGCAAATAGTTGTTAGATTTAGACTAGGGTAGTTTAAACTAGTATTACCTGCTCCGTCAAATTAAAACTCAAATAATAATGTACCCATTTTTTTATTTAACAAAAATACGATAATACTTTCATCATCATCACGAAATGAATGCTTGTCGTGTCCCCTACCAGCTCGGGAAAAGGCAGTTCTGCATACTAACGTCTCCCCGATTCAGAAGACATAATATTATTCATGCTTACAATGCCATTGCTGACAATAGCCTATAGAATAATTGGCCAACCAGGGGGAAAAGACTGCTATTCTATGGACATACCTCCTAGATATCTCTGAGAGGCAGTAGCCTCCTATTTATTTTGTAATGACTCTATTTCTTGACGCCTTTGTAATAAAACACAATTTGACCTATATTATTTTTGATTTAATACCTTTAAATATTTACAAAACATGTCGAGATTAAAGGTGTATAATACATTTATAAGAACGACACGATATCACAAAGATAACGGAATGTTTTATTATTGATAATAATTATTGTGAAGGTGACAATTATTATTTGTATATCTGCTTGCGCTTGCACCTATATTTACACAACATCGCAAGTGCAATGAGAATACACGTAGAAAATCTAAATAGTATAATTTATTACTGGCATAGAGTTGAACAATTGACCTTTTCACTACACCGTTCAGTACAACGTGTTTCAAATATATATACAAATCAAGATCTTTTATTATAAAAAAAGGTGATGTAAAAAAATGCTTCAAAGGTAAGAGGTAGTGCCTGCACAGTAGCGGAATTTGGCTGGCAAGCCCGGGGAGGTACCACTCGCTCACATGATACCGGCGTATAATGACATCTACGTTGTTGCGTTTCGTTTGGTTTGGAATAGCCGGTGGCCCATTGGACGGAAGTAGGAAAGGAGGGCAACGCATCGGCATAGTAATAATGTGCGTCGGTATACAATGGCCCCGATTTCTCGTTTGTATAACGTTGTCGTGAAGTCTTTTTGCTTTCGGGTCTACCTACTTGAGCGTCTTGCGGTTTCACCCGCCAGCGCGTCATCGGGCAGTTCGTGTTTTGTTTGCATCTTGTAACGAATTATTTTAGGAATAAAACGTGGTCTTATTCCAGCCCTATATGGTAAGTATACACTTCTCTCTTCCTACTAGGCTCTCCCATACAAATAGAATGAGTTACAGATTGTTATATCTATTAATATGGTAAAAATTACACGTTGCAATTGAAGAACGTAGCTAGTTCTTTTGAAATCATTGCCAGACACTGCGATTTTATTTGTACATATGTATAAATATTAAATGTAGCAATTTCAGTAGTATAAATTTATCAGAAAACCGCGGATTGTTTCACCCTTTTTTTTCATCAGTTCACACAAATATTACAAAGTTTCAGTAACTCTGATCTAGTACGAACTCCGGCAGGTAATTGTAATGATGTTATCCTAATGGTAACATCTTCGGTTGCACAATTCGATTTGCCGAAAGAACTCAAGCATTGGAAACAACCTTGATCTAAACCTTACGCAATATCACCCTTGTAATAAAAAAATTCTTGACATTAGTACAACTTACCTATCATAATCGTGCACTGTTGGCTACAAGATTGCATATAATAAACTTCGGACTAGTCGAGCGTAATTTTCGTACTTCTATGCGAAAATAAATAATTTTTTTTTCGAATTACATCGCACCAACAAAAATATACAAATTAATTTAATTTTTGTCTGTAAGATCATTTGAAGGAAGCTGTTTCATTATCCTAAGGAAACAGCTATGTTATAACTAAGTTTTGCTTAAGGACCAAATTGAACAATATTCAATCTGCATGTTTGTCTCTTATGATGTCTTCTACAATGTCTCTTGGCAGCATCGTCGCTCTTGCCGTTTTGGATAATATTGTCTTGGCACTTCTGCCCGGTCGCCGGCTGAAGTAGACATACACGTTGTACACTAGCTGCCTGGTGTCCGCAGGTAGCTCTGTTCTAGAGTCATCACAGTTTTCCCCACTCCTACCATTGTACAATCTCCTCCAACTAAACATTGTCCATGCAGTCATGGCTTCGTCCCCGTACTGCGCCGTCTTGGTTAATACAAATTAGAATAATTGTCTATTACCAACTAGGTTGTTTTATTGTTATTTTCGTTTTGATTATATCATTGAGAGTAATAAATGCACTTAAACTGCTCTAAAAAATCTTTTCTATCAGAGTTTTTACACTTCTATCTGGTACCCGTATCCGATCGTATTGAATGCCTGTTACCAACTGTCAGCTCGAAGACAGTTCGATGTAAAATTTGTAATCTGTGCGCACACACCTAACATCCGCTTTATTCTAAACATGATCGATTCGTCGCAAACGTTAAGTACATAGTAATCAATAGTGAACAAATTTAGCATGCGGTCGGTTAGGTTCTTTGTCGATATAACAACCAAATATAGCGATGGAGCCGTTATAGAAAAAATTTACTGCTGTCATAGTCTAAGGCTTGACCTATACTGCTCCATAGTAATGTGCAAAATACTCTAACTATGGCGCACAGTTTAATTAATTCGGACATTAAATCGTCGAGCGGGTCGGCTGTTGTCCCAATTATAGTTTTATTTTATTGCCAATTATTAAAACAATTACTCAATGTTTGGATTTGTCAAAGTCGAGCATCATCGTCGCGACGCTCGGCAGCGACGAGTCCTACCAGGCGATGGCTTCCTTCTGCGAGACCGTCATGTCCCAGAAGGAATCCAAGGAGCGGGTGAGAGAGGAGGCTGCCGACGCGGCCTCCCCCCGCCGACGAGGAATGCGAGGGTGCGAAGGAGCGTCTTCAGAGTGCTCCAGTGTTCCGTGTCGGGCCGGGATGGGAACCTGGTCCACTTCATAAAGACATAGCGTAGCCGGTGGAGGTGAAGTCTGGCCTTTTCGCCGAGACCAGCTTGTCGCTGGAGGGGTCCTGTTGCCAGCAGATCCGGGACCCTCCACTATTAGCGGCTGAAGGCTCCCGTAGGGGTTCAGTTGGTATTGCTACCCAATGGCCGAGTTCAACATAGGTCTGGAGGTCTACCCGGGCTCCCAGGTATCATGGGTCAATGCATTCCCCTTCGTCACCAAAAAAAAAAAAACTCAATCTTTGTTCCTTTATGCAGTTTATATTTCGAATGATTCCGAAATACATGTTACGCTTAATCACGATTAAACTATTTATAAGTGGGTGTTTTCCGGTATTTCGCGCGGTTTTTCCACGTCGTTTCCACGCGGCACACTATTATGCATTCATAGCGTAATATTTACGTACTCATACAAATGTAACTATGTACCCTATCATAACGAAATACGTACTAACGTATCCTATCTATATATACTCATTCACATCTACCCTGTATGCAAAATTTCAATCATGTATCTTGTGCTTTTTTTGGATAAAATTGATACAAATCAGAGTACCTAAAGGATTTTTTTTTTTTAGTAACGGCCCATCAGATAACTTTTTTTATAAGTCTCGTTTTGAATAGCAAAATCTTTAAAAACTGTACAGCCATTATTAAAATCTCTAACTAGCAAATAAAAGCTAACTATTTACTGCTTGTTTGCCACAGATGTCATAAAAACCTCTTAATAAGTTAAAATACATAAAATGATACTCGCTCAAAATAGACTGGTGAGCCGGTGGTACTTAATCGATACATGACTTATTTAGTCTGGCATGACATCGTCTCACATGTTCATTTTACAGCCCGCCGCTGCTAATATCGTCTTAGTAATTTCATCCTCTTAATCCGAAACAAGCTCAAATAATACTGCCGCACCGGTTAGGTAGTCCAAGATTACCGCGGGCGATTTCTTTCCACCGTCTGATGGTGAATGCGGGGGACTCTTGATACTCTCCACGAGCCAAACGTGCGCTGAGGCCATTTTAGCTACCGCGCGCGAGCTGCTCCAGACGTCAGAGTCGGGGGAGGAGGGACCTCTTGGTCCCTCTGGCCATGATAATAATATTTAAATTAGTTGAACAACACTACAAACACATTCAAATCGGGATACATTCGCCATCTGCGCGAGAGGGAGGGGGTCCTCTTACGAACCCAAACTTAGTCTAGTCGCCCGACGAGCACTCATAGCAATTCGATGAAGCTGTATTGGGTTCCTCTTCGCTTCCACTGTTTAAGTTCAGGTCCGAAATGAAAAAAAAATCTTATATACGCTGTGTAAAGGTAAAATTTTATTATACGTCCGAAGTCAAACGTCTTATGTTATACGAAATTAGAAACGGCTATAAGAGAAAGAGAGTGAGAAAATGCGTGATCTCACCTCCCTCTTACCTCTATATTAATATACGAAATGTCTGTCTTTCAATCTTCACTAACTTATATTTTTCTCTTCCGTTGGCCTCGTTTTGGTATTTGGTATCGCTCTCGTCACGCATTCACCAGCTTAGTCCACAAGTAACGCGTAAAGAAGTTTTACTTCAATAGATAGAGTACTGTTTAACATCCTAATATATATTCATCAATTGGCTGTAATGAGACACTAAAGAATTTTTTATCACCTTTACAAAGAGCAAGTTCACAGTAATTTCAACCTTTACTTAGGAAGTACAGAAAATGTATACAACGGGCCAAGGGCAAGTCGGACCCGCCTCAGAAGTGTTCCTTGCCAGCCAACAAAAAAGTCCAATAGCACGTTAAACTACCAGTTCGATTTTGTTCAAATCTACTTTCGTTACAAATTTTGATTGAATTCTATAATGTTTTTTTTTTCAATATTCCTCTCAGTAGTTCAAAAGTAATGTGGTTGGGGGCATATACTTTTTACCACTTTAGAAGCGTTAACTCACGATTATCTATCTATACTTACTACTATCTGTATAAAAAAAGTGAGGCAAAAAACTCGTGACAGTTGTACTAATACTAGTACAACTGTCACGATTTTTTTGCCTTCGGAACCCTAAAAAGGTATGGAGCTAAAGAGGTGAGGTTGGGACTGCTCTGGGCTATCTGTGATCTTTTTCTGACCTGCTCCCACGGAAAATAAGTGCGAGTTAGTCTTATCCCTATAATATATCTTAATAATACCTTTTAACAGGCATTAATTATTTTTAGGGAGTAGTGTCATGCCGCATTGCAGTCGAATTGGGCCGGCACGGGCGCGGAGGTAACTGAATCGCTGGAGATCGCTGATTTATGCGGATTATTATTTTTATGATGGGCCTCGTTAGTAGTTAATATCATTCGTTTTCTCATTTTCCACTATACTATAGTAAAGTGCTGCTTTTCTCGGGGTTAAACGTGGCAATCGCTGATATATTTTTCCTTGATTTTATTAATAGCAAAAGGGTACAAACGAGTAACCGGAGCCTTATGACGCCTACCAGAGGACCCATACACATCCGCATTATAGTTATGTAGATGCGTTAACATTGCGTTCCTTTAAAGTTGGCTGAGCCGTTTTTCCGTAGAATGTAGTTTCGGAAATGTCACCGAACCAACACAAATGGTAACGGTGGTTACGATGAGTGCGCTGAAATAGTGGAAGCCACTGAATGGACAATAATGGCGAAGGCAATTTTATGGTCTGTGAAAGCGTAACAGTGTCACTGTCCTTAGGTTCATCTGTGCATTTTTTTGGTTAGTACATACCGTTTTGATGCAGATACTTTATAATGCACCAGCTTCAACCCGTGGTTTCATCCGCGTAACTCCGGTCCTGTTAGTCGTAGCGCCATGGTATATAACCTACAGCCTTCCCCGGTAAATGGACTATTCCACACGGAAATAATTATCCAATTCTGGTTAGTTGTGCCTGAGCTTTGCACGTTCAAACCAACTCTTCAGCTTTATTTTACTAGTATAGATTGATAGTTAATGAAGGAGTTTGTAATTTCTGTTTATGTGAACATAATAATATATTCCTAGTCCATATACTGCGATGCTGCTGCCATTTCTATCAAGACTCGCTATCCTGCTGCTGCCCAGGACATATCGAATGCACAAATGGGTGCGTAGATACAAGGGCGGTCCTTCCCTCATTTCCCTATGTCCATGGGATGGTAGTCAGACACATATTTTTAGATTGGGATTAATATAAGCTTTGCCTCTCTTACTGGTCTCCTTCCTTTTAGGCAAAGAAACTGCACCAGCGAATTAATCGTACATGCATCTGAAACTGTAGAAATAGGTTTAAGGGGGCATAAACAGACACACAAGTGTTACAGGATTCATTCTGTAACAAATTTAATGTGTAACACTTATGAAAGTGTTAGTTATCAACGTGTTTTCGAGTCCCTGTCAATAAACACGTTGGTCTGGTCCGGAACTCGAGCCCGGGACCAATAGATTGTGGTTAAACATGCTTAGCAGTTACAATTAGGCTGCGAGGCATAAAAATATCACTACAACATAAACAAATTTTTGCAGCAAAAAGTCATCGGCAAAGGTTATTTACTAAAGGCCGGTTTTTGTGATCTTTGACATTGAATAACTTGTCTCGTAGGTCGCTTGCGAATGTATTCAAACAAAGTTATTAAACTATAATATTTTACGGTTTACTCGGTTTTCATTTTACTACCATTATTATCTAGGTATCATAATTAGTTGTAATGCTTTTAATAGTACATTTATTATTATTGCTTTGGTTGTATACTAAATACTTTGGCAATGTCCAAATCATTTCACGCGACTCCAAAAATAATGTATTCCCAAAACTTTTAGATATGTTGGCTTACTTAGTCGCTATTCCGTAGATTTGTGTCAGTAAAGGAGTGTATTAATTACAAAGCATTATGCAGGTACAAATGAACAGAAAATCAAATATTGTCTCTTTATAACATTAATATACCTGGCTATGCACCACGGTATCTTGCTAGTAAATTATTTACCAATTTTATTTGGATAAAAATTATGTTTATGCTATTTAAAATATATGTTTTTGGAAAGTGGTAGCGCCATGCCATACTGCAGCCGAATTGGACCGGCAAGACCGTGAGGCCGTGAGGTACGTCTCGCTCACATGACCTCACCACTGTAAAGTCACAGCTTTGTTGTCACATTTCGGCTTGTAAGTAGCCGGTGGCCCATTGGAGGGAAGAGACAAAGGATGGCAACACATCTGCATGACAACAATGATGTAGATGTCTATGGGCGTCGGTAGTCAAAAGTCTTCGACTGCTCGTTTGCTCCCTTATAGTGTTAAAAAAAAAAAGATAAACATGTTGAACATGATTGTTTCAAGCATAAAATTCTTTGGTATATTTTTTTATAACAAATCAAATATATTGTCGTAATCAAACACGGCGTAGACTGTACACTGCGCACTGTACGCGTTTATAGATTCTCTAACAACGTGGCTACTAGTCGCCATTTGATGACTATAAAACTAGTCGCCATTTGATGACTATAAAACTAGTCGCCATTTGATGACTATAAAACTAGTCGCCATTTGATGACTATAAAACTAGTTGCCATTTGATGACTATAAAACTAGTCGCCATTTGATGACTATAAAACTAGTCGCCATTTGATGACTATAAAACTAGTCGCCATTTGATGACTATAAAACTAGTCGCCATTTGATGACTATATAACTAGTCGCCATTTGATGACTATAAAACTAGTCGCCATTTGATGACTATAAAACTAGTCGCCATTTGATGACTATAAAACTAGTCGCCATTTGATGACTATAAAACTAGTCGCGACTTGTTTTGCATGCTCAATCATTTGTATCATAGACGAGTGCTATAAATTTTGCTATTAGAACCTACGGTTAAGTACGTTCGCTGCTAATAGTATCCTATGTAGAGTTGTTGCGTATCTTGTGACAAAATTCACAGTATCTGAAAATATCATTTTAATATCTGTGTTCATAATAATATGCATGGAAGGATTAAGGGTGATGTAAAAATTTTTGTTTACGCAGATAGATATTACAATATGATTGCAAATAATTTTTTTTTAATTTATTTATTTGCAATCATTCGCAATCTTAAAGAACACTATAACAAAACGTAGAAGTTAGTAGAAAAAAGTATAAAACGAAATACAATAAGCTTTATTGTAATACACATTACCAACAAAACGTACGTGTTTTACTTGGATATATTTTTGTTATGATTTTAAAGTTATTTTTGCTTAGCTGCTTTCAGCTAGTGTTCACCACTCTGAGAAAAAAATATGAATTGCAACACCATTGAGCATAAAATAACATTACTTCATTATATAAGCTGGACTAAAATATTAATTATAATTTAGACTAAGAAAATGATGAGTTAGAGTTTCCTGTTATGCTTTGGAACCCTAAAAAAGCAGGCATAAGTAAAGTTACAGTACAAATTTAGTGGACGACATATTTACGGTTTCATTGTGTAGAAAGAAAGCCTGTGTTGTAATCTTAGTATACAAGACACGTCAGTGAATAATAAAAGTGAATGTTGTTATCTGCTCCAATATGCTTTTTTTCCTTCAGTACATATACCAGGCTAATTGATAACTGGCCGAAACGACGACCTTAAAAAAGATAGGCAATCAAAATTTATTCCATTATATTCTATCATCTCTTCGAATATAGTACGAACAAATTTGAATTTTTTCGAACTGATAAAATTTCTGTAAGGGAACCTAGAACATTCTCTACCACAAATTTTCTCAACTCAATAATGGAAAGAAACGAAATTCGTACAGTGATAAAGTTTTACGTTTTAAAAATGAAGAAAATAAAAGATTGATTGATTGATTGACTAATTGAAGACAGAACCCCAGATTAAAGTGAAGCTAGACAATGTTCTAGGTAATACTGCTCCTGCATTGAGTACAATTCACACTGATTTTAAACGTGGGAGGAGAGCTGCGAAGACAACATCAAATCTGGCCGTCCAAATGAAGTCACGAATCCGGATATGATCAAAAAGATTCAAAAAGTCGTTTTGAATGATGGACGCTTAAAGTTGCGGCGGATAGCAGAGATGGTAAGCATTTACCTCTGAACGCGTTTTTAACATTTTACACCAACACTTGCGAATGAAAAAACTTTGCACGCGATGGGTGCCGCGTTTGCTCACTGTTAACCAAAAGCAACGTCGAGTGGACGATTCGTTGGAGTGTTTGGCGCTGTTTAAGCGTGATACTAACGAGTTTTTGCATGTGACAGTAGGTGAAACATGGATACATCATTATACTCCTGGAACAAAAGAACAGTCTAAGGAGTGGACCGAGAGCGGAAAACCTGCGCTGAAGAAAGCAAAAACGGTTTAGTCGGCCGGCAAAGTGATGGCGAATGTTTTTCGGAATGCTCGAGGGATTATTTTAGTGGGTTTTGCAAAGAGGAAAAACAATAAATGGAGAGTATTATGCAAGCTTGTTGCAAAAATTTTGTGAAGAAATGTGAAAGAAACGGCCTCATTTAGTTAAAAGAAAGTTTTATTCCACCACGACACCTATCCCCGGGTCTGGCCCCGTGCGACTTCCACTTATTCCCGAATCTCAAGAAATGGTTAGGCGGCCGAAGATTTTCATCAAACGGTGAAGTCATTGTCGCCGTAGACGAGTATTTTGAGGGGTCAGAGAAAACATTTTATCAAACTGGTGTAAGGGCACTGGAGAAGCGCCGGACTAGATGCACTGAGGTAGAAGGAAACTACGTTGAAAAATAAAATTGTTTTAACTAGATTATTAAAGTTTTTCTTTGTCATTTCGGATACTTATCAATCACCCCTCGTAACAAAAATATTTTTTCAAATCGGACCAGTAAGTAAGTAGTTTCTGAGCATAGTGCGTTCACAAACAAACCCTTCAGATTTATAACATTTATTTTTTATTTTTGGACTCCACTTTATGCTGTGGAGGCGAACAGAAGCCCAATACAGCTGCATCCGATTGCTATGTGTACTTGTCGGCGACGAGAAAATGTTATGCATGGATTTTTTTTATTTTTATTGTGAAGGGGGTCAAACGAGACATTGGAGCCTTTCAACGACTACCATCAACATGGGCATAATGATGCCGATGATTTGCCCTCTTTTTACCCCAGCCCCCAATGGGTCACCGGCTACTCACAAACCGTACGAAACGCGACACCGTAGGCGTCAACCTTTAAGACCTTTAGTAAGAATTTACGTTCCTTAGGGACAAACTCCTTCACAGTCTGATTTTTATGAAAAAAATTATCTGTATACAGGGTGCTAGAAACTGAAACTTGTCAACTTAGATACAATAGAAGCTTCACTAAAGTCTAAAATAATTTACTTTAACTGTGACTCGTCTGACTCGTAAAACCTTTTCGACTCTGATAATTGTGAACACTTTTTCATAACCAGAACTAATAAAATATATGACTCATCACTGTCCGAAGAGCGGTGAGGTTGTTCTGAGGTGTGAAGTAACGGAATTTCTTTAAGGGCTTGATACACAGCCCAAATGACTAACCGGCGAGTCAATTCACCTGTGGAGTTGGCCCGTGGCGTCGGTATCTTAAGGGACTGGCTAGTCGTTGAGGTGCCCTGTTTCTTTACAAATCTGGGGTCTTCGCGAATGACGGCGCTCTGGAAACTTTTAGTAGATATTCACATGATACCGATTTAAAAATTATGACTATTGCCATTACGCTACGACTAATAGGACCGGGAGTTACGCAGATGAACCTTCGGGATGATGCACGTTGTGTAACGGGACTACTACTACTAGATGCAGTGTAGGAAAATGTTCATTTTGTGGTACATTACGCGATGGCGTCAAAAGAAGGGTAATGTTTTTCGAGAATTTATATGTCACATACATATATGTAAACTTCTATGGCTTAATTGGCTGCATGGATTTTCACGTATGATATTTACAGATTTGAACGTAAATTCGTGACTTTGTTTTTTTTTTCTTACTACACACATCTACAGATAAAGATGTACATTTGATTTTAATATAATTAGCAACATGTGTACAATACATACTCTCACTAGTGTACAAATGAATTAATCAGATTGAACAATTTCATTTAAAAATACATATTCTACACTAATCATGTGAGATAATTACAATTTGTCATTTAAAGTAAAAAAAAAACATAAATATAAATTAAGATTCACCTATTACGTTAAAATAAAAAAATATAAATTAAAAATAAGATTCACGTAGTACATGAATTTTTTTCAGCAAATATTTTTTTGAGTTTTATTTTAAACAGGTTTCCATTAAGCTCTAATAGGATAACTAAATTTAGGGGTTTAAATGACGATTACATCTACCTACAACTCATGGCGTTTATTTACACATTAAAAAAACACATAAAATAAAAAATATTAAACGATCAAAAGCCCAGACTGCTGACTGAAAAGAAATAAATAAGGCTTCTACCGTTGGGACACACTTCCAAAATTTGGGAAAAATCTACTTCATAAATTAAAATGTGTCCCGACGTCCAAGCCTTGTTTATTTCGTTGCAGTTAGCAGTCGGGTCTTTGTTCTCTTAACATTTGTGTATTGTATGTATGATGTCGTTAGCACGTGTACCATACACATACATACATGTACAATTTGTATGATGTAATGTAAGAGATATTTCGTGGCCAAATTGTGTAGTATGAGTAATATTTAGTATCAGCACACATAATTCGCAGTGTCCTAATAATTGGATGATAATAGTCATACTAATTTCGGTCAATGTGTATAGACATTAGCACTCGTTGAACGTTTAGACATATGATTTACAACTAATAACCTACATCATTATTATTATAAAACGTTGTAAAGTTCTATAAATTAGTATGATTCTAATCTAAATAATCCACATCACATTGTGTCATAGTTTTTGGGCGTTGAGGGGCGGGTGTACCTACAAATGTACAGTGCTGTATCGTCCTGTTATTGTATGGGACAAGCTTGTTAGTTAATTCTGTAGCCTCGTACATATACCAAGTCTTGCCATAAGTATTGTAACAAAGAAAATATTTTTTTTGAATCGCAAATATCATTTATTACTTTTACAGTGTGTTAGTTTAATACACAAATATAAGACAAATGAAAATATAAAAAGCTTATTCGAAGTGGTCTCCATTGGCTACATGCAGCTCTTTAAACGTTGAGGCCAGTTATCAATAGGAGCGTGCACTCTTTCCATGGGGAAATTCTTTACTGCCAATCGTAAGGATTGTTTTAGGGACTCTAAAGTATCGTGGCGTTAAGAGCAAGCGAAACTCTAACACTCCAAAACTGACCATAAATCCAAATATAATCCAGCGGATTAAGGTCGGGACTAGATGAGGGGTAGTCTTTAAAAGTTTTGTAGTTAGGTTATTTTGTTTATTTGCACTCAAAACATTTGGCCTAATTTCATACTTGTATCGATTACTATCACTGCCTTAAATAAAGATAATAGTTATACGGCGACTTGTACAAAACGACTACGATACATACTTAGTTGGATTGAATAAATCGCCGTATTACATACATTACATTACGGCGAGCCATTTTCAAAAACAGGGTCCTTTTGTATAGTGGCGGGCCAACGATTAGCAGGATTGCCATCGCGTGACGTTCTTCAGTATGGCGGCTGACGTGTAGCCTCATGGAAATGAAGCCAAGTGTTTTCAGTGCAAATAAAAAAATATAACAAAACTAGAACATATCTGTTTTTATTCAAATTCAAGGCCGATTTCCTATCGCAAGCTTAAGAAGCTACATGCTTAATGTGCAGTGCAGAGAGAAGAAACCAAACATTTTATCAAAATTATTACTAATTTGGAAAATCAAAAACGTTTATCTTGACAACGCTGGCAACGTAAAATGGATGGCAATCCAGTTTATCCATTCGTTATGCGATATGATCTTTAGCTGCACGTGTTCGATTCTTGTTGCCTGACGTACTCAAAGCAATAGCTGAGTAACTCATAGCGATGAAACTGTATTGGACTTCTCTTCACTTCCTCAGTATGAATTTAGGTCACGAAAAAAATGGGTTCGATTGGGGTAAAATTAATTTGCTTGCGTCGTGGGTGTACGATGACCCGATACTCTCCAGACATCGCATTCTTTTCGAACGTCACCAATGGCTCGCACACAAATCGAGAAATTCGGAGATACGGCGCGCGGCAAAAACTAGCGTAGACGCGGAAATTTGCACGGCAGGAGTTCACAACCACGATTCTTACATAGCGTCTTTTCTTTGTGCCAACAGCAAGCTATGTATTGAAAACGTTCAAAACTTTTTGAGTGTGGTAACGTTTATTTTTTTTTAATCTATTAACAAGCCTAAAAGAAACTTGGTGGAGTTTAATTTCCTCAAGACAGGATTAGGTAGCGCGTGGTTGTGTTTTTGACCTTAATGAAGAAATTATGATGGAAAAAAAAAAATACTTTGATTTTATCGTGCTTCGACCGATATCGGAAATTTATAGTTTCTCATTTACGGGAGTGTCACGATCCCACATTATTATTTATAATTCTCCATCAGTTGTATGGATGTGTGAGAATCGAAAGCTTTCATCACGACGCGGACGCACTCGCAAGCGGTCGTGTGTGATTCAGTGTATGACTAAAGTGTTACTCATTAATTACCATGTTTTTAGGATCCCTTTTAAAAAATAAAACTGTACTTTTAAGTGGTGTACGATATAGATACGTCATAGTACAGTCAGACAGAAATATAGAGTTTGAGTCTGTTAAATCAATATTGTGCTATTATGGTCACGCTAATTCAGTTGTAGTTTTAGAGCTCATGAAATGCTTGTGAAGTGAGCTGGCATGACCCGGGAAGTACCTCTCGCTCACATGATACCGCCTTAAAAGCGATAGCTATGCCACTTCATGCAAGTTCACAAACCGCACGAAACGCACTCGTTTCGTGCGGTTTGTGAACTTGTTGGGGGGAACGAGGAAGGTAACACATCTGAGGATCATATGAGGATGTTAATAGGCATCGTTAGTCACCAAATGGCTCTGATTGCTCTTTGGTCCGCCAATGTTATAAAATAAAAAGATTTATAGAATTAATTAAAATTCTAATTTCGTCAAAATATAGTCAATAAGTATAATAATAAAGAGAAAGCAAGATTTGGATGTGGCATTTTATGTGACGGGCGTAATAGTTACTTCAGTGCTAGGTAGTATCATGCTGTATTGCATCCGAATTGGTAGTTCTCTCGCGAACTTGACGCAAAGTGAGAGCTTAATTGTCGCGTGTCGTACAGCTCGCAAGTTCCCGGCATATTTGAAGCAAAAAGGAAGGCGGGCAAATCACGTCTGTATTAATATTATGTCCATGGGTGTCGGTACTTATCAAACAATTGTCATAAATATTACTGGCAGCATATAATGTAACGTATCAAGTTGATAATTAAATATAACGTGTAGTCAATATGTGTTAGGCATTTGTATATCCGTCTCTTTCTTTGACTGATTACGTCATTGCAGTCTCGTACTGTCGCCGCTCCTTATTATTTTCGTCCGGTTAGACTATTTAATATATATATATATATATATATATATAATATTGCGGGTTCCAGAGCCGCTTTTAGTATTCCCTCGGGCTCCCTGAGATCATATCAAAGGGTCACAAATGGTAGCCGCTGTTGATCTTGGAGACAGGATTAGCAGCATGGGAAAGTGTAGTGGGTCATGGTCCACTTTTTCGAAATATAATTAAAAAAAACTTTTACTTTCCGTATTCATAAAATGAAATATCAGAATGATGATGAAGATTATCACACAATCACATAGTCATTATGACATCATGGCCCATGAGCATGAAATAATGTGAGGCTGGCTACCACAAAGTTTGATTGAAGATGTTTTGTTTATTGCATTCCTAAATGTCACAAACTCACAATTACTAACACATTTTATATTTCAGTTACGCCTGCTTTACTTATCACAGGATATCTTTCTCTACTCTCTTGTGCACCTGTATACTATAAAAACCTTTACTATATATTATGAAAACTATTTTCATTTACTGTGCCCCTAATTCGCATGAGGACATCCCATAGATAGAAACGAATTTATTGCGACATCTCTTTTACCTTATTGCGGCATCTCTTTTACCTCTCTTTAACGAAATAAACCAACAATACTTTAAAAATGTATAAAACATCCTAGAAATATTCATAATTTAACCATATTACATGCCATGGTGCGCTAACGATTAACAAGTCGTTCATGTTTTTCTAAACCATATATTACATACCTGTATGAAGTTAGGCTGCGTTCCTGCCTCAAACGCGTTTACAACCAGCTGCTGTTCTCGCTCGCGTTGCGAAGCTTTTACTTTTTTCTGTTGGGATTCTTTGCTGACGCACAAGTACTCATAATATTTCTTTGTATACGAATGAATGGTTTAGAATCGTACAGAATACCAAGACATTGCTTTTTTATTTAGTAACAATAAAAAAGGTTTTGGAACGTGGCTGGCTCTCGTGCTTTTGCTTTTTATCAAAAGTCAGCTTTTTAGTATTTACTTTAGATAAGGCCAGTACCACAAACTTTGCTAAATATTAAATTATTATGTTCCTGGAATAATTTTTATATAAAAAAAATGTGTATCAGCTCCGACACCCTAGACCGGAGTTTACGCCTTGATAACGAACATTATTGTTATGCGAAAGGTACACAAAGACGTTGCGCGGTAAAGCGTTACGCTCAGGATTACGGTTTCACGCGACGTTACCCCAATTATTTCTGTGATATATTCTTAAGGACTCCAATAGTAAAGCAATAAAAGAAACATTTATAACTAGCCGGACCAGCCACGCCTTTTGTGGGCTATTGCAGTCGAAATAATGTATAGACTATTTAGTTGGACCGTTGCTTTAGTAGTTTTGGTGACAATCGCGCACAAACGTGGTGAAATTAGATTTTATACAAATAAATTTTAATACTTCGACAAACTATTCGAATTCAAATTGAAATCACATTTTATTGACAGATGTAGTACATAAAGATCTTATTACAATTTATATTCTTACATCCTACCATATCAATGGTGTACAGTAGTTTCTTATAATTAATACTTAAATAAAATTTAGACAAAAAAACAATCATTATTAATATATTTCATTAAATAATTGAGTATAGACGGTTAATTGTTGACTTTTAAACATTCATCAACCCCATAGTAACATTTTCTTATTAAAAGATGAAATAAATGTTTTTAAATAAATTTTTTGGCATGCGTTTCAATTTGTTTGGTAAATAATTATAAATTTTTGTTGCCATACAATATGAATTTTTACAAAAAATTCTTTCTTTTGCACACGAACACGAATAGATTATTGTTAAGTCTATTAGATCTATTTGTATGTTCAGATTTCTTTACGAAATGGTTTATATTATTTTTTTCAAAAACACATTTCAAAAATGTACAGACAAGGGAGAGGTAGAATATTATGTCCTTTAAATTACGGTTTACAGTTGTCCATTAAATGGGTACCAAAAACTGCTCTTAAACACTTTTTTAATAATCTGAATACTTCTTGGGTGTGGGTAGGGTAACCACATAAGATTATGCCATATCTTATTATAGATTGTACGTATCCATGGAATGCTAGTAGGTATGATTCTCTGTTACTCAGTAATCTCAATCCGTTAAGGATAAATACAAACCGGTCTAATTTTTCACATAGGTTCTCTATACGTGAAGTTCCAGTTGCAGTGCATGTCTACTCTTATACATAAAAATTTTATTTCATCTACAAAATCTATTTTCTTGTTATTTAAATAAATGTTTAAATTTAATGATTGCCTATCATATATTGTATGGAATTCGATTATTTTTGTTTTATAAATATTGATGTTTAAATTATTATTTGTTAACCATGCATTAGTCACTTCTAACGAGTATGCAAAAAGTATAATGTCATGTTTAACTAGATTTGGTAGATCATCTATATACAATAGGAATAAGAGTGGGCCAAGAATGCTCCCTTGTGGAATACTGTATCCGTATATATATTTGTAACATATGATGTTCTATATTCAGTCTTATATCAATTAACTCGGTTCAATGTTGTTATTTCTACACATTGTTTCCGTTCATGATAAAATTGCCTCGAATACCGTATTTGGATAATTTTTGTATTAGCCTATTATGACACACCCTATCAAAGGCTTTGGACATGTCCAGGAATACAGACACTACTCGATTTCCTTTGCTTAGATTTTCGTTTATAGTCTTTGAGAGTTTATTTAGCAAAATATATGCAATACATATTCTATATTAAAATTATGCGACACAATAATTAGCGTAGCTCTACCACAAACATGCAGCGTAGCTCTACCACAAATACTCTGCGTAGCTCTACCACACATTAATCAGCGTAGTTATACGTATTGATTTTTTTCTAAGCATACCTGCTTAGATATTAATTATAATATTTACAAAAATAGAAAATAAATGAAACTCCTTTTCTCGCCAAAACCTATTGCTCGCACCACCTGCATCCGTCCCGGCTAGCGGCTCTGCGGCTCCCAGCACGCGCTTCGCCAGATGTTTTTATATTATGACCATGAGTGTTGATGTTTATCGGAATATACTTCTGGGCAATATGCGAGTTGTTTTCAACTATTTATATTTAGTTGGATAATAGTTTAGTTTTGTTGAAGAAAAAGTGTGTGATGGGAGCGTTGCAAAAAGTGTGATCGGTCCAGGCTAGCGTATTGTTGCATAGTCTGTATTGTGATGACAGCTATGATAGCTGATGTCTGTGATTAGCACACACAATATCCAGTACGGCCCCGAAGGCCATGAGATGAGTACGCGTTGTGTGTGCACATCAGTGATGTGTTACAGCTTGCCATCGTACACGTAGTACTCCTCACCTAGAGTCCATCTCTTAGGATGGTCACACAGCCATCCATATGTCATCCTAACGTAACGCATCATCACATATAAGCATATAACACGTATGTTGAGGTATACGTTTCCTATGTTACTGTAGAAAAAACATTTTATTTTTCTCATCTCATATCCGGTTAAGTTTCGTATAACTGAAGAAGTTTAACTTCGATCGTGTGGTCTAAATGGCACACTTTTTTGTCAAAGTGTAGTAAGCATGTTTCCACTAGATAAAATGCTTTCATCACACGGTGTTAAATTTGAATGAAATGACCTATTTTTATAGGTTGCTTTGGTAATTGCCACTGTTGTTCAGGTAAACGAAAAGCTCAGATTAGTTTTTGTTTACCTAAAAGCTATATAAATAAAAACACTTTATGTTTGAAAAACATTGCCTTTATTTTTGAGATTTCTCAAAATGTATATACGCAGTTTGAATAAATATTACAAGGTAAATTCGAAAGAGCCAATGTTTGGCTCTTTCGAATGCGACAATCTACGTGACGTTTGTTTTAATTATTCAAGGTTGTATACGGTTACCATACACATACATACGGAGATCCCTCTGAATATAGTCTGAATAGATTTCTGGAACCTCATAACGATGGTATACCCTATTTTTAAAAATGTGATATATGTAATATTAAAAAAGCCCTTATATTTTTAATATATGACATTTTCACCAAATTTCTACAGTGTCAACAGTAAAAATTGTAGGGTACAAAAGGTTAAAAAAACACAAAGGAAAGTTGCACATCCTTTTTACGAGCTCTCCCTTGTTCTTTTAGATGAATGGAGTTTCTTCACGATCTCCTAAGGCTCTTGGATTTCTTATTTACAGCACTTTGTGACAAAAATCTAGTAACCCAAGTAAATACTAAATATTGATATTTTTAAGAAATTTTAATACTACATTGAATAATACTTTATTATTCATCACTAATTTAATAATTTTTTATATTATTTTGTAGTATTAAGGTAAAAGAAAATACAACCCTTTTGTACAATTGTTTCTGGTACAAAATAAAGCATTTAATTAAATTAATTTTAATATTTAAAAACACAAAAAAAATTTGATAGTACTATAAATCATAATTATGATTTTTAGTTGAATTTAACATACATACAATAATTTTTATGAAAAATAAAAGAGCAAATATTCAACATAAACTTAAAATGGGACAAAAGTCATCATAGATATTTAAATTTATTTCCATCACCGTGTGTCTACTTTCACCTACTTTAGTTATATAACTTGGTTAATCATTAGTTAAGGCTTACACATAATTTGTTTAATTGACGTAAATGTGAATTGGCCTCGCAGTTGGCACTTCCTGTAGCAAATAAGAGATGCAGCATTAACACAATATAACTAGAGACGATTGAGGTAAAAATACTAGTATTTAATATATAAAGTTTATCCTATTTTTATGGCACAATCTACACATACCATATGCTCGTGAGTTTTTTTCGGTTGTCATTATACACACGGTATATGAAGGAAACATCCACTGTGTATCGGTCTCATATGGTAACGTGAATAGCATATGGCACCGGAATACATCATTCCTAGTTGTTTCCTAACTTATGGTCACAGAAGGACGAACATGTGTCCTCGGGGAGTTGTAAATGTGGCGCAAGAACGAACATCCTATAAAGCAAACTGTTTTATGGTGAATCAGATTGACGGCTGTGATAGAAAGATGTATCTGGTAATAGTCTTGATTCTCTATAACACAGCACCATTGCTGGTTCACTGTTCTACCATGAGTAAATTTTCTGTAAAAGAGACTCCTGATTAATATCCGTTATATATCATTACTCCATCCGTTAGCTTCATTCGTGATGAGTGACCTAATCTAGGTAATCTTCTTAGCCAACCAAATGTTCAACGGAAAAGAGGTTTATTTTTCCTTTTTTGTTCCAAGCATTGTTTGTTGCATATTTCAAATGATTAACATATGACATGTATTCGGTCAAACGACAGTATTATCGAATTCAAATTAAAGTCTAGCTGTCCAGTGATGATCTCACCGCTTGTCAATCTTAACAATGCAAGGGACCGGTCGCCAGGCGCCGGGTGGGGACGAGGGGCTCGCACGCCAGGGCTTCTGCGATCCACGCACACCGTACGAGCTGCCAGTACTCAGCGCGACAGTGAAGTTGTCCGCTCCATGCGCGGCGCGCGCGCCCTAACACACCACAGCCATCTTAAATCAGTTTTTTTGTCTAGTCAAAATGTAGTTTAGTGTACAAGTAACAGTGTAACAGTATTCGTTTAGATACTAAATATGGTATAGGTTAAAAATATCGCTACGGTCCAAAGAACAATGCTGTGGGAAAAAATAACGTTCAGCTGGCATATAGTTGTTCCCAGCTACCTACATCGCTCCCCCCGCGGACCGGGTACCGGGTTCAACGCGCCTCTGTGCGTTTATTCATCGTTTGTGGGAAAAAATGACCCCTGTTTTTAAATTTTATTGTTAACGAATTCACACGATTTCGTTTTGTGACTACCGCATCTTCGAAAGTGGGTCCGCAGTGCATACGTTACTTAATTGCCTAATCTACAATTAAGGATTCGTGACTGTGTAAAATAATAAACCGTGATTAAATCGCTTTAAACTTCATGTAAATAGTAGAGTTATTTTGGTATGGGTTCGAACGTGCTTACAGTTGAATAACAGTTGGCTGTCAAGGTTATTACATTACATATTTCACAGAAGTGATGTTTGTTTAAAGATTTGCCATGTTTGAGAAGTATCAAGTACTACGAAATAGTTATCTTACATTAAGAGCAGCGAAATGTGCTTGTCCGAGGAGGACTACGGTCGCGAGTGGAGAGTGTGCGTGAATGTTGCAAAACAGCCGTTACAAGTTTCAAAGTTATCTTGTGAGTAAAATGTTGTGAACCGAACATTGTGAATTGTGTTGTGGCGCAAATTGTGAATAAAATGTGCGTCAGTCGCAGTGATTAAGGAATTGATTTGATAGTGAATGATCAACGACAATGGGCAATCAAGGATCTTCGCCACACGAACCTTTAGATCGTGCGCATGTGCAGAACGCCGATCTAAAGATGGTACGGTTTGTTTATTAACGACATACAATTGTCTTGTCTTAATTGGTAGTTGATTCACTGTATGAACGTAATGTTTCTTCATTTATATGCATCGTATTTAAATGATGTAGCTCTAAACTCAGCCAGGCGACCTTCTTCAGTTCCGCAGCATTTAAATAACAGACACAAAAAAGGAAAAAAAAGTATTTAACGATTTCTACGAATTAGCTTCTCGATTTATCCATTTTTGCGTAGTCACTCTTTCATTACTCCTTATTCTACTCATTACTTTTGTCATTGCGCTCAATTATTATTATTATTGTCTGTTCAGTTTTTCCGTAGATAGAGTTTTGTAACTACTTCACAGCAATATAGAGAACACAACAAACATTAAACCATGTTTGCTAATTTAGCTCAAAAGACCATTAAAGTATTTATATAAAATTTGTCACAATTACTAGGTGCGGGGTCTCGCTATGAATTTTTTTTTTTCAAATTTGTTCACAAAAATGGTACTCTTGGGATAGATTTTAATGCGAAACAACTTGGAACAGCTAGTATAATTGAAGTGGAATGAAACTTAGGCATCAGGGTCATTCAGTTCAAATTCACTAAGAATTTGTGGTATTGAAGATGTTGTTCCTGGTTACGGCCATTCATATCCTCGCAGTCTTTACCAGGCACCATATTTTTCCGTTCCACATAGCTTGTTTGTTACAATAAAGTACTTGCACTTAAGGTTATTGAAAAGAACAATGCAAGTTCTACACACGGTGGCATGACCTTTTTACCCATTCCTCATCCGATACCCATGGCGATAATGTGTATCCTTTCAACATCGAAATTTTTAGAACATCGCCGAACAACATTGAAAGCCTGTCCATTCCATGTTGTCCATGATTGATGGTCACCTTATTCTCATCTATCTCAGCTATAAGATTTTCTTAATTTATATCTTTTCAGAAGAGAACTACCGAAACATCGGAATAAATATCGATTAGAACCTTTACATTTTAATTTAATTGAAAATATACCGACGTAAATATATGAAGTGGTCCAGATATGAAGCTTTTTGACCAATCTGTAATTACAACAAATTCCGCATTTAATAAGAAATAGATGTATAACCTGGGCCAACGTAATGAACCCACTTCATGTGGGTACCTGAACTGAAATTTATTGTTTAACAAGTTAACTGGATATGAAATGAATCTGATGCAGGCAACACCGGGCATTCACCACAGTTTGAATTTCATATTCATATCTAGCTTTTGCACATTGTAAAGTTGCCAAAAAACGTCACCTGAGAATAATTGTGTATATTTAGTGAAAGGCTATTTAGAATCAATAATTTTGTCGTTTCCGTACTACCAATTACTAGGTACGGGGTCTCGCTGTGAATAATTGATTGGCTCTATGTAGGTTGTGTGCTTGAAATTTGTTTTCTACTAGACCTCCAATCCACGGCTGGTATTTAAATAACCGGTTGCTATTTCTCAGTTGTAAAAAATACATTAAAAAGCTTTAATCTGCTACGACGGTTCGTGTGGCACAACTTTGTGTAGTTCAAAATATTGGCCTGCTTTTTTATTGGCATAAATTTACTCTACATTTTATGCCAAAATCAAAATATTTACACCGGAATATTATCTATAAAATTGCATCAAAATCAGCCGCTATGGTGCATACAGACACAGGCCTCATTCAGATCATTTAAAAAAAAAGTCCCCATAAGGGCAACTGTTGGTCTATTCATTCCTCCCAAGAATTCGTGGTCTAATATTTAGTGTAAGACAAATTTATTTTGCAAAGCAAATTAGGTGCTGTCTGTAGTCAGTTTTACGAGGCCGCTCTATGCGTCATCGAATGTTAATGATCCAATGGGTATTAATGTGTATGATATTCATTCCTCGAATGGCATTGGTATTATGTAAAGATGTCTACGATTATGACTTAAACGTTGGTCTGAATCAACAGTTGAATGTCCACGAAAATAAAGGCGTTACACCTAAACACATTTTATATCGACCGGTTTCTTGCTATTATATCCAACCTCGGTATACAGACAACTTATATTTGATTTATAAAGTTTTATGAAATGTTATTAAAATTTTTGAAAATGTCTGCTGATCAAAACTACTTCTTCGATTAATTATAATTTTCTAGCTGACCCGGTCACGCCTTGCTGTGGATATTATAATGGTAATAAAATATACCTGGCCCATAATTTAAGTAGGACCAAATTACTCTGCCAGGGTACACTCAAGGTGGTTTCCCCTGCTACTAGTAGCAACTTTGTAAAAAGTTAAGCGTTTTCTTCCTGATAATTCAATATTTTTTCAGCGGTGTCAACCAACAAAAATATTGGAATAACTGCATTTTTTTTTTTTAAATTTATCCAATAACCCCATTCTGCGCTAGATTTTAGCTGTTTGGGAAATTTTTGAAGGCACACACGTAAACATTTCTTAGTATTTGTCTACTAATTGCTGTAACTTTATAACCTCGTATTAAATATAGTCTGCTAACGTGGGAAGTGTTACAAATGCGTCCATTCAACACTCAAGGATGGCCGCAGTTACGGATTCTGACACAATATGTTGCCGCAAAATTTAACCCTCATAACATCCGTGAACCCTTATCAATACAATTGGAATCATCCCTAACAGTTTGCAGTGGCATATGATCAATTACGTACTTCATGCACTCAAACATATGGTTAAAGAGCTGTGAATGACAAAATATTTGTCATTATTTCTCTCATAAACATCATCAAAACTCTTTTAGAATATTTGCTATATGAACCTTTGTTTCCATCGACATTCTAGCACAACTTTAGGTATAGGTTCTGTTAGGTTATATGGGGCGAATTTAGGCTATGAATAATTATTGTTGATCTACAATCATAAAATTTGGGAAAGAACTTGCATTACAACTAATGGAATAAATCCGAAAATGACTTAATTATAAATATAGTATTGAAAAAGCTATTACAAACTAATGTTTTATATGTCAAAACACAGGGTGTGTTTTAGTTATTGTGCGATCCCAAAAAAAACATGCACATAAATTGCTGTATCCTTTGATTGCGCTGACTTACAAGTAGAAGTATCACTTTCTCAGCGCTTTACTTAGTAATCGATATCAATTTCAGTCTGATCCTTCCACGCGTTTTGTAGTCATGACAGACGTACAGACGGTGGGACAGAGAGAACAAAGTTATCATATAAGAGGCCCGTTTTTTTTGGCACGGAATATTTTTTTACATTATATTTTTTTTATTGGTTACTGTGGAGTGTAAGCTGTCACCTAATGAGTGTTAATTCCCCTCGTAGTTGTAACGAATGTGTTGTCACACTTGTAGGTGGGGTCAGAGGTGAGTGTCCTCTAGCGTGTTCCTGTAGAGGAATTTAAAAAACGCTGACGCGATGTTGTCTTGCTATAGTTGGTGAATGGAACTAATCATGAAACATAAATTCGTCATTTCTTAAAATTGGATAATTTAAAGTTGGGGCAAGACTTTCTCTAAGTGGTTCTCTCAGGCGGTTTCGGTGTAACAATAAAATGTGACTCATTCATTATAAACAAATCAGTCCTTTTGAGTATGTCTAGCCGGTTCTTCTCATGTCTGTGCTATTGTTGGAACCGGTAGTAGAACTTCAATTTTGACGCCCAAAAAATAAATTTGTATAATCCTATTTATTTTTTAATTTTAACAGTTCTTTAAAGACGAGGGAGGTTTCGTCCCATACACAACCAAAGTTGTGTATGGGACGCAACCTCCCAGAGGGCCGTAAAATCTTCCCAGAAACATGTTATTGATTGATTTTAAGTTGTGGTTTGTTTGGGTGTAACAGATTAAAATAATCAAATTTGAAATTTATATTGCATAATTATTAAAAGACAACCAGACACAGAAAACAGTGAAAAATAAATATTTTTTTGGCTTTTGTATGTATAACATGTGCAATTGAATTTGTATACTGGCAGTAAACGCCGGTTACAAACAGCTCACTACTTTACTACTAGAATACTTCCCAGTAGGTACCCGTAAAAATCTTACGAATAAAAGCGACCGCCTTTTTTTCTTTTGAGAAAAAGTATACAAACAATACAAAAAATCTGTTGTAGATTGTCGATACTTCTAGTTACTGTTCCCCATATGATCAGCTATAGTGTCAGGGTACCTTCTCTACTCTCCGTGAGGTAGATTAGACGCACTTAACCTCTGCAGTTTTAAGAGGTAGTTCCATGCTGCATGGCAAAGTCCTTAAAGTGACAGTTTTGCTGACGCGTTTTGTGCCGTTTGTGACTAGCCGGAGGTCCATTGGAGAGGAGGAGGAGGAAAGGAGAACAGCGCATCAGCATAGCAATTATGCGTATGTTTATGGACATCGACAATCATCAGAAGACTCGTGACTGCTTGTTTGGCCTGTTATTATATAATAAAAACTAACGTTAAATTTAGTAAGTTTTAAGTAACAAATCAAACTATTCATTTTTATCTAATAATCTCTTACAAGTTACGTGTGTCACTGATGACACATGTAACTGATACAGATATCAGCATGTTTTCGACCGATGCTCGACATCCACCACGAAATCCAAGCCATACAGCTTTTGGGCCTGGCAAGGTGTTATGAAAATAATAAATTATATCTTAACCCTCCGTCTGACACAGTTGACTTAAAACTAATTTACTCTAGTCACTGAAGTGAAAAATTGCAGCTTAAATGCGACATTCGAGCACAAGATAATTTTCCTAAGCTGTTTCAACCCCAAAGCAGACGTACAATAAATAACATACAAAAGTACAACAATTATTTTGTAATACATTTGTAATTACAATTCTAAAAAAAATCACTGTCATATTTATTAAATATTCCCGAGTCAGACCGTTCGGTACACTGTAATCTTATCGTTGTCAAATTAAAGATGTTGTAGCATGAAACTTCCTAATTTTTGTGCAAATAATGCGGGAGAATAACGCGTGAAACCTTATCTACAATGTTTACTGAAGAGATATGAGGAATATTACGCAAAAGATTTTCTTTATTTGACGTAACTTTTTACCTTAACGGATAACATTGTTAAGATTCGATGCAGAAAATGTATGTAGGCCTCCGTAAATGTTAGCATTTACGGAGACGTCTAATATCGGCCGAGAAAGAAATACAGACACATTTGTGAAAAAGTCAGCTCTCTGGCTAATAAGGTACAGCCTGGTGACAGACAAACAAAGGGACATACAGACAGCGGAATCTGACTAATAGGGTTCCGTTTTTTACCCTTTGGCTACGGAATCCAAATAAACCGGCCAACGATAAGTAACTTATAATAAGATAAGTTTCAGTTATCGATTGATCGTCAAAATATACTCTTAAATGGTTGTATCTTTTATCGTTTCTTCTGTGCTTCAAGATATTGCATATCAGTATTCGATATGAGTCAACTTCATTCCACGAGGTTCTGAGAAAAAGCTCTTGACGGAATACAGACAGACAGACGGACAAAGTGATCCATTTAAGGGTTCCGTTTTCCTCTGTGAAGTAAAAATGCCGCTACAAACTTGTAAATTTTATAAAGACTCACCTTGAAAATGTTTAAAAATTTCAACCCGAACCACAAAGTCATTTAATGCAGAGCAATCAAAAATCGAACAAAATACAAAGCTTGACCTCACTAAATTCTTTATTTTACTTTTTCATTGAAATGTTTAAAAATTTCAATGAAAAAGTAAAATAAAGAATTTAGTGAGGTCAAGCTTTGTATTTTGTTCGATTGCTCTGCATTAAATGACTTTGTGAAAGAGAGCAGGCTTATTTAGCTGCTGTGTGTTTATTATTTGTGGCTTTAATAAAGAAGCAGAATTATTGCTGCGTTGCAGCCTAATTGCGCCAGCACTACGAAAGTGGAAGTAACATAACACCGGCGTGATATGAAAGTATACAATAGTGTTTATCGCATTCCTCATCCGAGTTTTGGTATATGAGGGAGGAGAAAAGAAGAGCAACGCATGGGCCTAGTAATTGTGCGGATGGATGTTCATGAGTGTCGATAGCTTGGATTTTTCGTTTGCCCCCATACTATAAAAAATGGCACGAGAGGCTCACGTAGATATTGTGGAATCTCATTCGAAAGTCGGTAGGGTTTAGTAAACTACATGTATAGCATCTAATGATCCTTAGATGAGTTTCTGTCTTCTATAGTAAAAGAGCATGATAGTAGCATCATATAGGTGAATCTACTGTTTTGCTATACTTATGGGCAAGCCATTGGAGGAGATGAGGGCAACGCATCTGCATGATAATGAAATGTCTATGGGCGTCGGCCGTCAATAGACCTAATAGTCGGCCGTCAATAGACCTTGTTTGCAAGACTAAAACTGTTATAGGAAAATAAAAGGAGTACTGAGAAGGAACTAGGAAGTGATACGAATTTCCCAAAACCTAGTCAGAGCGTGTGACTGTTGATCTAGTCATAATAGAATACAATTGCAGAAGTCGTCGGTACGCGCCTCACTGAAGCGCGGTCGCGGCGCGGCGCTGTCCCCGCCGCGCGCCGGCATGGAGCGGCTGCGGCGCTCGTTCCGAGAGTCGTTCCGGCGACGCAAGGGCTCGCCGCCCGAGTCGGCGCGCCCGCACCAGTGGCACGCTGATGAAGCGGCCGTCCGCGCCGGCACCTGCACCTTCCCCGTCAAGTATCTGGGATGCGTCGAAGTGTTCGAGTCCCGGGGCATGCAGGTCTGCGAGGAAGCGATTAAGGTGTTAAGGGTGAGTTCGATATTATCTTAACGAGGTGTGCACAAGACGTTTACGGCAAATTCATTATTATGCTATATATTTTAGAGATATTGTACATATATAGCCTTGTTGTTCTAATGGCAATGTTCAGGCAGTTATTACGATGTCTAAGCAACAGTCCCGGGTTACGAAATTGTGTGTCAATCCGGAGCCGGCTGAAAAAGTGCCTCGAAGAGCCGTTGTTCTCGGGCCTGATTTCTCCCTTGATAGTCATTACCGGCCCATTGGTATAAGACGATAAGAGAAAGTGAAAACACATGTGCACTCAGCGCATGTGTTTTCTTTGTGCACTAATACAATATTGTTTGATTAGGGATGCTCGCAGTAGCCTAAATCCGGCTAGGCGCTTTCAATATATTTTCTAACGCCTTAGTTTTAATTAAGTAATAGGGTATTCCTCTTCTTTATTTGTTTTAAAAGGGTTTCATGTAGCACCTCTGTACTCTTGTTATTGAAACTAACATATTCTTCATTTACCTTTTCATCACCATCATCAGACCCTGTCGGCCCACCGCTGGACATAGGCCTCTTTCAATGAACGCCAAGATTACCGAGCTACTCCCATCCATCCCAGACCGGCTACTGCACTAAGATCGTTTTCCCACCTGGTGAACGGTCGGCAACCACTTCGTTTTCCTAAACGCGGCCTCCACTTCAGAACCTTACTGGCCCATCTGCCATGTATTCTTCTGAGTGTTGCCACTCCAGCCCATTGCCACTTCAGCGAGGCTTATTCGTCGTGTGATATCGCATACTTTAGTTCTCTGCCTCATGACTTCGTAACGAATTCTGTCGGACAGAGAAACACCCAAAATAGCACGTTTAATAGCCCGTTGAGCTACCACAAACTTGCGGACCAATCCTATATCTTATCTAATTTATTAATTAAAAAGCCCATTGACAATCATTAGGCTTTAAAAAGATATATGTATAATTGAAAAAAAAGGACAAAAAATTACAAAAAGTACAACGCTCTAACGATTTTGTATTCGTTCAACCTGTTTAATGAATCGTTACTTCTCATCCGTACTCATTTAAAGCAACTGAAAATGTGCAATTATCGCAGATAAATAGTGGAAATAAGATTGAAATCAAATGAAATATAAAGTGTGAGTGGGCCGGCCATGTGTCCAGACGTACCGATGGCCGGTGGAGCCGACACGTGGCTGAGTCTGGGCAAGCATAGCGCGGTGGAGCGACGACTTAAGAAAGGTGACGGGTGATGATAATGAAAGGTGACGGCGGATGGATGCGGGCTGCCCAGGACGGGGAGGGTTGGCGCTCTATGTAGGAGAACTACTTTAAACAGTGGACGGCTATAGAAATAAGATTGGGAGATAATAATGAAAGTGAACATTTGGTTGGTGGTGGTGAAAAGTGAACAAAAATGTTAGAGATCTGTGCTTTACGGACCTTTTACTCACATTACACCTACAGGCCTAAATTGTTAGTTTGCGGTCGTATCTCGTGCGGTTTGTGGCCGAATTTGCAACAATAATTCATAACTAATATGTCTGAGTCGAGAGTATAAAGAACTCATAACTTAAAATACACAATAAAAAAGCAATTTGGCAGTCTTCCAGGGAAAAAGTCACGTCTGGTCTATAGTCTAATCCTTGAGTAGAAATGGAGCTCATATCTCAGGCTAGTGTTACAACTACAATTTTATTATTTTGCGTCTGCCAAGAAAAACACCAATCCAGTGAGGAGTGACAAACATTTTTATGAACGGAACGTAAGCTGAGAGACATTATGTATACGCTACTTTTGCAAATAACGGCATTAGAATATCTAATAAATTATGACAAGCCGACGTGACGTGACGAATTTATACATCTGCACAATAAGACATAATGCGGATATGTTGTCTTACTTTATAAACGTTTGAGCGTCTTGACTTGACTGAAGTGATGGATATGCCGTTGCATTCCGTCTCCTCGGAGAGCCAAGCGCATGACATGCGACAGCATGTACCTGGTGAGCCAAGCGAATGAAATGAGATAGCCTGTACTTAAGGGCCAAGCACATGAAATGCGACAACCTGTACTTTGAGAGCCAAGCGAATCAAATGCGACATTATGTACTCGGAAGGCAAAGCACATGAAATGCGATAGCATGTACTTGGGGAGCCAAGCGTATGAAATGCGAGAATAGCTATGACATAATAGGGAAAAACAAAATCTCAATTTTATTATGTCGTGATCAGTGATTACTAAGCGTTTTTAGAAACGTGGCTCGCCCTCATATAACACTAATACATAACTTTAAACAACGTTTTTGTTGAATCACTAATTTGCATACTGTTTTGAAATGACTATCTACAGTCTACACTGTTAATTATATACTCGGCGTAGCGGCAGGCAACGCACCCCTACGCGCCTTAGTAATAATGACGTGTACAGACGTTAATATTCACTTAACCATCGTCCATCACCATCAGATAAAAAAGTTTCGGTCTTGTGTAACAAAATGTCTGTAATTTGCTCCCAATGTATAACGGTGTATTTGTCGTTTTCAAAAACAGAATTTGAAATTCCGTTTCAATAACTGAACCTATATAATAAATGTTTATTTAGTAAAATAAAGATATATTTAGTGCTCAATAATATAACCTCAAAAGAGAAAACTGAACCCATATAGGATCACTTTTTGTCCGTCTGTATGTCTGTCAAGACCTTTTTTTCGGAAACGGGCGGAAGAATCAAGCATCAACGAGCAATCGGAGCATTTTACGACTACCGACGCCCATGAACATCCACATAATTATTATGTCGATGCGTTGCCCTCCTTGACCCCCCTCTCCCACAATGCCACAGGCTACTCACAAACAGCACGAAACGAGACACTGGAGATGTCACTTTACGGTGGTATTATGTGATCGAGAGGTACCTCCCCGGTCGTGCCGGCCCAATTCCGTTGCCTTACAGGATTTAGTGTCATGCACTGTTCATGACACTACCTCTTCCTACAATTTACCTCAATCAATAAGGTCTGCAACGTCATAAAGCTAAAAACATGCTTCGAAATCAGTGCAATCAAAAGGTACAGCCGTGTGTGTTTCATACACTTTTGAGTGATGAACGGACCTTTAAAGAGATACAATAATCTTACCTTGCGTGAGTACGGAACCCAAGGTATGAGAGACCAATTCGCACTTGTTTTTTTTAATACTTCGTGATTATATAACGCACGAAAGTAAAAACGTGATCTCGTAGGAAGGGCTATTCTAATATGCGTACTACAATTCGTTCTATTACTATGAATCCATTCATAAAATACCTGAGTTGAATGAAATGAATGTCTCTTAATACTTCACAACTCGAATGAGTAATATTTGTATTAAAATTCAATCTTTTTAGTATGTATTTCTATAGCAGCGACCTTACTCTACTTCGTTAGGTCGTAGCATCATGATATATAGCATATACCCTGTCTCCGTGATATATAGCATATAAATGAGCTATTAAACAGTGAATGATTTTGCAAATCGGACGGTAGTTCCAGAGAATAGTGCATTCAACCAAACAAACGCTTGAGCTTTTTAACATTAGTACAAATACCACATATATTACTATTTTACTATTATTATATACCCATAATAGGTAACAAAAACAATCTACTTCGGAGGATTTTATCGTGATTAATTTATCTATATATTCAACAATCGCAGGAAGCGTCGTGTCTGTGAAGCAACTAAATAAACTGCGATAAAATCTCAGATTATCCGATAATAACTACCGATAGACATCACACACAGCAAAGCATTTGCAGAGCATCAATTCTGTCACCAATGCTGGATTCTTTACAAACCGCACGTAATGCAGTAATGGTTACACGGTCTTTACGATAATATTTTATCTGTTCATCGATTAGTGTGTTGTACGGACAGTTTGTTGAATCCAATTGAATAGCATTCACTGACGGGGAACACAAATAGTGCGCATCTACACGGGGTCGCCGCCGGCCGCGGTATTAGTATGGCTTCGTAGTATTCCACTTGCTTTATACACGGTTATTTACATAACTATATTACCTGCCTTCCTTCAACAGTGAATAGTCGTACATAAACTGACCATATTTTGTCTAATAAAACGGGACGTACATGTATTTACACACATGCTGTAAGTCTCTTGATTTCGGTGCCAATATTTTTATATAATAAGCTCTTTTTTACTCTTCTATTTTTAAAATTCTTTTAAAGCTTCAATTTCAACCGTATAGACTTAAAAAAAAATACTTTATTTTTACAATTATACTTTTGTAGTCTATAGGTAGACCGTCTCCAGCTATACTCTATGCTCGCGACGCTCTTAAATTTTTGCGTGGACAGATGGTCGAATAAAGGGACAGTCCCGTTCAAAATGAGACACATGCTCAATGTAGTCCTAGAACTCTACTTTTTCCTTTTTTTTCACACCCTTACCTGCTCTTCTTTTTGGACGACCGGTCAGTTTTTATCTTGTGGCCCTTGATAATGATCCTTTTTGAAAGTAAGTTCTGTGGCTCCGCGAAGTTACAGCACTGGGTAAGTGCACATCCTGATCGCTAGAGCCTTTGGCTTAGCCCTCTACCACCTTTTCGATCTGACAGGGAAAGCAAATATCGTCAACAAAATCTACCGTCCATGTTAATAACAATAGCACTTGTGATTTAGGCAACATGCAGTGGACCCCCTGCGTATTTGAAGTATGATCTCATGACTAACCAAAGCTACTTACTTTATCCTTATCCTAAAACTGGGATAATGATCTAATTTTATACTCGTTTGCTACGTGCAGGGCATAAGTTGTAAGGGAGCCCTACCATTGAGGCTCGCAGTGCTGTGGAGCAAGCGCTAAGGCGCTAAATTTATTTACAAAGAAACGATCCGGTTAAATGAAGCTGTTTATATGAAAATGTTTTTAACACTATTCGTATCATATTTCAGAATTCCCGTCGGCGACCCATCCGCGCGGTCCTTCACGTCAGCGGCGACGGCTTGCGGGTGGTGGAAGAGGAGACCAAGGGGCTGATAGTTGACCAGACGATAGAGAAAGTCTCCTTCTGTGCGCCGGACAGGAACCACGAGCGCGGCTTCAGGTACTTCCTCGTTTCATAGGCATATGTTGGTGTTTGGTTATGCAGATATGCTCTCTTACATCTCGTCCCATCCAATAGCTATTCGTAATTCCGTAACTCATACGATTCTCGAAAGCAAAACTACTTTAGATCGGTATCGTGTGGGCGAGAGCTAAAGACGAGGGAAGACACCGACGACGGCTACGCAGCTACAATAATCCTCTAAATCAATTTCAGTAAAGTCCTGGTCCATCAGTCACGGTTACGATATATTACAGTTGTAAAATAATGATTCGTGTATAAAAAAACGATGACGCGGTCGGAATTCTAATACCAAATTGGACTGCGTTTACGGATGTTGTTACTATTGCGTGTACACACTATTAATAGTTGTCGCACTAGGTGTCGAGAATCAATCTAGCTAGAGACTATATAAAATAATAAGAATATTTTTACATTGGACGAGGTAGTGCCATGCTGCATAGGAGAATGTAGTGTCATGCACTGCAACATGCAATGGCACTACCTCACACGGACGCACAACGGAATTGGGCCGGCACGACCGGGGAGGTACCCCTCGCTCACATAATACCGCCATAAAGTGACATCTTCAGTGTCACATTTCGTGCGGTTTGTGAGTAGCCGGTGGCCCATTGGTGGGGGCGGGGGAAAGGAAGGTCAACGCATCGGCATAGTAATTATGTAGATGTTCATGGCCGTCGGTAGTCGTAAAAAGACTCCGATTGCTCGTTTGCTCCCCTATTCTATAGAAAAAATAACTTAAAAAAATATATACATCGTAGTAATTTGGGATCCTGTTTTCTGAGCTTGCTCAAGCTCTGTTTCAATAACCAACGTCTCGTCATAAAAGGCATATAAATTTGTCTTACTTCGAAATAACAAGTGCCGTGATTTATTGTGCAGCCTGATATGGACTTACGCCCTTGTGTCGTCATTATATATGGCCGCCGTACCGAATTCGGTGTAGAAAACCAAAGAAATTGCAAAACCAACGCAATTAAACATAGAATTTGAAATAATAATATCTCACTACTTCAGCCGAACCCCGGTGCTCAGTAGTGTAAGGACCTGTAAGGACTCAACGTTTATAATAACAAAAAAACAATACCGCCTAAACGTGACTTATCGGCAGTATTTAATGACACCAGCACAATGTGACGCGTGTGTTTCGTGATGCGACGCGTCCTACACCGTCGGCCAAGTTGCTCGTACGGATTCTAGTCAGCTTACATCATCGCAACACCTTGAGACTTGCTAACATAAACATTCTCGTTGCATGCGATGTGTTGCGAATGAACTTTTGTTGACAATCAATTTTACAGTGCGAAACGTCTTGTTAAAATCAATTTACGTCCCACAGTGTGAAACTTTATAGTGATTTAGACTGACACTCGAGCTGGGTTGAGCCTAGGTGCTATGTGGGAATCGAGAACTGATTCCCCCAAGTAACCCCAGTGGTACTTCTACTCATTCGCCAATGGAATAGCCATGGGATAGCCCTTGACGACACTCCTCGGGAGGGTTACTCCCAAAGTAGCTGGAATACGCAGTGTATCGCATAACGAGGTTCTTCCGAGCAGAGCTCAACTGTCCCAAGCCGACGTTCTGCAACTGCTTATTAAATTCTTGACTTTATGCAGTGATAGTGATCGATACAAGTATGAAATAGGCCGAATGTTTTGAGTGCAAATAAAAAAATAACCTAACCATGAAAGCTTAGTCGGGAGCGTAGTACCCGTCTACAACTTGGAACCCATTTGGGCAAAATATTTTATTCCTCTGTATTCTGCAATCGGCGCAAGTGTTAAAGTTAGGAACTAAAACGTGTCAAAAAAAGCGGATAATGATTAACTTTATATCAATAAGTCTAGCTTTGTTGAATACAGTATAACGCCGAACTCTTTCGGTCGCAGTTTCACTCAGCCGTATTCAACGTGGCTAATCGTTTATCCGCCACAAAATAAAACGGCCCTGTTTTTGAAAATGACTTGTAATGAAATAATTTAGACAATCCGACTGCGATATATACACTATCGATTCGATATCGATTGTAAATTCGAAATCCATCTTGGGACCATTATATTGTTACATTGTAACAAGCAAGCCGTGTTAGTTATGATGTAGTGCCGTGTTCCGCAGCTACATCTGCCGCGACGGCACGACGCGCCGCTGGATGTGCCACGGGTTCCTGGCGGGGCGCGACAGCGGCGAACGCCTCTCGCACGCCGTGGGCTGCGCCTTCGCCGCGTGCCTGGAGCGCAAGCAGCGCCGCGACAAGGAGTGCGCCGTCTCCATGAGCATCGACGCCGCCAGCCACGCCTTCACGCGCCAGGGCTCCTTCCGCAAGTCAGGTAACTGGAACCCCGAGGACGAAAGGTCCTCTATGATGAGATGCCTCGGATTTACAAGAAAATTGTAGATATGCCAGCTGGTAAATAAGATATGTCGAGGTGCGCGCGCACCACACAATAGTATAAAGAGTATAAAAAGTGCTCTTTATACAATTTCTACAAATTAGGTTTGAGGAAATAGTATAAAGAGTACACTTTTTATTTAACTTATAATATGAATTTCCATCAAGAAGCGACAATACACTCCATCAACTATTTACATTATTATAATAATACGTTTTATTGCTTTTATCCTACTGGCACTCGCGAGGATACTTATCGCGTTCTTCGGCTTCAATTATTTCTCACTACTTCTCTTGTACTACCGCCGCTAAACAATACTACGGGCATCCCCGCTATTGTCATGCATATGCGTTACCAATCCTCTCCAATGGGCCACCGCCTACTCACCGGTAACACGAAACAGGACAGCACAGCTGGCACTTTATGGGGGTGTCATGCTAGCGAGAGGTATCCGTCCGGTCGTACCGGCCGATATTTCGCTGCAACACAGTGTGGCACAACCTCGTATTAAATATGTCTATGAAGTATAAAGCAATTAATGTAAAATGTGCAGGCATAATAAGCCGCCGCGTGTCGGAGGCTGACGCGCCGGTGGTGCCCGCAGCGGCGGTCTCGCCCGCGCCGGTCGCCCCCGCACCCGGTGCGCCGGCTCCCGTCCCAGCCGCCCCGGCCCGCGCCGCGGCGCACAACCCGTTCGCCGTGGAGCGCCCGCACGCCGCGCCGCATCTGCTCGAGCGACAGGGCTCCTTCCGCGGCTTCGCGCATCTTAACAACAAGTATGTCTCATATTTACAGTGCCGTATTATGATACAATTTGTATTATAATATATATTATATTTCATCTCTCAATACTATAATAAGCCCACCATTGCACAGTGTTCGCATCTCTTCGTGCCTACAAGAATGCATAGAATGCATAATGTCACCCCTGTAATTATAGAAACTCGAGGTTATATACTAATAGATTTGATAGAGATTATAGTCTGTATAATCTAATATTTTTTATTTTGCACATGTATGTATATGTGTGCCCCGCAGTGTCAAATGCATAAAATCCATACCAAGGGAACCATTATTTTTTAAGTTCTTAGGATAAAAAGAAACTTTATTTAATATTAAAAAGTATTTATATTGTTCCAGATAAAATAAATATATTTAGGGAATATTTCATCTACATCCGATCTGTAGGTTTTGTTGTAAGAATAACAATTACTTTCACGTTTATAACATTATTAGAATGATTATGTGTTGAAGTATCACTGAACGACGTTCCACTATACCGATCTCTGTCTAACTCGAATATGAAACATGTTCCAGCTCCCCATTCAAGCGTCAGATGTCACTGCGTATCAGCGAGCTGCCGTCGAACCTGGAGCGCACTCGGCACGGGCTGACGTCGCCGTCCGGAGCACTGCCCGCAACGCCCGCACTGCCTCCGCTGCCCGCCATCCCCGCTGCGCCCGTCGCGCAAGCAGCACCCGCCGCATACGCGCCCGTCGCTCGCCCTGACGTCGCTCAGACAGAGGCAATTTCATTAAAAATATTTATAAAATATAATCATGCCGGTCGCCTTGGGATCACCAACCATTCGATTTAAATCAATTTGCTGATGGTGTTGAGCTGTTTATTGATGAGGAATAATTTACTAACATGACTCCATAGTCATGTTAGTAAATTATTATCCCCATGGATATGTTTGTATGTATGTAATTGTATGTAACGTCGAGAACTAATCATTGGACTCAACCCTTTTTCTAAATGTTTCACGTATTGATATGTATCGATTGCTATCACTAGCGCTATTGTCCATATAGTAATAATATAAAAATCTTCACTTGAGTTTAGAAATACAACATAAAAATAACCAAAATCACCATACTGAGTCTTGTTTTTGTATCAGAAATTTTGAAAGAATGACAGTACCAATTACCATGTACTACATTGTAGTGTTTCTGTTATACACAGACTAGCCTGGAAGACAACAGCGTGGACGCTGTCGCTGCTATGTGCCAACAGCTGTCTGTGGGACTACGTGCATTAGCTGAGGAGCCAGTAGCGGGCGCAGGCCTGCCACACCCCGACGCGTGGCTCGGCCGCATACAGCGCGCGCCCGCGCTCTCCGCCGCCGCGCGCGCCAACTCTTACGCAGGACACGCCACCAACCCCTTCCTGTCGCCCGCCCCCGCACCACTTTAAGCACGCACTAGAAAATGTGTGCACGCTTAGCGAGAGTTAAATAAAGTGCACACAGTCGAAGCGCTCGCTACAGAACGTGGCTACTGTCGAAGTCGGAGCGCACGCAAGTTTTTGTGCCCACGTTAGGAAAAATCTCACCCACAGAACCATGGCCACTGGGATTGCTTAAACACTTTGGGGACAAACCACGGGGCTCACAACAAGCTTGCCTTTATGGGTTCATGCCTTTCTTTTATACACATTGATCTTTATTTGAAACCATAATTTGGTTCATTGATTTTAATAATTCTTTTACTTTCGAAACATTTAGGACGTTAAATGGCAACTATTTATGTGGAATTATGGAACGGAATTCAGGAAATACTTATTAATTGAAATGTTGTACTTAAATTACTCATCGACGTCATTTAAAATATGTAAACTCTACATACTTTACGTGTATTTAGACGTACTAGCGCGTGAAGGATCACGTAAACGTAGTATTTGAGGGCAAGAGACTTAAATTAAACTTTTCTATTCACAAGTTTAACGAACTAACTATCGCGCCAGCGACATCAAGTACTGATCTCAACTGAAAACAAACAAAAACAGTTTAATTTAAAATACATCATGAATATCGCTTTAAATTTTTTCTCATGTGGTGATTGTTATTCATTGACAAAAAAAAATGAAGTGTTAGTACCAAGTTTATAAAAATTGCTTGTGTGTGGCGCGTGTGTGATTAGAACTAGCAAATAATTAGATGATTTGTGCGTCAAAGGTATATATCATTTTGACACATAGTCAAAGTATAAATCACTGAGTCCCATTTTATTTCAATTTTATTCTAAGCATAATAAGCAAAATTTTCCGTTAATTAACAATACATAGGAGATCTCTTAATGGATTTTTGACTAAAATTACTGAACAAACATCATTGCTTTTCATCGGCTAAAATTATAAACATGGTCTTGACAGACAGACAAGGAAACAACAAAGCTATTTTATTTTTGAGGTATGGACAACTAAAAAGGAGAGTTAAAACATAACGTCTAAAATATACCAACGATTATCAAAATATGACTGAGTGAACTTGCTTACGATGTATGTAGGAATGCGGTTGAAAAGAAACTGCTCAGCGTCGTCCATTTTACTATAGATAATATTCGTGCATAACTTCGCACCTTAGAAATTAACGGCACCTAGCAGTATAGTATGCACATGTCATTACTTGCATCTAAGATATAAAAATAAATATACTCTAAAAAAATATAAAGCTATTTTTAGACATATAAAATTATACCATTTCTAACACAATATATATCTCCTCTATGTCTGCCTATATAAAAATGATTCGACTAAATGTTAGTGTTGTAATGAGGCAGTGGTTATATGAAGCGATATAATGCAAAGTTCCTTTTCAAAGTGTAAATAAGTGAAAAATTCATTTATATCTTCCAATCGTGTAGTAGACAAACGTATCTAAAACGGTAAGATGCTTTGCCGGAAGATTACAATGTAATGAATAATTTGTGGTTTTATCTTTAACTGAACAAATTATGCTCAAGTATTACAAAATGTTATATATATTGAATGCTTTTGACTAGCTGGTGTATGTAAACCGGAAAAGGGAATCCATTAGTACAGACAGTTAAAGCAGGCTCGTAACAGAAGGTCGCTAGGCTTAGTTATAAATTTAAATAATGTGTCAGTAATATATCGTACTTATAAAATTGAGCACAGCGCTTGCTCCGCACTTGGTGTTGTTCGTTGTAACAAGTGTGTAGACAAACGCCGCACGCAATCGCATGTGCGCATACGTCCACAGGTTATCGTCAGTATTTATACAACCGAGCATAACAAATTTTGCAGTATTTGTGACAAGTTAAGCATTGAGATTTTTGGATGTATTTTTTATTTTTCTTTTTTTGTATATAATTGTAAATTTGTAGGGTATTTTACACATCTTTTGTGACTCGCCTTCTTTATAGATTTTTTTTCTTGCAGTTGCAGTGAGCATTAGGTATAAATAGCGATCAATGTAGCCATTAGTAGTTCGTGCCGGAGTTGTTTGTGTGATTAATATTACTTTTAACTTAGTTATTATGAAGTTATTACAGTTATTTTCTTGTTATTTTGAGGTTAAATTAGCGTCGCATGATTTGTTTTTCTTTTTGTTCTTGCTCTACCTACACTACAAACTCGTAGTGTTAAATCTACGTATGTATGTATATTTTGTCAGTGGCACAATACTTCTGCACAACCAACTATTTTTACTACATTCCAGGATAATGTCGAAATTGAATATCCTATAGACATTTTTACTTGTACTAACCAATATCTAGCGGACTATTCTTATAGATATAATTTATTGTACTTACCAAATGTAACAATTACTAGGACATAGTACTTAATTTAATTCAGTTAATTTTGATGATGTTAATAGTAAGAATATACCTTACCTTTCTGTTGGAAAGCTTTTGAGCGGGCTATTTACGTTCCCTTCCGACTAGCAATGTAGTAAAATATCGTAACTAGCTTTTAGTTACGCAACTGTCAACGTATAACTCTTAAAAGTTCATACTGTGTATTGTATAATGTAATAAGTTTGGCTCGATGCGAATGCTATTCGCGAGTACTCTAAGTGATTGTGATAATTAAAAGTTTATCAATGCACCTTTTTTAAAATTTTGCACCAATCAGTGGAGGCCGAGAGTGGATGTATAGTTAGTATTTGCCAGTTAAGCCAATACGTACTTATTTTTGGAGCAATATGTTATAATATATTTCTTATATTGTACTTAATATAAATCCAGTTGTTTCGGAAAATTCTTGTTGGGTGTTATTTTGTATATTTGTCTTGAATTATTTTTCTAAATTGTATATCTTTCAAAGCTTGTACATACCGGGGCATATGATATGTAGATACTATAGACAAGAAAGTTCAAATATTATGAAGAGTAATAAATATTATGTTAGTTTGTAGTGTTTTTATTTCAATTTGTACATTTCCTTTGGTAGCATGGGAACGCTTTGTACATTGGCAGCGCCAACGGTTCACTGTCTTTTATCGTACTTTCTGTGAGTGCTGAGGACATTGCAACAGAACTATCGTCACCTTGATGTCCGTAATTCCACAATTGTGCGGTTTAAACGCCACTTCTTACCCTGTGCAACTGTACTGTGGAACTAGCTGACTTCCTCGGTATATCCAATCCGATATGACTTAGGGGTCTGCAAGAAAAGAACATACATATCCCTTATAGTAACCTAGTCTTGCTAATGAATGACCGCGGTAGCCACTATCACATAAAACAAGCAAACCACTTGTTAAAATTATCAATTAGCACTCGTAACAAGGTGTATGAAAGTATCATACAACTGACAGACTTAGAATATAAATAAATATAATCGAAAGATATTGTAACCGATGTACCACTGGTTCGGAACTGTCACTTGCCAGCTTTCTTATAGGTTGAGGAGATAAACGAGCTGTCAATGACGTTACGCAGATGTTTCCTTTCTACACCCACCACTACAATACACGGGAACTCGCAATGCGCGCGCAAGGCGACCAGCAAGCAACATGTGATGTGTGTTGTTTTTTCGGAGGGACCTACTACTGGTTGGCGGCGCTTGTCCAGCCTCAACAGTTCGACTGACTAAAATGTGACGTGTGATGTTTTTATGTTAGCCAGGACCGCGCGTTACCACTCCGGTAGTGCCGAAATTTGTTTGAGATCAAATTGAATGACTGCAAATTGGCACTACTTTTTGCCAAAGATGAGGAAAAAAATATTAGGTGATATTTTACATCTACCTGTCTATCTAGGCGTCTCAAGACGTCTATTTAGGTTTTGGTTATTCCCACAAATCTCACAAAGTATGCTAGTTAGTCATTCCGCAACTAATAGGTGTTAATATACTTAACTTTCATATTAATTATACTAGCTCCCTCCCGCGGTTGACTCAATTAAATTTCAAATATTCAAATAGTACTTAATTTAATTCAGTTAATTTTGATGATATATATATATATATATATATATATATATATATATATATCTCAAACTTACATAATAACTATAATAACAATACTTACATAGTTTCGCACTACTACAATGAACCAAATGAGTATAAAATCGTGAGAGGTACTAAGGTCAGATGAAATAAAACACAATTTTCTGCACCATTTTATTTATATACACATGAATATATCAACGGCATAAACTTCAGTGCCTACGTACTACCTAAACAACATAACTATTGTCTGCGATTTACACTAACTACCGCGTACGTGGTGAACGGACAACATACACATATATAGCAGCCATACATTAATAGGTAAAGTCGACAAATATCGAACCGTACGTCACTGCATCTCCATAATATATATCTATACATTTCCACTACGAACTTACAAAGATATAAAATGGTTTCTAAATGTTTATACATGTGGTCACCGGCAATATAAAATTGTATGCCCTCTGTATGTTTAATTACAAGACTCAAACATCGGACTGAAGTTGTTTCAGAATGAGACCTAATATTTATAAAATAATGTGGGAATAAACGATTGTGTTCTGAATGACGAGTCTTGTGTGTATTCAATACCAAGTAATACAATTTAAGTTAAATCCAGCAGAACAGTGTGAGCGAAAGCAATGCGTTACATTTATCAATTGACTCTGAAAATCATGTCACAACATTACCTACATACAAGCGGTTTCCATACAATATACCCAGTGTCAACGAGTTTACACATTCATTATATGTTAACATTTACGTAGTCAAGGAATGTCGAAAAAATGCACTTTGTTAGAAAACTAAAGTATCTAAATACATATTTTACAAATAGCGTCAAATAAAACTGAGTAGCAAAGTTATAAAAAAAAAACCTTGATTATTTTATTAGTATACTTAAAAGTGGTAAATCACACACGAAAGTTATATAAACACAATACACTGTTTAATATTTGACTAGAACTAACGTTTATAACATCTTACACCTAAACAAGCTTAACCCTAATAATTAGCTTATCAAAAAAAATATCACGCTCTTTAGTAGTTTGATAGAAACAAATGTAATAAATAGAATAGATTTCATTGTTTCGAGATATTGAGATCGCAAAAATATAATAACTGTGTATATACATCATTTAATACTGACTTCATAATTTAACTTTTAAACTAAGAATCGCGTAACGAATACTCTATATGGGCTCTTCGATCTAACAAATAAAAAGTAATAATAAATAAACATGCCTAAATTTAATTTTTAGCTTCTTTATATATTTGTACGATAATATCATCTTTAATATAAATTTAGCTTGTAATAAATAATTTTCTAGAAATTCAGTTTAATTAACTTCAAAGCGTGTTTGTTGACTATGAGTTACTAGTTATAATAAATTGTATGAAGTAAAAGTTAAATACCTTCATATTTTATGGTTTTCATCAGTAGTATACTCAGAGATACCTTTTGATGTGCATTTAAAGGACTTGTTCACATCATGCGCACCAAAAAAAATACACACACTTTGCAGGAAGCCGCAGGCGTCTGTGTACGTAGAATACGCGCACGCACGCAGTACGATGTCTATTTATACGAAGATATACTAATACAATTTATATCATTAATTGTGTGTGGGGATAGTAAAGTTGCTGCCAACTGAATCACATTTGTATTGATATTTTATTATACCCGAGAAAAGGGACAGCCGCCCAATTTTCATCCATTAAAACAAGTAAGAATTCAATAGAATTCCAAATAGCAAATTTAAGCTGCCAAAATAGGATGATACTTAAATAACTATAACATTTAATTATTAATCAATATGTCTGCAATCGTATATATCACATTTTGGAGCAAATCAGAAATAGCCAATATATATGAACTGCTATAATCAACATTTAGCATAACGAGTATGTTGTGTCTCTTTAGAAGTAAATGTCTCCAAGGCATCAGTCATTTACCAATAAATTAGTTTTTTTATAGCAAGATCGAGGAGAAACAAAGCCTGAGAAGTGTTTCAACTAATTCCTTATAATGTGAGCTTTGCACAATACACACACTTCTATGTATCTCCAATTGAATACATTGTGTTAGTATGTTTACAAGTGTTTGTGTTATTAGTCGTCTACAGTACGAGTGGCGAGCTTGATGTTAAGTGAGGTGTCATGTAACCTAGGGGCGTGTGTCATGAAGTGTATCGTAGCGTGTCAAGTAGCGGTGTGGGTGTGGTTCCTGTCCTAGTCCTTGGAGGCGTGTATGTTGTCGTGGCAGCGCTGGCACACGCGCACGGGGCGCAACGCGCGCAGACGACGTACGGGCGCCTCGTAGCGAGAGCAGCGTCCGCAGAACACGGCGCCGCATTCGCGGCAGTGGTGCCGCCGCTCCAGCGCTGTGAACCGGACCTGTGACGTTACATGTATAATGTTAACATCTGCTAAAATGTGGCGCCGTTAATAAATTGAAGATCAATCGGGCCGGTAAAAAATCAAAATATCATCTCCGGCTTCCGCAATATCGACGCGATGCGATAGCTATGTTGTTCCATTTCGGTACACTCAGAGAGTGTAAAGGTCCTAGTTATAAGAATATAATATACTGTCGTCGGCTTGTATTATTACCATAAATAACATATACATAACGTGCAGGCAAAACATAACAAGGTTAAAATAAATACGATGTATACCTGACATTGTGTACAAAATGGAGCTGTATCGTCGCGTATCCAGTGGTCTGCGGGCCCGCCCTTGGCGCCGGCCGCACTCGACATGTCCGGCGCCGACCAGCGGAATATCTGTATAAACACATTTAATATTATATTCTTAGTATGTATTTAATATCGTGTAATATACCAACATACATGTAAATCTTTAATTTTAAGATCTAGCGCACTTAACAAAAGACCTGTGCTTTATTTAAATGTGAGTGCGCTAGCATCGCTGATAAATAATAATACAGGCGGCAATACAAGTGGACCCCGCGACATCCGGGGCAGTGTTTGTATGTGCCGGGTGTACACACGTATTCGTTGCTGTCGGGAGATGCCCTGATGCAATACTGTACTAAAATGATAGCGCACTTTAATCAATAGTATGTTATGTCAGGATCACATTAACAGCTATAACAATAATAACAACGTTTATTTCAGACAAGGAATCCATAGAATTTAAGTGTGTTAGTACCAGTTTTAAAATATAGGTAATATATAATAAAATAGGTATAGGTATATAGGTAAACATCCAGGCAATTAACACTAGGTTTGAGTAGCTCTGTACAACCCGCTCAAGTGATACCACCGTCAAAACAACAGCTATGTGCTATGGTGGCCCATTGGGGGATAGATTAAAAGGGAAACGCATCTGCAAATGTTATTGGGCGGCGGTAGTTTTCTATTAAGACGAAACTTACCCGTCCGCGTCCGTCGCCGACGGCGAGCCCGCGTCCAGAACGCGCGGCGGCGAGCGCGGTGACGGCGGCGGGGCTCGCGTTGTCGCGCCGTTCGAAGGCGGTGTGCATCGTCAGCTTGCCCCGTAGCACCAGGCGACGGTTCCACTGAGCACCCTCCGCTATACAAAAATTAAAATATTTTTGGTTGGTCTGAATTTAACGCAGACGTGCTTTAATTCGTTTGCAGAGGGAATGCGTGCGCGGCAAAATGAATAGAGTTAGCTATCGTTCGTAAGATACGATCTCTTATATACCTCAGACCCTCTATGGTTGGTTATTTGTATCAAATAACAGCAATGATACACAAAAAAACTAGCATGGCTAGCTTTTTGTATATCATTGTTAGCATGGTTAGCTTTTTTGTATATCCTCCCCAACCTACAAGAAAACTGTTCTCACCTGGTGTGGCCTCAACAGCGGCAGGCGCGGGGCCCGGAGCGGGCGCGGGGTCGGATACACTTTCAGGTGCGGCGAGCACTACGAAAGAGTCTGTGAGCGACGTGTCGGACTTGCTCGGCCGCAGTCCGCCCTCCACGTCTACAGATGCTGTAGCTTCTAGCGAATTCGTCTCGCTACTCTCGCCGATGCTCCCGCCGCCTAGATAATATACAAGCATTAATGAGTAACTTCCCAGATACATTGTTATTAATAGGCCCTTTGACAAGATTTCAAAGACTATTTCAGATTATTTATTAGTAATGACAAAAGAATCTTTTTTATTTTTTATTCTATTAAGTAATTAGCTTAAAACTTCAAACTAAATATTTAATAACACTCTAAAACGATTATTTGTGCAAAAAGGAGTCGTTCTAGTCCTAGAGACGTAACTTGTTCGTAAACACGTTAACAAACGACATGTTTTACGTTTTCTAACATTCTAAGATATATAAAAAACTAATACAAAATTATTTCAATAATTATAATCTATATCAAATCAATCTCCGACGCATTGAACACACACAATAACAGTAATCCGGTGTCAAGAAATATTTACAAGCAAGTTTCGTCATCGTCTAATCGATGAAAACGGCCAGGCTGTTTTGTGCAACGCGACACAAATATAATTATGTACTTTTAGATAAAATTATCGCCTTACTTTTGCGATAGAGTGGGTTGGCCTTGGACTTGCGGCGCAGCACCACATTGCCCTGCTTCTGCAGCTTGTTACGGTGTGGATCTTTATCGGATGTTGCCCCCTTCTCGTTGTCGTACGCGCCTTCCTCGCACGAATTCGCGTCCCCCTCGCCTCCTCGCGCCTCCTCACACGAATCCGCCTCCCGCGCCTCCTCGTCGCTGCACGTGTCCTTCTCCTCGTGCCGCCGCGCGGATTCCTTGGCGCTCGTGCTCTCGCCCACGTCAGATAGAGAACTCTCCGATCCGGACTTTGTTAGATGGGCTGCTAACAAAATATTGTAATCGAGATACGCAATATTGATGGTTAATTATTACATAAAAAATAGATACGGAACAAAATAAGACTAAAAAGCCCTTGCTTGATATCGATGAAAGAATAATAAGACTGATCTTAGTACTAACTAGCAGCGCCCTGCGGTTTCAAGCGCATAACCGGCATACTCTGATCCTATTTGTTATATCGTGATGGATTAACCAACAACGAAAGAGTTTCGCAAATAATATCAGTATTCCTTAGCGTGTGTAAACTTGGATGCGTCCACACAGAGCGAGCACCTACCGCGCGAAGTAGCACAGCTAGTGGGGACGTACACCAGCCGAGCCCCCCCCCCCCCCGCAGCAGCGCGCAAACCTTAGCTAAAATAAACGTGAAGCTTAGCGCGGCAATTGCCCCGCGAGGCTGCTCGTTCTGCGGGAGCACCTGCTTAATTATTATTATTAAAGATGATATTCACGACAAATATTAGTAATTACCTTCCTGCTCCTGTGACAAGCTCATTTGCTTCACCAACTCCTCCACTCGTTTGATTGCAGCCTTCCTCTCCGTAGACTCGCTGTTCTCAGTCTTGCTACTCTGCTCCTCGTCTCTGCTCGCGCTGTCCACTTCATGGCTGATGTTCTCCAGTTCGGTGGAACTCTCAACTTTGCTTACACCATCGGCATCCTCGACGTCCACTGTCTTCTCGTGTTCGTCGATTTTTAATGTATATTCGAGGGACCACATCTATAGTAAAATAATAATCAATGACAATCACAGTCAGCAATATGCTGGTAGCAGCAAAAGTTTAATCCACGTAAAATATTCGGCTCGGAAATGTTATTTTAATACATATTTTATCATTAATTACTATGTACTTAACTTACTTGTTGTGTATTATAAGTATATTAGTCAAAGTTAAGAAGCTACGAGGGTGGATCTAAAAGTTCGTGGCCTAACCTACATGGAGCTATGACATCTTTTTAAATCTACCGTCATTTGTTAGTATGTCCATATTGATTTATTGTGCGCAGTTTCATTCCGATACTGCACAATATAAATTTTCTGTGACTATTTGTTTGAAGCAATCTGACGCAATTTTCAATAATGGAGAAAATTGAACACCGTGCAGTCATTAAGTACCTCAATAAAAAAGGCCTATCACCAAAAGACATCCATCAAGATATGGCGAACAGTTTGGGGGAGTCTGCTCCATCGTATTCCAGTGTCAAGAAGTGGGTAGCTGAGTTTAAGCGCGGTCGTGAGAGCATTAAAGATGATCCTAGGAGTGGAAGGCCTACATCCTCTACCACGAAAAATAATATAAATAAAATTTGTGATCTCGTACTGGGTGACCGACGCTTGACCATTGCTAAGATAGCTGAAATAACTAACATTAGTTATGGCCGGTTGCAACACATAACAACGGAAGAGTTGGGGTTCCATAAGGTTTCTGCGCGCTGGGTCCCGAGGTTGCTTTCAGCTGCACAAAAACGAGTTCGATACACAATTTCGCGAGACTGTTTGGAACTTTTTGAGACTGATCCCGAGGACTTTTTGTCTAGATTTGTTACCGTGGATGAAAGCTGGGTTCACCACCATACTCCTGAATGAAAGCAACAATCCAAACAGTGTTTTCCACTGTTTGGATTGTTCAGACTCTCCTGCACCGAAAAAGGCTAAGGTCGTTTTGTCGAATAACAAAGTCATGGCTTCTGTTTTTTGGGATGCGAAGGGCATTATTTTTGTAGATTATTTACCGAAAAGTCAAACTATAAATTCTAGTTATTGTTGTAACCTTTTACGGAGACTCCGGGAAGAAATAAAAGAAAAAAGGCCGGGAATGTTGCGTAAAAAAATTTTTTTTCATCAAGACAATGCACGTGTTCACACTTCGGTTGAAACAATGTCTGTAACCCATGATTGTGGCTACGAATTGCTGCCCCACCCACCCTATTCGCCGGATTTAGCCCTCTCGGATTATCATTTATTTCCAAATTTAAAAAAACATTTGGGTGGCTCGAAATTTTCGACCAAAGATGAGGTGATAGTCGCAGTAAACGATTATTCCGCCGACCTTCCGGAATCTATTTTTTTTTCCAGGGGATAAACAAGTTGCAGGTCAGGTGGAAGAAGTGTGTTGAACTATGTCGAAGAATAAAAATAAATTTTGATCCACTTTTCTTTCATTTTCTTGGTCGGGCTTAGAACTTTTAGATCCACCCTCGGACTTTTTATTATTTATTTAAAAGTACCGTTCCGGTATCCAGTATGTAACCGGTCACAGTACGTACCCGCACGACGCCGTCAGCGGAGCCGGTGATGACGACGTTGAGCGGGTCCCACTCGCGCGTCTGGCTGAAGGCCACGCACAGCACCTGCGCGCGCTCGCCGCCCGCGTCCGCGCCGCCCAGCAGCTCGCCGTTGATCGACCACACGTGCAGCCAGCTGCCGCTGCACGTCGCGATGTCACCCTGCACATAAATATGACATAGCCACTAAATAATTCTGTGTGTATACAGAATATGAATTGGCCAACCCCAATCATATAAAGATGTATCGTTAAGGTAATTTCGGTATACGAAAAAAAATATGATATGCTTGATAAGCCGTTCCTTCTGTATCATTTATTATATTCATTTTATTTTAATTTCGGAATACAGCATGGCTACGTAGGTATCTGCATTCACAACTGGTGCAAGTTGCACAGGACGCGGTCTCACCGTGAGGTCGTCGATGGCAAGTGCCGATACAGGTGGCGGGGCTGCTATGGGCGGGCGCAGCTGGCGCACGTAGGCGCCGCGCTCCACGTCCCACACCAGCAGCAGGCCGTCCCGCGCGCCGCTCACCACCAGATTATAGGCTGTGCTGGCGGCCAGACAAGTCACCGCCTCAGCGTGCCCGTACAGGCACGTTTTCACCGACAGTCGCCGCCGCCGAGCCATATACTGCCATACTGTCACCACCTGACACATATATACACCTCTAACAGTACGTTGTTAATCTATATTTAAAAAATACTGCTGGTCAGCGCTGTAAAATACGAGGTTGGATTGAAAATTAGTCGGCTTAACACAGATTCATTTAATTCTAAATGCAAATCTACCCACGTTATTTAGTTCAGTTAAGACTAGTTAATTGTGTGAAGTTCGAAACGTGTGCGTTAATTAGTTGTGATTTTATAATTTTTTTAACCATCAGCAATCGGACATAGTTTCTGCAAATGGAGCAAGTCGAGCAGCGTGCCGTCATCGATTACCTCCACAAGAAGGGGCTATCACCGAAAGCCATCAATGATGATATGGTCAGTACTTTAGGAGATTCTACCGTCTTATTCAGCCGTCAAAAATGGATGGTAGAATTCAAGCGTGGCTAGAGTGTGAAAGATGAACCCCGCTCTAGGAGGCCTTCAACGTCCACTACTGACGAAAATATTTAAAAAAGTACGTGAAATAATTATGGGAGACCACATATTAGAAATTAGAGAGATTATAGGCATATGAACGAATTCAAAATATCGTCGTCAACGAATTGGGTTTCCTCAAAGTGTCTGTGAGGTGGGTTCCGCGACTGCAGTCAGTTGAACAAAAAAGGACGCAACTGACTATTTCACGTGACTATTTGGAGATATTTGAAGCAGTTGCAGAGATGATTTACTACTGTACGCCAGAAGCAAAACAACAATCCAAACAGTGCAGAATACTTGGATCACCCTACTCACACGCTAAAGACTTCGCTCTGTCCTAAACGCAGACGAAAGTGCTGAAATGTTGACTGGTACCTTTATATATTGTGCAGACGTAGCCTTAGGTACAACGCCAATATTAAAATCAAGAAAATTTAAATGGTGGAATGATAGTTTATGCGATGTGCGTCGAAAATTCAGGAGGACAAAACGTAAACTTAAGAAAATTCACGAACTGGGCTATGACGTAACTGATAACACCTTGAGTTGCAACGACAACTCTTGCGGAACACTGGTCGACAAGATCTATCACGCAGCTGTGCTCTTAGCCAAAAATAATTCTTTAAGAAACGCTGCTAATGGACTCTATAAGGAAGGTCCGTGGTCCTCTCTTTACTATAAGCTTAAACCCAATAGGGATAAAGAGACTCCGTCTATTTCTAACATTCAAAATAATATTACCTTCGTCGTACCTTCAATTTAGAAGGTACGACGAATGCCTTCCTAGATACATTGATTCCTGATGACTTACAGTATAATGACAACACCATCGGGAAGTTAGGCTACAATCTTTACAACCCGCCTATGCATCAGTCTCTAACCTACTATACAGGAACTACTTACTATAGTCAACCAATTGCCAACCAGTAAAGCTACCGGCGACGATAATATATCTAACCTCATGATCGAACAAGCGTGTAGGGTTGTAGGCCTATTAACTGTTTTTAATCGATGCATTGATGAAGATATTCCCGAAATTATGGCGTAAATGCAACATAAAATTGATACTTAAGCCAAATAAACCATCGAACGACCCAAAATCATACCGCCCCATAACGCTGCTACCGAACCTGGGTATGATACTTGAGAGGCTCGCTGTAAATCTTCTAATCCCTAATGGAATTACATTTCATAATCAACAATTTGGCTTTACCATCTGACGAACTACAATAGATGCCTCTATCTTAGTAAGGAAAATAGTCGACCTATCAGACGGTAAGTATGTGGTGGGAGTATCTCTTGATATATAGGGTTCATTCGATAACGCCTGATGGCCAATGCTACTTCTTAAATTAAAAAACAGGGGATGATACTCGAATATTTACTCCTTGATATAATCCTACTTCATGAACGGCCCAACTAAACTGCTGCCCACAGGGCTCAGTACTATCTCCATACTTAAGGAGTATATAGTATTCGACGACTTGTTTTCCTTGTCACTGCCGCTACTGGGTACTTTAATAGGATACGCCGACGGTACACTTCTAATAGTACAAGGTAACTCGCGATCTGAAATTGAAGTTAAGTCAACCAACTGTCTCAGTTTTTATATCGACCTGGGGGAAAAGAAACCGATTAGAGTTCGCACCGCAGAAAACCAAATGTTATTAAAAAGTTGCTAATCCATCCCACGTATTAAATTCAACGACATATCAGTTAAACGTAAAGAAACCGTCACATGTTTAGGCATAATATTAGAAAATAAATTCACCTTTTTTCACACTTTATACACAAACAGAAGAAAAGGCTAAACGTAATTTTTATGCTTTTACTCTCTCAGCCTGGACCTGGGGTCTCTCTTTTAAGACCCTAAAATAATATATACCGCGACGTACCTTGGAAGCATTTGCTATTGGTTACCTGTGTGGGCAGATAGGGAAACCTTAGGCGCGGCGCGACGTAAATTGCTCCAAAGTCAAAGACTTTCTTTAATATTTTTATTTAAAGCCTACCAAAGCCTACCGCACCGTTAGCACAGAGGCCCAACCCGTTCTTGCCGGAGTACTGCCAGTAGACTTAGAAATTCAACGCCGCGCAGCCATGTATTATCACTCAAAGAATCTCTCTAGCCCTGATTTCATAAGACCGAAAGGCAGACATAAGAAAAACAGGCTGTTTAGCCCAATAGAAATCACTACTCAAACCCTAGTTAACGAATGGTAGACGCGATGGAATAGCTCAGCTAAACCACAACAATTACATAATTTTTCTCCGTGTGTGCTTGTTTCGATAAGCGGTCGCCGCTTATCGAAACAATGGCTGGAACTCGAACACTGCGTTGCACAATTCCTTACCGGCCGCGGCAACTTTAAAAGCAAACTTTTGGGCTTTAAAATAGTGGCTTCACCTTTCTGTGATTGCTCCACAGAAGCTAACGAATACGAACAAACAGCACATCACATCATCTGAGAGTGTAGTCTTTGGCACAGTGAGCGAACCATGATGTTAGACAGTATCCATAGTGTCAACAGCGTAATTTACTACGGCGATCTCGTGGACAGCGTGGGGAACTTCCGTGCTCTCAAACGTTTTTACCACAACTATTACTGGAAAAATACAATTTTAACTCAGTCATAACAACATCATAAATGATAACAATTAAATACCAATTAGTCAATCACTTTGTACTAGGACTTGTTATCTCCGTGCTGCCCTTTCTTTTCTTGGCTTGTACAGGTCATTACAATCTTCCTGTACTGTCTCCCGCTTTGATTGGGGAGGGAAACTGGAATTATTTCCAACTCCTCTTATTTTCTTCTGTATAATTTTTCAAAATCAGTCAAAATAACAGTAGACGCATATATAACTAATTCTAAGGAAGAATCAGTTTATTTTTCAATGGTCTAAATGCTAAAAAATGGCAGATAGCAAAAGTGTATCGTAACTTGATGGTGATTATGTAGCAAAATAAAAATATAATTGATTTAGTATGTGTTTATTTTCCTGGTTAGGCTGAATAATTTTCATCCTCGTATTATTATAATTTGTATTTCGCACGGTGCAAATGAAAATAATCTTAGATAATGATCAAGTGTGTTTTGTATCCGAGTTGAGATCACGCAGTGTTCACAAAGTATATTAGGAAACTTACGGTGCTGGTGCCAGCGGTGACAATAGTCTTGTCGCAGAGGCAGACGCAGGCGACGATCTCGCCGCAGGCCTGCGCCACCGCCTCGCTCACGAACACGGCGCGCTCGGTGTCGTAGTTGCCGATGCGCAGCGAGTGGTCCGCGAAGCCCCAGGCCACGTACTTGTTGTACGACGGCGGCATGAGCACTTTGTTCTGTTCTACTGCTAGTATCGCCTTCTCCGTGTACAGAATTTGGCCCACTGGCCCTTTCACCTCTGTCAACAAATATGTAACAGATTAATATATAAGTACCATCAATAGACCAAATCATAGACACTTATTAGAAATAATATAATTTGTTAATGAATTATTTCCGTTCGTGTTGTGTTCGGGCAAGTAAAGCAAGCCAAAAACATTAAAAGCTAGCAGTCTAATAATAATAAAAATAATCTAATCTGAATAAACTTTTCTTCTTTTCGAAACATAAAATGACAGAAACAGACAATGTCTTTAAGTGAGGTGATGAGAAGACTTTTAGAGGAAAGAGCAATATAGCTTGCAGGCGACCATCTAAAAAAATCTTTTTCAGAAAATCTAAATCTATTTTATTGTTAGACAAGCGATCCGCCCGGCTTCAGCCGCGAATAACAGGGGCTGCATTGTAACTTTAACAAATCATTTTCTATTACCCTCCTCAGGAGTGAAAACCGGTTTTTTTGTAGATGTTGAGAAAATTTATCACATACATGGGTAGGGTTTACAGTACATACCTTTCACAGGCTGCAAGGAAGGCCTTAAATTGTCCAAATTGTGGAAGAACAGTTTCTCCGGGGGCGTGATTCCTTGCGACGGTATGATGTTGTTAGGGTCGAGTATCGTCGAACTTCTCTGAGACATTTTCTTGCTCGGGTGAGCTTTCTTGAAAAGCTGCTTCGGTATTTGGCCGAAGTTATTAATGAAGCCTATAGTAGCATTCTTCTTTAACGGGTCATCTATGCTGTAATGTATATTAGAGAATATTTTAAATGCGTGAAATGCATAAAAAGCGTATTGAAATGAGACTTTCGCCGGTTTACTTATTACATTAAATATGCATTAACGGTGTCATGATAAATTTTCTTTCCCTGTACCCCTAACACGAACCAAAACTTTCTGCGAAACTTTGCTATGTTCAGATATTGTTGCATATTTGATATTGGTGGACTAATAAATATCCGTGACACCTATTACAAATAATAATACATAAGCCAAACCTGTACAGGCCTGTAGACCGGTTACAGTTCTGTTATAGGTTTGACTATGTTTTATAACAGCTGCAGGTACAATTAAAAAAAAAAGTTATGTTTCCTATGAATATACAGAATTTTTGAGAAGGAAATGAATATCTCATTTATATTTATATATCAACGTGTAGAACATTCTCTCGCGGCACTCACTTGTATATATCGACGTTGCCCTCGTAGAAGAGATGGTGGAAGACGTTGGCGGCGTCTACGGCCGGTGGGCCTGCCTGCTTGTAGCCGAACACCAGGTCGATCCAGTGGTGCAGGCGGTGCGATACGTAGTCGCTTTCGAGCGCGGCGCGGTGCACGCGGATGAACTCGCGCGGGTCGCCGCGGGCCCACGGCGGCAGCACCGCATCGCCGAGGGCAACACCTGACTGCTTGCATCCTACAAAAAAAGTGTCTTTCTTTAGAATTGTTGTGATTTCAATATTGAAGTCAAATGTGTCAAAGATCATTGCGATTTACAGTGAAACTCTTTGTAAAGTCTGTTTTCAATTATTGTGATTTCCATTGAAATTTCTTTTCAATTGTGGCAGTTATATTTATAATTATACTTCTAGATAAAACATGGCCTCTACTAAAAAAATAATTACCCAAATCAAAATTGTTAGAGTTGACTAGAAATTCAGGCAAGTAAAAAAACTCCGGTATTAATTCCTTCACATCTGCCATATTGTGTCTTGACGCAGAATTCCACGCCTCTTTAATGGAGTGGAACATCCTGAAACATCGTTCAATTTTAAATAATGCACATACGAGAAACAGATCGATCTGTCCTAAAATAAAAAATATTGTGCTCATACCTATCAGCTAAATCAAAATGGCCGCCTTGTAGTCTTAAGAAGTGTTGAGTGAAAGGTTCCATGCGCACTAGATACGAGCAAACAATCATAGCGGAGGAGTAGTGCGTCCCGTAGTGGTACGGGGGCGTCTCGCCGTGGGGGTCGTCCCATTCCTGCACAAATTGTAATTTTGGGGGTAAAAGATCCCTTACCTACGTAGAATATCATATTATCGCTCTTTCGCTTTCTTGCATGTAATTTTTCATTATATATGATCAAGCTGAATAACTTCATCGAAATATATCCTGTAAAATAAAATCTAAGAAATCAAGAAATCACGTTAGGAATTGACCATAAGTGTAAAGAATTAATTATTCAAATAAGAAGTTAAGATATTTTCATCCCATTGCATTCTAATAGCATCGAATATTTTCAAAGCTGGTAGAAAAGAAATTGAATCATGCGCCAGAAATATACAACTGGTAGTTTCGTCTTTGAACACCATTCCTTATTATATATTTTTTTTTATATATAATTTTGAAAAATTTTCTGAACATAGCAAAAACTTGCTTTGCTGTGGCAATAAAAATATCAAGTCATTAATCGAAGTGACGAGCTCAGTCAAACATTGTGACACGAGATGTTTATGTATTAAGATTTATTTTTATAATTATTATCCTTTAATATACCTTGTATCTTTTCCTGAACTGCTCAAGCCGCTCGGGGCTCTGGGCGCCCATCGGTTTGGTGAGGTCCCGGAAGGTGGCGGGGTTGTTAAGGTCCAGCTCCAGCGAGTCGTAGTCAGCGAGGATCCAGGGGAACACGGGGTACTGCATGAGATCGTTGTACGAGCGCCCGGCCAGCGAGTTGAGGTGCATCAGATATTGAAAGTTAGTTATCTCTCCTCTCTGGAACATTAAACGATTACTTTTATATTTTGTCTCAAGATGTTGTTTGGTTTCTTATTTGATATGTTTATTACTGAAATCCAAGGAAAATCTGTTGGTACCGCCATTACATTAATTTTGATAAGGCGCAAATCCTTACAAAAGAACACCGATTACTTCCAATGATTATGATAATGGAATTTGAAAAAATAGAGAAGATAGCTGGGTATTTCCCTCTGTTTAGGGGTGCTAGTACGTGCTTGCGTATGTGTGTATGTGCGGGGCGGAGGCCAGTACGTACGAGCCAGCGCTGCGTGACAGAAGTATCGCCGATGAGCGAGGCGAGCAGGCCTGCGGGCTGCTCCACCGCCACGCCGCGCCGCTGGCCTGCCACCGAACCCGCCGCGCTATCCGCCATGCCTGTAGCTAGCGCCGTGAACCGGCTGTACACCTGCAAAACACGAAAAACACATAGGCGATACACGGCAGGTAGATACGAAACTTTACACATCCCACACAACTTCAAAAGATGCCGTGAATATCCGCATATAAACACAAAATGTAGTCCTGGTGAAGACACTGCACGCTTGGCGCTAAGCGTAAGGCGGAGTGCGGGACGACTTCAACAGTAGTTGACAGCACAGCTGTCAGTGCCACATCGCATTTAAAATGAGGACGTCAACGTCGGGCGCAACGGCAGGCTAGCACTAATAAAGCCCGTTCTTTCCTTTACATTAGCGGGCATCCGAAGTCCCTATACTTAATAATCAATGACACTGAACTTATCGCAGATTACTACTACAAACATCTTACCTTATTCCTAACTTTTCTGGGAAACGCTAGAAGATAATTACGTCCATCACTGGAGAATACTTCTAGTGCTATTGGCTGCAGCAAGTATCTTCTTTTGTGTACTTCTCTGAAAATGTTAAATTTTCCCTTTATCGTAAGCGTAATATTTTATATAGAAGACATATATTAAAGGTACCTACCGCTCACATAGCATCAGAGTGCATGTCAGCCATTGTCTGTTGAGAGACCGACCCATCCCTCCTACACCATCTTTCACCCATTAATGAACATTAAAAAGCAGTGGTATTAAAGATTCTCACGTTATAGAATATCAACACCCATACACACCTGACTCAGCTGAGTAGGTGTGGTTACAATGCATTATGTAATCTTCACAATTAGGTCATTGCAACATTACAAACCGCAATACAGTCAAACTCTGTGATTATTTGCTAGGTCGCGTCGATACTTTTAAAAATATCAGAAAAAAAAAGCAACAAAATGTGTGTCAGCTTCAACACGCTAATGAACTGAAAGGTCTGCGAGAGACTGATAAGTTGACATCACGTTTGCTGTACCGCTGTTCCACACGATTTATTATTGGGATTAAGTAGTAAATTCTTATATAATAAATATGACAGAGGTACCTTATGTCTTCATACAGGAATTTGGAGCATTGTCTCTGGTTGCTCCGTTGAATACCCTGACTGGGCAGTATGGGCTCATAGTCGTCGGGGCAGCTGTCCAAGTCTCGTATCTCCCTGTTCCTCAGCAGAGTGAACCCGTCGATGATGTAGCAGTGTTCTCGGCCGAACAACAACAGCCCCTCGGTTGTATCGAGGCCTTGTATGCGAGCACATCTGAACATGTGCGAGATCTGAAAATACCAATGTTTCATCAATATGACGTATATTTACTAATTGTATATTTTTAAAAGATGATCGCAATACTTCATTATTGAGAATGTTTACATTATTTTAAAACTAGCCTTTATCAGTAGTTTCACATACGAAACACCACTTATTTAGTTTTTATGTTCTTCCAGATTGTGATATCTGTGCCAAAGCTCTGCCAAATTCGTAAAGTAATTTCACGAAAGAACAGCAAACATACAAACGAACTTTCATATTTATAACATTAGCAGGATAACGACCAAACTATATAAATTTGACCCGTTTCTTGCGTTGTTGTCCGAGGCCACGTTCCTTATTTCTTTACCTTAACATAGACTTTACATGTAGCTTTTACATAGGTATCTTCTATTGTAATTGCTTGTGAAAGTAAAAACGTGAATGCCAGTTCTTTAATTTAAGATCGACGCGACACTAAATTGCGTTTACAGGCCACAGTAAGGCATGGCCTTCTTTTAATTTTATTAAGAAACAAATGGAAAATATTCATTCACGCTCAATTCAATTTAGAAGTTAAGTAAGTGTATTCTAAGCTACCCTGTCATCCTTACCTATAGAACAGGGATTGCTTGAGTATCAAAATTCAATGACTTCAGTGGAAAGGAGGTCTATGATTGAATAATTTTAATTTAAAGAGTTTAAAAGGTTTTTGATAAAAAGTTCTCTGAAAACTTGATGGAATGTAAGGCACGTTAATTCAACTCTTTCTTTACCTTCTCATGATACTCCAGCAGCCTGAGCAGCGTCTGGTTGTCGGGCGGCAGAGGTTGCTGCTCGTCCTCATCGTCCACGTCAGCACCGTCTTCGTTCGCTGCAGTAATATAAATACATGTTTCTGCTACTGGCGAAAATAAATGATTTTTTTGAATAATTAATTGGTAAGAGGTTGTGCGCTGCTGCGTTGCTGTTACGACACGTCGTTGCATTCATGGCCAAGGATTTAGCCCGCTTATATGATGCCACCCTAAAGTGATTGATATATCGCATTTCGTACTGTTCGTTTTTGGTGTCCTAATGGAGGAAAGGGCAAGGAGGCCAACACGTCTCCACAACAATTATGTGGATGTCTATGGAAATTGGTAATCATTAAAAGGCTATGACTGTTCCTTTACTCCCCAGTACTATAAAAAAATAAACGTCTGTCATATTCAGTAGTAATATGCGCCATCTACATGCCAGGAGTATGTAGTAGTGTGTAGTAGTTTCCTGATTTACCTTCCGCCGACTGGTTGTTGCCCCTGCTGACGACACCGCTGCTTACGAGATCCGAAGGCGATCCATCTTCATTCGCCACTTCAATCGAAAGGTGTTCCTTGTTTCTGGTTACAAAATATACTAGATTAAATATAATTATTATTATGTGTCAACCACAATAGAAATATTTATAAATAATTCAATTTGAATTAACTTGTATAATAATAATGAAAATATCCTGCTCATATTACAGAGAGAGATTGCAAACTTATTCGCAGAACAAATACTTTTGGATTTGGATGAAATCTGATTACAATATGGAAGAATATAAAAAAAATATTCTATCCCAAAATGTTAAACTGGTCACTTGGCATATATTTAATGTAGATTAGATAGAAACCGCCAGAACAAGAAAGACAAAATACGAACGTGGTAATGTCTTCCTCGTAGCTGTGTATCTCCGACGTCTCTATCCCGTCTGTCTCGCCGTAGTTGCTGGCGCTCCGCCACTGCTGGTACACGCGATAGTACTCTTTGCTGTCTCGGCTCTGTGCCACTTTGTATTTTAATTGTTTCTGTAAAATAAATCACAGTTTCGTTGTAAATATATCTATTACTACACTAAGTGATATCTATTAATGTTATGTTTAAAGTCATGACTCAAGTATGTGTTGAGATGCTCTTACAATGAATGTGTGTGGAAAAAAAACGGCAATACAACTTGCTTAAACGCATCATCAATATGAATCATATCACAATATGCTTAAATATGAACTGTCAGTATGTTACAATAGTGTTAGCTCCGCAGCTATATTTTACTTAATTTCTATGTAACTCTGCCTGATTTACAGATTGCACATCAGATTGTTGAAGTGTCGTTAATTGCTCTCCATATATATAAACTCCATATGTAGGATCACTCACGTTGTGGGCGCGTTCGAGCTGCGGGCGGTGCGGATAGTGCGTGTAGAAGGCGGGGTTGCGCCGCAGCTGCTTGCGCATACGCGCAGGCCCCTCGGTGCAGTGCAGCGCCCACTTGTCAAGCGGCGCGGCGCGCGGTGGGCCCCACAGGCCTCGCTCACGCAGCAGCTCGCGCCACGCGCCCGCCCACTCCGCCTGCACGTAACGCGTCGTGTGCGCGGCAGTGCTCGCCGCCGTCGCCGCGCCGTTTACCCACGCCGCTCTAAAATGTGTTGAGAACGTAGTTAGTGGGTTAATTCTTTATTTTTATACCGTCAGTCCCTTGCCAGATGTGGGATTCATAGGCCAAATTGCAAACAAAGGTTTCCGTAAGATAATACTCCATTTCATTTTCATATTGGTAAAGATATCCCCCGTAAAGGTAAGAATATTAACAAAGCGATAGTTCCATTTAACTGAAATTGATCCGCGTATCATTAATCGATTTCACCCATTGCACATTTATTTATAAGAAAAGATAATTCGTGTTATTTCTGTAATAGAATCCGCGCATTTAATATATTTAGCTATAAAATGTCTTATTGTTCCCGAAATATGCTGTTTAAAATGTTCTCAATTCGGTGACATGAAAATAGCGAGCATGAGAGTGTGCTCTTTAAGAGTGCAAACATATACGCTGGAAGTGACTGTAATGAAACTGCTGCTTACCTAACCAATTGAACATGGTCCTGCATATACGCGAGCGCGTGTTCCCGCGGCAAATGCGAGCGTTGTTTGACAGATTCCTCCTTCTTTACTTTGGTTCGCGAAGCGAGGCGGGTCAACCCGCCTGTCACCTTCTGTATTTTCGACTGTATCTGATTGTGCAGCTCCCACGGTACCCGATAAACGGCCTGTTAACGAAAATAATTTATTTGCGACAACTTTGATTCTTAAAGTCGGCCGATGAACTAAGCATCATTATTTAATTTTCCCGTAATTACTATAAATAAAAATGAGATATAAATAAAAATCAGAGAGTTATAATTAATAGACCCAGCTTATTTATCCTAAATCTCAAGATGATAACCAGATTCCTTTTCACCTTTGCACTCGTTTATCTTTTTAGCTCGGTTAACTTTCTTTATGTAAGCACCGCTATGAGGCCATACACGCCAGATGCGTAGATATCGTCAGCGGGTTGTGCATTTAGTACTAGCTGTTATATGCGTCAGTTACCTTCCTCTCCGCGTCGAGGTAGGCAAGCCACAAGCGCGCAGCGGCGTCAGCGATCTGGTCGCGCACGGCGGGAAGCGCAGGCGCGCGTGCGGCGCCACACGCGAGCGTCACTTTGAACACTTCCTCTATGGCAGGCTTTTTGCACGCATACAGCTCCTCCCACACACGCCGCGCCGCTCCCGCCATAAGGTTGCGACCTTCATGTAATATAAATTTATTGTAATATATGAAAACTATAGAAACTTACGCGCTTATACGGCGAAGGTCCAATGACGGCGCCAGCAGATGAAATATTTACTTAAGTTATAGGCAAAATGAAGCCCATATGTAGCACACTTGAACCTTTAGCTCTAGACAGGGGAAGCCGTGACATCTTGCGCCTCCTTAGCGTACCTCGTAAAGTATCTACAGTCTACATGAAAACACCCCGAGGAGTTACAAAGCATTTATACAGCAATTATACGCTGTATAAAGAGATATATTCAAAACAGCATGATTTCATGAGGTTTCGGTGGTAACCCTGTAAAGGTGTTGCTGTGCTAGCTAAAAATTGACAATAGATCAAAAGTAAATGTCTACTTCGATCATTTAGATTTCTTATTTATTTATTTATTAGTATTTGAGAATGCGAGCGACGATTAACATAACAGGACTTCCAATATTTTCTATTACCAGTGAATCATTGATTGATGTTAACTGTATCCTATATCGTGTATACACGTAGTACGTACCCTGGTGAGCGGTGAGCTTGTCGTCGCGCGCCTCGAGGTCGCCGCTGGGGTTGACGTGCCACGTGGTGCGCATGTGCGAGTCCAGCGCGATTCGCATGTTGGCACTGAGCTGCAGTAGACAGTACGTGAGGCAGCCGATGAACTCCGGAGAGTGGTTGCCAGCGCCGAATATCAGCAACCTGCCGTTTCGAACAAATAGTAGTTAGTTAGTTTAGTTTATCAGTAGAAGGTGTAGTAGTACGGGTCATATTCTACACTTACCTGTTGGTAGTCAGTTTGTGTAACGCTTCCAGAACCGACATCTGGTCTGCGATGGAGTCAGTGGAGCGTGATAAGAGATACAATATCGCTCTGTTGAGGCAGTGGTGCAGACCTTCCAGCGATATCACGGACGATTTCTTCTTTGCCTGGCTCAACAACTTCACTAAGAAATCGAACACCTGTGAAATTAAGTAATATTTTTAATATAGTAAATAATTATTAGTGATACAAAGGACGATGACGATGCCGATGTTGAAAGGATGACATAGTATTGTTGTAGGTATAACTTTTTAATGACACTTAAGTTAATGCAACATCCCAAATGGCGTCCGTTTGTTTAGTATGTAACGTTCTGTGTTACCAGTATCGAAAAAAACTACCTTCAATAACCGAATAGAAATTCTCTCTATTTATCCCATCTGTGATTTTTTTCCTTGATGCCGTAAAGTGAAGTACTATATTATTAGTTAACAAATATTGATGATTACCTCATGAGGATCCCTCGAAAGCTGTCCCTGCCACAGTTTATCAACCAGCCGCGCCGCGAGGTAACATACATTGGAGATGTTGGTCTCCGAACTGAATAGCTCGGTGTTCAAGAGATTCTCCATGAGCGTCGTCAGCACCTCCGTCTGGTATTCGATCTGCTGCTGGCTCGTCGAGTTGACGGGGGACGCGTCCAAGACCAGGTCGATCACCTGAAATACAAAAGTTAGGTACGATATTAAAAAAAAAAACATACATACATTCACCTCGAGTGTTAATTTTGAGTTAGTTTTTGTGATACTATTTATTTTAGGTGGCCGCAAGAGCTCGGATTCAGTGAGCCGGGGATTTTTGTACACGCATGCCGGAGGGACCGCAGGTGTCAGCAGTTTTTATTTTAAATTACACATTACTGCATTCGTAAATTAAGAGTGCACAACGTTTGATGCACACCAATAGAAAAATGATATTTATCTTACCGCGCATGCAGCGCAACGACTGAGTTAGCAGGCAATGAAAATGAGCCCTAATGATTATACAGAATTGAAATCATTAAGCCTTAGGCTGAACTAACGCCAAGCACCAAGCAGTTTCAGTGTCTTATAATTTTAAACCTGATCTTCGTTGCTCAATACACAATATCGCTTAAGAAACTTGAAGAGGTCGCGCGGCTGCCACGAGCCCTTGCCAACTCCAGCACCATGCACTGAACTGGCCTCCGCTTCTTTACCCCCCCTGCCGTCTCAGATCTCTCTCTCGGCCATCTCAATACCTACAGATGTTCCTCAATTTTAAATTTGTCTCAATAGGCGCGAGGAGGAAGCTAAAATAGCTGCTTCGCTTAATCCTTACTATAGGTCTCGCCGCGCGGATTCATGCAACGGAACAGCGGTTTCGGGCGAACTAAAGTCACGTTTCCATGTATTAGACAAAGGCATACAGAAATGTATCCACATAATTCATTCACAAAATCAAAGTAAATTAGTTTTCATTATTTGCAAAACAATCCCAATCACCACGGCATGGTACAGCGGAAAGTGCAAAAAGTTATTCCTAACAATTCACGTCGCTTTGAATGCAAGTCGATACGTACAATTACTGATTATGAAATTTTCTAAGACTTAAAGTTAGACTTAAAGGTAATACATTAGTAAGAAAATTAGTAAGACTAAGATATTTAAGCAGACTGCCGTTACTTACCGCTTTCATAAAGTAACGTAATAATTTAGTTTGACACAAATAAATACTATGAAATCTATTCATAGGCAAGGTAATGTATATATTTTAATAAAAAAATAGTTTACTATTGGTTCTAAAATTATTACGTTGTTTCTAATTTAGAAGATTGTTAGTTTTCTAAAAGCTCTCAGCATGCCATCCCAATAGTTATAATAAACATGTAAAGTAAAATTTGTAATATTTACGCTAAAAAAATATGATCTCGACGAGGTGAAGCTACATGGCGTACAAAACATTGACGCTTGGGCTGTGTCAGTGGGGGGCGCATTCTAGAAGCAACACCCAAAGCTATTTGTTACTTGTTAGTTCCACTCCAAATCATCACATCATTTAAAAAATTCAATTCTTCAAGTTAGTGGAAAAAAAATCTACAAACACAGGAATTGTTCAGTTTTAAATAACTGACTAACCGCTAAGACTGTTACTCCGTAATTTTACGTAAATATCTAAGATACGTACATAATTCATTCAATAACATCTAATGTGGATAATACAAAACCTCAAGTAAAATAACAACTTTACTCAAGTAAAATAACTATTTTACTTGAGGCACGAAACCCCGTGCCCGCGTTCTTTATCTTTAATTTTTAAGTCCTGTACACAACTCAACATAAATCTAGCTTGAACTTATTCTAAACATGCACCTTTTTAAACCCTTTGACAATAGTTTTTAACATGTAATGTATTTTCTGATTAATTTCGATCCATATACCATAGACATATTCCTTAATTATTGTTACTGTAAACCAAAAATAATGAAATGATAAATTTTACAAAGCATATTATTGGATTTACAAAATATTTTTAAATAATAGTAGTTCCAACGTGCATATGTCAATAAAAACATTTCAACAGATTCTACCGCATTCCATTTAAAGACTTAGACTACTTTCCTCACCGTCCTCTTTTTGAGGAGGTAAGGTGAAAACGAGCGGGTGATTAGTGACTAATGCTGCCCATAGACGTACTTAAAACTACGTTGAACATGGCCGAAGTAGCGCACAGCGCACTAATTAACTGTTGAAAGAAACGCGACAGGATCAATCTTTGTTTTTATTGTCACGAGTGACATTCGCGTAAATGAAAACAATAAGCCAACTGACCGGTGCGGACTTGGCGGACACGCTGAGCGGCAGCGAGTCCAACACGACGACGCGCAAGAAGTCCATAACAGCCGCACGCACGGGGTGCGACGTGAGCGCCGCGCCCGCTGCGCCGCCGGTCGCTGGCTCCTCCGCGCCCGGCGTCGACGCGCCAGAGCTATCGCCGCTCTCGCAGATGGCCGCTGTTACAAAATACAAGAATCAAATCTTATTATAATAACAATAATAACATATTAGGATTAATAATAAATTTGTTAGAGTTTTTTTTTATTTACTTTTAGACTTAACAGCGAAAAAATACAGATCGAACATACGAGTATTAACTTACGCATGTGAATATCATCTGTGGTATTCGGAGGAAATAGTATCGATGCTAAGGCGGTTAATACTTCAGCGCTCATCACCAACGTGACGAAGTCGGGAAGCGTATTGTACAGCGAAAACAGGACCTGCGACAATATTCGTGAACATGAAGATGTACAAAAATAAGAGTTTCATCAACAAATACTTGTTTATACCTAGTTTTACCATAAATATTATAACAAAGATTTTTTTTTTTTTCATTGCAAATAACATTTATTACTTTTACATTGTGTACACAAATATATAAAAAGCCTATTCGAAGTGGTCTCCATTGACCGTAGTACAGTCCTTTGAACGTTTCCATGGGAAAATTTTCAATGTCAATTGTATGGATTATTTTAGGGACTCCAAATTATCATGGCCTTCAGTGCAAGCGGTACTCCCTAAAACTGACCATGAATCATAATCCAGCTGATTAACAGCGGGACGGCCAGACTTTAGCTCTAATGAAGTCCGAGGCGTTCGCTTCCAACCAAGACTGCATGGACCGGAGCTTTATTACCCGGCGCCGAGCCTTGCTGGAAGGACCACTCTTGGTCATTGGAGATGGTGTTGTTAAGGGGCTTAAATAGCTACTTTAGAATGACAAAGAATAACAATAATAAAGAATATAAATAATATAAGAATATGGCTCACTCACTACTTCATAGCCAACACTCCACCAAAGCATCACTAAGTCGGATAATGCCTACGTTGCATTCTGTCCACTAATTGGGAACCTTCCTTAGAATTTTGAGCATAAATACGGTGATTTTGTTTGTTAAAGTGTTGGTTGCTCAATTGTAAAAAATCTCTTATCTGTAAGCAAAGTTTTTCTGTGGCCTCCCTTTGATACCGTTCAAGTACATGCACTTTAACGGTATACTTACAGGCTGCAGTCCTAAGTCATTTCTTAAAATACGTGACATAGTTCGAGGTGCTACCTTCATTTCCCGATATAAAATCTTTTGATTTGGGGCAGGATTTTTTTGAATCTTTTCCCTCATTGCACTGACCACCTTTTTCGTACGAACACTATGTGGACGGCCACATTTCTTCACAATTCAAAAGTGACATTTTTAAATTTTTAATCGTAACAGTATTTATGGCCAGACTAAGTATATAGATATCGTCGTATAAAGGTAATTGACAATACCTGTACTATAGCGAGTGGGTGGTCTGCTCTCCAGGAGGGGGCGGTGGGCGCGTCGTGTGCGGGGTCATGCACGAGCGCGCGTGCGGCCGCCAGCAGTATGACTACGGGCTCGGCGCTGAGGGAAATGCGTGCTGCCAGCGCCGCGGCGGACTGACGGGGAGCCGCCGCACCCCAGGCCGCCGCCCACACGCGCTCCACGCTGAGTGACCGCTCGCCCGCCGCTGCCCGGGCCGGCTGCCCCAGCGCCAGACCAAACAGCAGGTAGTACAGCTCGGGGATGTCCAGGTGTGACATACACGACCTCAATATAAATGTCGCTATTTAAAATACTATTAGGAGCGTAAAGGTTCCACTAAACAAGATTTTTTTTGTAAATTATTAACATCGCTTATACAGACGACAAAATAATAATTACCTAGTTATACTAAAACAATAATATAATGTAAGTGTGAGGTTTCTGATATGATGACACAGAAAAAGTGTTTCGACAATACCCTTTTATAAATCCAAATGTTATGTATGTTAAAGTTCAAAAGGTTTTGTGTGCCCGAAAACACGCTGGCGAGGCTCAGGACACAAAGCGAATATGTCAGTGCATTCGGTTAAATAATATTTGAATAAATGCTCGATTATAAGAAGATACCTTGTACATGTATAAAACATATTATACGGAAATGCTGTTGCCACCTAGTTAAGCATGACTTACTTGATCTTGACTATACATGAAATTTAGTTATTTGGACATTGAAGCAAATTATTGCCACAAATAAAAGTATATGAATACCATGCCAAGAGTGTGAAGCCGGGCATATAGAGCAGAGGGGCGTGCAGATGCGCGTGCGGCTGCGGCGGTGCGCCCGCCAATAGCACGCCCGCCGCCGCCGGCTCCGTGTGCCGTAGCCAGCCGCCCGCGCCCGCACCCTCTCGGAATCTGATAAAACATGCATACTGTATAACCTCACGTTATGCAAGAGGCTTCGATGACGTTTTGTTACATTGCGCTATCCTTATTGAAGCGGGTACGTTCAAGGAAGCGAGAGGCGGTTTGCATTCCAGAAAGTTACACATATATCGTAGCCGAACTGTACATGCCAGCTGCAATGTACATAATTCTCCAGCCATTAAGCAACTGATTAGGGTTCCGTTATACGCTGCGTTATCTGGTTCATATTTACTTAATTCGGGTATATCGAGTTTAAAGATGATGGTAAACACGTAAGTTGGTTAATTGTTAATAGCGTATAGTGTTCTTATAAATTGAATATACACAGGGCCTTGAGTGTTGCTCGCTGACAGATTCGTCGGTGACAGTTTTAATCAAGCTTTGGTACATGCATATATTATATGCATAGGCATTTTGCAATTATATAATTTCATATTAAGATAACATATTTCTACAAGACTTGTCAGTATCCTGTATCAATATAGAGAACGATCTCTATATTGATACAGGATTAAATATATTTCTATGTAATTATTACATTTGCATCGTAATTGTAATTATTACCTTTGCAGTATTCCAGATTGTTGCCCTTGGCCCGAGCAGAGTATCACTAATATTCTCAGAGCCCACAGCACAGAGCTGTGGTGAACGTTTTCTTGCATAAAGCTGAGCAGCCAATCCATTCCGAGCACCCTGGATATCTCTTCACAAACAATAGTGTTCACTAAATTTCGCGATGTGAACAACAGCCCGTGCAGGACACTTAAACATTTATTTCTCATTATAATACTATCGCGTTCTCCGTCTTTATCAAAATCGCCATCCTTTATGTCCATTTCTTTTTCCGTTTGAGACGGCAGTGGCAAGGTATAAGCCATGAACTGGCCTAGGCATAGGAGATCACTGGGCCGGGGCTGGCCCCCGAGCAGCGCGGTCAGTAAATGTATGAGTACGTTCTTTGTGCTTGCGACTTTAACATCGTTGACTATGTAGAGGAGCTTCGGAACCAACTGAAGCTCTCTCATTGTGCGTAGATTGTGCGTTCTGTGCGCGGTTTCTGTGGCTAGTTCCAGTAAATGCTCGAGTAGGGACTTAATGAGGCCGCTCGGTGCACCGAGCCATACTTCCAAGTCACAAATGAGATCCTAAAAGAAATATTTATAAACATGTTGATTGGAATGTGTAATTACTAACTGATAAAATTTAATTGAAAGTATAATCTCACTTTGATTTCTATATTAGATGTTACAGTAATGTAACATATGAACAGTAAAAAAAAATTGAGCGTTGACAACGCTTGGACGAATGACATGATAGCTATAACATTAAAGATAAATAAGTATTTGATCGATAGTAATCTATCCATTTATATAATTGCCAGTAAAAACAAATGAAATATGAATGTCTAGAATATCTCTATTATTAAAATATTACCTGAAATGCAGTCAAGTTGGGTATCGAAGATGTCTCCTTCTGGCTATCGACTGTCCCGACGAGCCCGAACACGAGGTGCAGTATGTGCGAGTTGAGGAGCTGCTTCTTCCTCTTCAGCAGCATGGCCAGTGTCTGATATCCTTTGCGCCGGTCCATCTCCGCCTGCGCCGCCTTGTTGGAGCGCACCACGCACACCAGCGCTTTCACGCCCGCGTACAGGCACTCCACGTCTTGCGCCATCGCTATCAGACCGAGAAGCACAGAGCAACCTCCAACCGTATCAATCTGAAAATTTCAAGTAATTTTATTGTCTAACATAATCTAATATAACTGTTACCATAATAGCTTAATGTTAAAATCATTTATAAATATTTGATGGTATAAAATAACAATTATTAGAAAATCACAAATCGATCTTAAAGCATAAATTATGAGGATACACTCACTTCACACAACACAAATATAAATTGATAGCAAAAGAATTGTTTTAGTGTGTGTAGTTCACAAACTTACTGCGCTTAAAACATGATTTGAAAAGAACTAAAAAGTCAACAATAAAGAAATATATTTTTATTTACATACCATAATCGCCGCAGGCTTAGGGCAAAATACCCTGACTCCCAGATATCCCACCACAGTCCCGCCCAAGCACCTCGCCGGTCCCATCAGGTGCCCGGCCGAGTTGTGTAGCACTCTTATAGGCGTCGCGTTCTCGTGAGACGACATGCCCAGTTGCTTCGCTATCGCCTTGTTATCGTTCTTACTGTACACTTTGCGTATCTTGGCTAATGTGAGTTGCGACAGCGCCCGGGCGTTTATACCGAACACCACTTTCTCTTCTGCTATCAAAGGCGGCAGGGGCTCCTGGTTAGGCCCTGGTAACATAGGAGCTTGCAACGTACCGACGTAGTGAGGACCCAATTGATATATTATTGAAATTGTCTGAGCTGGCAACACCTGTAAGATGACAAAATTACTTATTAATTATTGATTAACAAATACCTGGACTTCTACCGCTGTGTTTGATCCATGGTACAGTAATTCAAAGTATGTGTATATGTAATTCAAAGACACTCATAAATTCAAATCGTATATCCAAGAAGTATAAAGCCTTATAGACATTGAAGTTAGTCAATCCGTTTTGAGTCAGTGGATAGGTAAAATATTAGTATATTTTCCCACGTCTTTGCTCCAGTGATTTCACTTGTATATTTGTATATTCTCAAAATTGTAAAATCTTTAATCTTGGACTGATAACGTTCATAAAACCTTTTACTAACAAAATTGTGCAGCACAAGGGATCATAGACCTAAAACAAAACTTCAGCCAGTTCCTATACTATGTGATAAATCGTAAGTAATACGGAGAGTATTATTTATTCCTGCCCTGATTTCAAGGAAAGATGAGCCCAAAAGTTGTATGTATAACGTGTACACTCACGTCCTCTAGAAGCAGCGCGGGCCCCTGGCGCCACACCAGGCGCGAATAGCGGCGCCACTGCGGCGGCGTGCCCAGCACGCAGTACACGCTAGACGCGCCCGACAGAGTCGCCGCGCCGCCGCCCGGATTGGCGCTCACGTAGTGAAGTTTGCCCGAGTGCATGTGCTGACCTGTGGCATGTGATTTATGTTCAATCAAGTATCACGGTGATCGTCAGCGCTGACAGCTGTGAGCTGATGTCCTGCGCGTTGAGAGCAAGGAAATAGATCATTGCACGAAATGATTTCAACTCGACGACCGGACTCTTGTTGATGTTTTTCTCTGTCTGTTATATGTATCAGTTCACTTTCATTAAGATCTTCCTTGCTGAGCTAAGTTGGTGGTGCTTACCGTCGAGGTACAGCGAGAAGGATGAGTTCTTGAGCACGGCGCGGTTGAAGAGAAGCGCCAGATGGTGCCATTGGCCTTCGTGCTGCAGGTCCGGGCACCAAACGCGCGCGCCGCACTCGCCCCCGCCCTCCGGCTCCCACTCGCCAACATCTGCCATACCATAGGGCATACAGAATACTATATAGGTGTCATGGACAAATCAAGAATATCCAGCTCACAGTTGGGTCCGTCTTGCGTTTAATATTGAGAATAAAATTGCGCACGAATATTGGGAAAAGTATGTTAAGAGCGATACTCACACATACGTATCCACCCTGTTCCCTTTCCCGATCACCTACACTAGATGTCATTAAATCAAGCGGAATTAACATTGAAAATTCTTAACCGAATATTTAGAAAAACTAATGAATGTAGAGTAGGCCTTTTATGTTTATTAAGAGACGTACATTACCAATGTGCCTCTCCAATAAAAAAAAAACCTCATCAAATCAGACCAACAATTTTCACCTGTTAACACTTACTATGCGGAACCAAAGTCTCCTGCGTGGAGACAATAATAGCCTTATCCCGGGCGGAGAGCACGACAGTGAGGCAGACCAGATGCTCGTCGCGGGTGTTGCTGATGTTGCGCACGAGCGTCAGCAAGCGCACGCAGTGCGGGTCGTTTCGCGGGTCCGAGTACTTTTCCACGCAGATCCATGTGGAGTAGGTCAGCCCAGTTTGCGGCGGGAACACTCTGTCACCTGAAAAAACTATTAATTTACTGACCGTGGCGCCTTAAATGTTTTCATTTATCTTAGTACAAATTCACAAAAGTATTGATGTCACTCGCCCCGACAGGAATCATAGTCAACCAAATGTATTTAATAAGTTTCACTTGCACCTCATAAAGCCGCATTTTAATAGTGTAAACGTTAAAAACGAAAGGCGTAAAGTACTAAGTGGTTATAAATTTAACTATATGATTTAAAGGTATACTAAGATAAAGAATATCTTAAAACAAATAATTAAAAAAATATACGTACCTGATCCAATACCACCGAGTGTAGTTGTGTCCTGGGTGCCCAAAGCATTCAAATTAGCAGACTGTGGAGCGATACTGGGCAAGTACAAGCAGCCGAACCCCTCAGCTGACATGTCGAACTCCACGAATGGGGGAAGAGTGCAAGAATTTTGTGATCTGGAATTAAAAGACACATCTCGCTGTAAGAGGTAGTGCCGCGTCGCATCGCAGACGAATTAGGTCGGTATATGATACCAAGCTGTTTAGGAGTAGCCAGTGACCCCTTGGCGGGTATGAGTAGAAGAGGGCAGCACATCTGCAAATGCATAGTCACAAAATGGCTCCGATTGGTAGATTGATCCTTTGTCGATTGTGTGTTGATTGCCCCTAAGTTTTAAGAAAGAAAAAAATCGCAATGTACACATGTAAATTTGTTTATTGCTAATAAAAAAAATGAGAGGGAATAACCTACTAAAATTCTTCCAAGATTTCATTTTTTCGTATAGTTGAGTTCAAACATACAAGTTATTATAGTATGAGAAGGAAAAAAGAGAGCTGATTTGCCACTCGTTCCGTTTCACATAGCTAGTAAACGGTGCCCCGCGGTTTCACCTGCGTCATATCATTTCTAATCAATTTTTTCGGATTAATTTCCTTTTCATTCCAGATTGTAATCTATATCTGGACAAAGTAGCTCCTAAATCCGACCAGGGTGTTTTGATTGAAAGAATAACCAATATACATACACACTTTCGCATTCACATTAAGCAGTAAGTAGAGAAAAAAGGATAAGCCGTTTCAATAAAGAAAAGAATTATAAATGGCGGACCTGTGCTCTCGCTGACACAAGCGGACGTTAGCGTCAACAAAAACGGTTAATATATTTTTTATTTATTAACATAATAATAGTATTATTTTTTTATTTATGACTCATGCTTTCATAAGATAAGCATGGAACGATATTATACGGGTGGACTAGATTCCATTCGTGACAACGGTTGCTGTAAAGCTTCTGAATCCGTAAAAGTAGTTTTATTACAACGTGTAACATTCGCATAAACTTAATAAATCAATATTATATATTAACTTGACATTTACATTTTTTCGAGTAATTATAATATGTGGGTTAATTTGACCCTTACACTAGATAATAAAATAGTTAATTATTGAAAGTTAATGACCTCCAAGGTCATTTATTCCATAAAGAGAACTAAATAAATTGAAAAACATTAAATAACAATAGACTTATAATAAAAAAAGTAACAAAAAACTATTTTAAAAAGTGTGCGTATCGATTATTTCTTTGCTTCGAGTGCCGGTCTACGAGTTAGTAAATATGACAAAGACAGCAATAGTTTACGAGTGACATAGCTATAAAATCCGCCAATTATGATTATTTTCTGTAATGAAACGGCTTATAATAAGCACCGCCTTTGCGCCGGTAATGAGTGTACGATAGGTACTTTGCCGGCCCCTAACTATAACTTTACATATCACAAAAATATTACATAGCTTATGAAACCGGAGCAGAAAGAATTTCGTAGGTATGTTATAAAGCAGTAGATATTTACTATTAGTAATAACGAGTAAAAATATTTCGTCTCGCTCGCACACACAAGTGATACGCAATATATTTACTCCTAAACGAGAGTAATAATAATAATATACCAAATAATAACCAGTAAACAAAATAAACAACAAAAATGGTAGCAATTATTATTTCTGTTCCGCGACCGTACTTTAGGTGCAGCAGTACCTGTAGTCTCGCGGCGTGGTCATGGACACCAGAGTCTTGATTCTCGTGAGAGGCACCGGCCCGCCGGGCTGCCACACCTGTCCGGGCTCTGGCGCCTGACAGTTTAAAGGATTACCCATCCGGAGGAATTCCCTGTAATATAAGTGAAAATCTGACGAAACCTATCTAGCTCTCACTCGTCCTTGACTGCACTAGTTGTCCACTTTATGGCATTATCAATCGCAAAGGAGGATTATGGCGAGGAGGAAGCAGGAACTCGCTTCATATGTGTGTAACTACTCTACTTAAAATAACACATTAGATCAGTGGTTTTCAAAGCACGCACCTACATATAGGGTATACCTAAGTGCGTGGTTTGGAAACCCCTAGAAACATTGATTAATTGATCTTCGTAGTTTTAAAAGTTCGCCAAATTTATTGTTTATAATTTATATACCTACTTTTTAAATATTGGTGAGCTGCGCTCGTGCAGATGCATCGAGCCGCTCGAGCTTGAAATATATGGCCGGCGCACGCAGCTGATATTACTCCGCCCACAGAGTGCACGCACACTACTGCAATATCACGGCCACAACGCGCCGCACACCACTTGTGGTTATGTACCTCAGCGCCGTGAGTCTGCAGCGAACCACTGGAACACGTATATGGCGGGCGCATGCAACAGGTGTCGTTTAGCCCACAGAGTGCACGCACATACGCATAAGGCTACGCCCGCGACGCGCCACACATCCCTCGATGTTTACGTACCTCAGCTCGTGCGGTCGCCGTGAGTCGGTGGCGAATCACTCGAACACGTACATGGCGGGCGCATGCAACAGGTGTCGTTTAGCCCGCAGAGTGCACGCACATACGCATGAATCCACGCCCGCGACGCGCCACACATCACACGCTGTTTACGTACCTCAGCTCGTGCGGTCGCAGCGAGTGTGCGGCGAGTCGCTCGAGCACGTACATGGCGGGTGCATGTAGCGGGTGTCGCTCTACCCGCAGCGCGGATCCACACACGCGCAATACCACGCCTGCTAGCCCCGCACCACACATCACTTGTTGGTTACGTTCGCTATATGACAAACATTTTTTCTTAGAATACTACGGAAAAAAATACGCCACTGCGTGACTTTTATACAGAAACTGACGTCTCCACAAGGCATGTCACACAAGTTTACCTTAGGATATACATATTTATATATTTTGCTTAAACCGGCCTCTGAATGTACAAATATACTTAAAATAATAATCATTTATTTATATATAGTTTAAGACATTTTTATGTAATTTCACTTTTAATAACACATTATATTGCTGGTAAAACCATATCCATAGGTACCCCGTAATGGTTTTATCAGCAATATTTATTTTTTTAAATAATACAAATCTAACTTTCTCCTTTTTGAAGTGTTCAAGGTAACGGAATATTTATACTTGTAATGTGTCTCATACCTTCTGACAAGGCTCTTCAGCACGTGTGCGAGGTAGTCTCTGATAGCTCTCGCGTGCCCCTCGTGCTCGGTCGGGCGCGGCATGGCGGGCAGCAGCTTGGCGAGCACGATCACAACACCTGAGTGAACGATCCACGCCTCGTTGCTCGAAGCGCCTCCTGCCAGGTTCAGGACTGTGGCACGCCCCACGGGTTTCACCTACAGCAACTTACAATTTAGTAGGACACGACGACATAATAATTATATTATAGTATTTCTTATAAGAAATTCTATTTACCTATTTATTGCTCTTACAGTTCTCCCCGTGGGGTTTATATTATTAAATATGTTTGAAGTGAAAATTACATTTCCGCAAATTTAATGCAATATAGAGTCCACGATTATATTTTTGTTTGTGATTTAAGGTAAGTAAGCATTTAGGTAAATCATAACATCACCTCATTAATGGCGGAGACCTGGCGGGTGAGGCTGGGCGACTTGACGTCGAGCGAGCCGCAGAAGGCGGGCTTGTCGAACGCGTCCAGAGCCACGTCGTACAGCAGCCGCAGCACTATGCACGCGTGCACGAACACCGCCGGCACGCGCTCGGGAAAACTGCACGACATACACAGCTCTCAAGTTTAATACAATATATTTATGCCAACTGCTAGAGTATCGATAGGCAGTTCCCTTTAATACATTAGCAGAGTTTCAAGAGAATTCTTGTAAGAACAAGCAATCACCACGCTCTTTCTGGCCAAGTGCTTAAATTACGATCAGTTATTAGCAAATTATCAATCGAAGTATTTCAGTGTCTACCGAGACAGAGCATGTAGGCTACACAAATATATTAAGTATACAGGTAATATCTATCTTGCAATATCAGTCTGAAGATATTATGTGACTGATTGGTGATTGTGTCATTATTTCTTTCAATATCTCAGGCCGATGTTGGCAGAAGTACGTAATATAGTTTCATAACATGACTGCATAACATATTTGATTGCTACGTCAGAAACACTTAGTTTATATAAAATGTTTAATAATAAATAGTGTTGCTAAGTTATTTTACCGATATTGCGAAACACTTTTTGTAAATTGGCAAATTTTAACTTACGTCATTTCTAGTATGTTGCCAGTAAAGATCTCATGAAATATTTCATACAGCTCTGGTTCACCCGGCTCGGTGTCGTTCTGTAGCTCAACGTGGTCGGTGAAACAGCCCAACAAGCGTACAGTTTCATACAGTGTTGTCATACATATCTGTAAAATGTAATATGTGAACTGAGGCCCGGTGTTGCCATCTATTAAATTTTAAAACAAATGGTACTCTCTTACTGCAAGTGTTATTACACATACATTTTCATAGTGACAAAAATAAGTGCTTTCCATTGTATTGTGTGAAAATGTGTGAATGAAATAAGTAAATTTTCTTTAAATTTATTTTACTATTAGTACTCTTTGTACACGTGATATTTTGAAGCTTTCTTACAGGTTGTAAGGGATCCAAAAAGATAAAATTAGCACCCGCTCTACAGTTGTACAATAGTATTCAATATTATTCGCTTTTCAGTAAGGACAGACAAAGAATTTAAAAAATAATCATAGTGTTCATTAAATGCATCACACATTTCCTAAATATTACTTAAGTGACTTTCACTTTACTAAATAAAACAATCATAAAAAATAATGCTCTATATAATTATTTTTACAGTGATTACAGTTTTACTGTTGATTTATACACAAAACTAGTAACACTCCGCGGATTTATCCACATAACTGCTCCTAATCCAACTATACAATGTTATTACAAAATATGAATGTGTTAATAAATAGGAATTTACCTCGTGATGAAAGAACTTCGCGTTGGCAGGCTCAAACCTCATGGCTGTGCTGATGGTATAGAACACGATGTGTATCAGTTGGAGCATGTCCCGGTCCATCAGTTCGTCTCCCTGTAACTTACCCTCCAGAGACACCAGAACACTGGTCACATACACAAAACCGCTGACCTAAAATTTTGAAGAAAAAGATAAATCAACATGTTTATATTCTATAATTCGGTATGTGCACGCTCCTGGATTTCCCGCTAGCACTTCGAATTCAGACCTCCGCGCTCCCCTGACTCCGCGCTCCCTTGAGCGCACTGTCCCAACCGATAGGACCATGTCTACGTCAGGAGATCAGATCTTGTCATTAGCGTGTTTTAAATTTGCAAATGAACCCATAACATTATGGAGCCAACTTCAACAGTTATTTTTTTAAGTAAAATTCATTTATTCATGCTCGACTTGGGATGTAAGCTTACAAATGCAAGACGTGAGCGTTTCAAAATAAACAACGGAACAACGGAAGTTGAGAGGAAGATATAAGTTAGTAAAGACAGAATGAAAGTGAGTTACGTTTCGTATGTTAACAGACATGAGAGATAGGTGCGAAAGAAAACGTATGCATTTTCTTTCTGTCTTTCTCTCATAGCCATCCATCCATACATTTATTTATACAGAGTAAAATATATTTATTTATAAGTATATAGTTATGCTTCGTATAAATAAACAAGTTTTACTTTGATCGTGTAGTCTAAAGCACACTTAAAGTCTTTACTTAACGAGACCGTATGGATAAGGGATTATAAAACAGGGCTGAGTGCTTTATATTGAGCTCTCCATTTTTTTATGTTGTGGAGTTGTGTGTATAGTTAAAATTGAACTTTATAACTGTTAAATTTAATAAAAACTTTATATATTAAATCCAATTTTCATTGGTCATTAAGTCTTCAACAGATGACCACTCGTTCAGCGCATCATCTGGCCACGTGCAGTTCGAGATCGTGCAGCGCCTTGACCACGTGCAGCTTGAGGTGCGCGGCGGAGGCGGGCGCAGCGTGCATGCCGCACAGCAGCGCCGCCATGTCCTCCTCGCCGCACCCGCTTACGATCAGCTCACGGCCCGCACCCGATTCTAGGTACCTTTCTGAATATGGTCCGCGTGCGGTGCGAGTCGCGCAGGCACACGAGTAGCGCCTTGAGCACGTGCAGCTTGAGGCGCGCGGCGGAGGCGGGCGCAGCGTGCATGCCGCACAGCAGCGCCGCCATGTCCTCCTCGCCGCACCCGCTCACGATCAGCTCGCGCACCACACCTGCGCACCACGCACCCGTCAATCTCGCGTTTAGGTTGTCACAATGACTATCGGATGAGCCGTGGGCCAAGGTGTACAATTTCCGGAGCTCTAGAAGACCTCTGTGGTTCAGGATCTCTAAGTGTAATATCACTGGAATTAATAAAACATTTGAAGGTTATAGTACACATACCCAGAGCCTTAGTCCTACAAGCTTCATGTACAACCATGCCATGAACACACTTAGCACCTCCGCAATCTCTGAACACGTTGCAGTTATTGACGTTGCCATTCAACAGCGCTGTGAGCCCATCCATCACCAGAGAACCCAACTCTTCCTCCTCCACATCAGTGTTGGTGTCCTGTATCAGACAATCCTGACGTGACTGCCTCTTTTTCCTCTCTGGTGCTTTTGGAGAATCAGTAGGTTTCTCCGTGTCTTGTTTAGCTCTCTCCTCCTCTAACAGTTGCTTGTCCTTAAGAAATACTGCATATCGGGAGAGGCAAGTCACGAAAACTTCCAGCATCCCAACTTCCCGATACACGTCTTTGAAAATTGGATTATGTCTGAAATGAGATCACCTGTATAAAGTCTCAATCAATTGTAAAGATCGTTAATCCATCATCATCAGCCAGGCGTCATCCACTGCTGGACGTAGGCATCCGCAATAGAGCGCTATATGTTACGGTCACGAGGCACCTGCATCCAGGGGTATTACTTATGGCACTCTATCTTCACTTCACCTACACCTAAGGGATATTGAAGATATGTTGTTGTTCTCATGTCTCAATGAAACGTACGATGTAAATGCCAAATGGAACAGGGATGACATAAAATATGATCAATTCGTATGTCTAAATGTATGACATGAATATTCTTAATACTGCGATTAAGAAGACGGCCACTGAATTGAAATAAAGTTATTAACAAAAAATTTACTCATAGGACAGATTAAAAATACTCACTTTAAAATATTTAAAAGTGTCTTCATACATAAAATACTACAACTCTTCGACCTGTTAGCTTTTAACAGGAGCGACAACGATATCAATTCCTTGCAAGGTACGAAATTTAATTGGAAAACTATAAATTCTAATAGTTCAAAAAATTTCTCTTGAATTTCGGCATTCTTCATGTAAACTTTTTCAGAGAACTGGCTCAAGGTGTTTTGATTTTCTAATATAAAATAATTGGCATTATCCGCGTGATATACACTTGAAATTGCATCAAGAATAGTACAGCACAGTGCTGGGGATGTGGACTTCATAAATACTGACTGCAGAACCTGAAACGAATTAAATGAAAATTGGTTTTCATTATTGTCTCACTTTCGTAGTACCGACGGGTAATCTGTGCATTTCTACGACAGATGCCCATGAACATACGCACAAATACTATGCCGATGCTTTGCCTCCCTTTCCTCTTCCCCCAATGGGAACAACCGCACGAAAGGCGACAATTATCTTAGGATTCGATTGAAAGAAGTTTACTACACGGTCACATTAATTGTAGACCTCGATCGAATGTGAGCGCCCGTCCCCGTTCCGGCCCCGTCAGTACATCGGCGCACTATACCAGAGCGCCGACTATCTGTCATCGATATCAGGTTACAGATATTGTAACAGAGATATATATTTAAACGTGGAGTAATGTAGGCTGATGATAATGATGTGTGTGTAATAGCTTGGCTATTATGCTTTTGTAGAAACTCAACATCAAAGTGACAGCTATGCTATCGCAATTCGTGCAGTTCATGAGTTTCCAGGGGCCCGTTGAACGGAAGAGGGTGAGAAAGAGAACGAAAGCAGCACGTCGGCATAACAACTATTTGGATGTCTATGGGCGTCGGTAGTATTCACCAAAAAGCTTCGACTGCTCGTTGGTTCCCTTATGCTATTAAAAATATCTTACTTGAAATGCTTGGACGTTCCTAACGGCCTGTCCCGACGTGGACGGCTGAGGCAGCACGAACCCTTGCAGCTGGAACAGCTCGGTGTTGGCCCGCGTCGGTCGCAGCTCGGAGAAGCCGCAAGCGCACAGCGAGGATATCATCAGCACCAGGTTCCTTAGCGCTGCCCGCGCTTCCGTCCCACTCACCCGTTCTTCTTCTAACCTGAGATTATTATCTTACTTTACTCTGTTCGTGTTGAGGGTGCAAAGACGTCAAATCTGCCAGTCCGCCCGTAACAATAGTACTAATAACATCTGTGGAGTGGAGGCCGCGTTTAGGAAAACGAAGTGTTGGTGGACCGTTCACCAGGTGGGGAGACGATCTCCGTGCAGTAGCCAGTAGCAGTTCATTGAGAGAGGCTTGTGTCCAGCAGTAGACCGATAAGGGTTGATAGTGATGATGATGTAGAATATCTATGACACCACGTTAGCCTAGCCCGTGCTAAGTACCGTAAGGATTTATGTTACAGGTACTAGACCACGGAAATATATAAATACATACAGCGTATAAATAAACATCAATGACCTGGACGGTATTCGAAGCCGTGACCTCTGGCGGAGCAGATTATCCAGCTGTGTCACCACGGCGTCAGCTAGTATTCATAGTCAAATCGTCATGTATGAAAAAACTCCATAAACAAGAAGACCAAAAGTTGTCGATAGTCCGTCAAATTGTTAAGGCGCTGAACCACCGCATTAGGACCGACTCACAATGTTAATGTCCTCACATTCTCCAATATACTGGGCAGTGTAGAAGGGAATGGCGTTTGAAGAAAAAAGGAATTAAAAATGTACAAAAACTACATGCAGCAGAACCACGGGCACACCCAATGTGACTACACTACAAAGAGCGAAATCTAATTAACAAAACAAAAAGTGGTGGAAATTGCATTGCAAAAATCAGTTCGATTGAAATTAAAAATTATTATATCACTTATGAATAATTTGTATGAAGAGAGTAACGAAATTTGAGGAGGAATGGCAGGTGTGTAAGGATCGTGACATGTGGCGCTCCGTTCTCTCTCCCTACCCCTTTAGGAAACTGGCATGATGATGTGTTGTTGTTGTTATATCACTTTTATAGAGATTCTCTTTAGAGGCAAACGCCTATAGACATCCATATAATTGTCTTGAACATGTTTGTCCTCGCAAGCTACAAAAAGCTGGAAACACACAAACTGCATGAAACGCGACATCAAACTGTCACTCTGCGATTCCGACGGTATCACGTGAGCGAGAAGTCGTGTCGGCCCAATTCGGCCGCAATGTAGACCCTACCTCTAACTAGGAGGTATAATAGTTGTCAAGTTTTAACGACACATGCTCGCTTACCCGTTTGTCAAAAAGTCAGGCACACCTTGTGTTTCGTGTCTGTGATACAACAAAAATAAAGTGTGAAAACATTATGACTAACAATACGAAAGGTCTAAGCAACATAACAGTAAAAGCAACTATAATTCTATGAAAAATCATGCAGACTAGATTCAAATTTACACATACTTCAGTAGAAATTCTGATAAGAACAAATATCCTTGACTCGATCGAAAATCGTCCAGCAGCAATTGACTGACTTCACTGGAATCCTTCAAGAAACAGAAGACTGCCACAAACATTTCCACCACCTGAAAGTTAGATATACAACTTTTACAAATTTATATTAATCAAAAAGTCTAGCCATAAAATGACTACGTCAGTTTGGCTATGAACCTCGTGATATGTGCACACATTACACATTCATTGTATTAGCGTGCGTAACTTCAAGGGCGATCAGTAATAATAATTATGTCATCCTGGCCGAATTAAAGTGCTCTGTATATCTGTATATGGCGGGGGTGTAACACCGCAAACTTTCCGGCTTCGGACTGGTATTAGACGCTGAAAAATCCCAATAACACTTTGGTCCGACCCGGTACTCGAGCCTAGGACCTCGCGGCTGTGGTTGAACATGTTATAACAAAGCAGAAAATTACCTCCAACGGTGTAAGTTCTGGTATTTTTTGCATATTTTCTATACACAATGCCACACATCCTTTATCTGGAAAAGAACAAATTGTTTAGCACCTATTACTGGTTGGCGGCGCTATTGCTCCCGCCTCTATAGTTCAACGGACTAGCGAAAACTTTTGTGACTTCTTGTTGGTATATATAAGCATATATTATGCCTTTCTCAATATTCCTCACACTCCAATAATGAAAGGAAGTCAGCGGAAGATCACGAGAGATGCACCTGGGCTATGTTTTACTAAATAATATGACATCATAGCACTACATCAATGTGGAAAGATAATAATAACGTTTAGTGACATTGGTCTAAAAGTGTAGACATATTCTAAGTTGATTTGTAAGTCATGAAGTTAATGTAAATAGATGTAAACACATATAGTATCACTTAACTAGACATGTCTCATGTTTCTTTATTTTGTTTTTATATCCTATATTATAGGACAAATGATCGGAGCCATTGGTCTAACGACGGCCTTTAACGTCTGCATATCTGCATACATTGCTATCGGTAAACACGGTGAGGGGTTTCCCCTCCCCCAATCGTCTACAGGCTACACAAAAATCGCACGAAACCCGACGACATAGCCATTAATTTCGAGGCGGTATCGTGTAAGCGAGAGGTACCACCTCACTGGACACTATCTTTTCCTGCTGTTGTTTTCTTCTGAAATATAAAATTGAATAAACTATTACTCGTATTTGCAGCTTTCTTGAGAACTAATTCATCTGACTCTTATATAGAAGTCTGAAATTAAAATATAATGTTGTGGATGTACCAGTTAGTCTACCTCTTAGGGGGTAATATATTAATTTAAAAATACTTGAACAACTTACTGTGTATGTATTGTACAACTGATTGTGTCAGGCCATGTCTTGATAAAGTCATCAACACTTCTGCAGCTGATTTTCTCCACATAATATTATAAGGGGCACACCAAGAAGTTATAGCAGAGAACAGCAAGCTGAGATCATCTTTCCTTGCTAATTCTTCACACGGAAATGGATGACTGGACAGTCTAACAAGCACCTAGAAATAAAGATGTAGATTTAATAAATCTAGGGACTCGCATTAACATTTATTTAAACAGTCGACTATCGCTAATTCGAAACTCTTAACACACTGTTTAGAGTTTGGGAGCTGCTAATAGCCAACTCATGCCTACTTCGTCGGATGTCAAAAACAAAATTGACTTACAATGGGTCCCAAGCAGAGGGAAGAACCCAGCCATCTTCTCTATTGAAATTTTGATGTTTCCTAATTTCAACAGCCTAACGGTTGATCATTGGAAGGAATCGGTGTACCCTAGTGGGTATTTGCGCTTTTATCTAATCTAATGTAACGGCAGGGACCAACTTCAGGATGATCTGTGATGCTATGGAAATTAAAAAACATCCAAATTTCAATAGAAAGGATGGCTGGGTTCTTCCCTCTGCTTGGGAGCCTGTGATAAATATAATCAAGACAAGACAGCAAGATATAGCAAGTACTGTTTGTGTTCATCGGAACAACTAAACAATTATAATTCTAGGGATGCTTTTAATAATTTGTGACATCTGTCATATCCATCCACCTGTAACCATGGTTGCTGTAAAGTTTCTGAAACGTCGCGCTAGTAAAATATTAAATAGACCACGATAAAATCCGTAAAAGTAATTTTATTGTAACATAATTGACTATTAGAATTTTCGTGTTAAAAATACACCCCGAAAATTAGCCAAATCTCGTCTTAGCGAGCACTTTAATTCTTTGTATAACCAAGTGCTTAAAAATGTTTAGATTTGATATATAAAATAAAATTCTAGGGCACATTAACATTAGACGACTGACATAAATGGTGTTTTAAAAGTGAGTGTGATTTTGACCACATAAACAAAGTAAGACTTCTTTGGTTGCATGAACCGTTAAGTTTCGTTTAGATCAACAAGAGTTAAATATTTTTTCCATTTCCATTGGCCCCATTTCCACTTAAGCCCCAGGTCAAGCGGTTAAACTCCTAATATCTGTTCATCTATAACATTGGGTAAAACTCATCTAAAATCAATGGTTGTGCATGTTTAAAATATATAACTAGTATTAAAAGCTTACTTGAACAAAAATCTTTTGAAGTAGTATACGCCTTTCCCTAGGTGTAAATTCACTGTTGTCATCTTGTATATCTGCTTCAGATTCAGGTATTTCTGGTAAATCAAAGAATAGGTAAAGGCATTTAACTAATGTTGATGGAATAGCAGCTGTGGTCATGACCTGAAACAAAATGACATTACAGTAAATTAATTTATATAGATTCTATTAGATATAAAGTGTAAATGTTATATGATCATTGTTAGAAACTCTCTATAACAATGAAGCTACTTTCACGTATTTTACTGCAGTTTCTTTAATTATTTAACTAGTCCGATGTTTCAGAAGGTTTCAGCAACCATGGTCACGGGTGGACGAGTGTCCATTTAAATAATTAAATAAGCCGCGATAAAATCCGTAAAGGTGGTTTTATTGTAATGACTAACATTTGAGTAAACTTAAGACATTGCCTCTCTATAAAATAAGTAATAAAAGTGAATTTAGTTGACTCTTATTATGTTATTATTATTTTTTAAATTTTAAATACCTTTACGTATTTTATCATCGTTTATTTTGATCACTGGATCCCGAACCCAGCCATATATATTGAAATTTGGATGTCTTTAAATTTCAATAGCCTCACAGATCGTCCTTGGAATTGAGCCATGTATTGATAATGTTAATGTCATCGTAGCCTAATTTCAGCCACGGCGGCCATCCTTTATAGATACTAGCTAACTACACAGGACACATTATAGTGCACAAGTGCACCCCTCCTTTTCTGATGGAAAAGCAGTTGAATGTGACATTCTCCTGTTCTGATGGAAAAGCAGTTGAATGTGACAGGAAAGGAACCAGGCATAGGACCGAAGGCTTAATCTCCGAAGGACAGGAATGTAACAATACTAACTTTGTAACTCCAGATTGTTATTGGATATTAAAAAATCCCAATAACACTTGCATCTGGCCTGGGACTCGAACGCATGCTTACATGCTTACTACTAGATAATGAGACAGATTACACTATTGATAATCTCTGTTTAAAGATACAAACTGAGATCAAAATAATGTGTTCATATCACAGTAATATTTATTATTGGTATCATTGTTTAATTTATTTTATAGGACTTAGTGATTAGTGCTACCAGGTCTCCCAGCTTTTAGGGGAGAGAGGTACACACACTGATCTGGGCTTTATAAGGATGCTAATTGTCTGGTGTATTCAAGATTTATTAATAAATATTAAGTGTAGTTAACATTTACACTACGGCTGTAGGTAAAGGCAAACACTCCTAAATAGATATTAGTCCATTTACCATTAGGTAAATTTGATGCAGCACAATGTATTATAATTAAATTGGAATTATTAATAATGTAGTTACATACAGCTTATAAAATTGCAACGTTTGCATAAAAAACTTCATCCTCATTTAGAATCTATTTACATAATCTTTAAAACATTCAATACTTATGATCAACAAATTAAAAACAATTTGTTGACCATTTGAAATGTTTAGTGTGTAGCTATTGTTGTGAAACTATATTCCTAGAAAATGAATTAGGAATATTATTATTATTATATATATCCCAGTAGATTTAGGTACAGATTTCCTATTGTTATACATAAACATAAAAAAATTAACCTTGATCTGATAAACCTTATTTTTATCCTGATCTATTATGCTATGTACCAATTTATTTTATTTTTGTCTAAATTTAAAATAAACTGGACCTGGCCACGTATTTGTCACCGCAGGTACTACATTGCTTAAACAGTTGTCTTCATTTAAATAATATTCCCACATACTTCATTCGCTATGTTAGCAGTTTAGATATAAGCTAACCAGTTATAAATATAACGTTAAGTATCCAAAATATGTTAAGAGACCTTACATTTATGAAATGGGGAGTTTGCATGACCGACCTGTATTAATGATTGATCACCAGCTGCCAGTAAGTTCAATGTTGATAATAGCATCCATCCATTGCTAGATTCCTCAGAATTCTCTATTTCTAAAAATTTTGCTATAGCACAGCTAGCTGCCTCTGTGCTTTGATTGCTTGCTCTTTTTCGTATTTCTGACACCATTAATTTAGATACTTGTTGACAAAATGAGAGGATATCCCAAAATTTTTCATTCATATCACTACTTGGGCTTGTTCCAAAAACCTATTAATATAAAAAGTTATTGTGCTATTTCATTGATGATCTGACATGTTCATTGAAAAGATATTTAAATTTATTCTCGTTATGATTTTAAATTGGCATTTTACACACTTTATATTTTTTTATGTTCATTGGTATTGAATAGTATAAGTACCAATGATCATTCTATTTCATCACAAATTCTATTTTACTAGCAGTGCTGGAACAGAAACTGTTCATTTAAGGGATAAAAAGCATTTATCTTATTCCAGACTGTAATTACATCTGTGCCAATTTTCAATCATCTGTGTCAAATCCTTTGAGTAATTTTTGTGTGGAAGAATAATAAACATACATACAAACTTTCATATTTATAGTCATAATGAGACTAGTAGGATTGTAAGAATTTCAATACAAGATTAAAAACCTACCTTGCAAAACAATGGTAACATATTATACAGTTTATCATCCTTTTCAGTCTCCGATAGCGGTTGTGGAGGGTGAGTATATTCAGCAAATAATTTCTTCAGATGCATGAGACCAAGTTGAACGTGTGATGAGGAACTACTTGCTTCGGGTGGCTCTACAGACGTAGAAGCAGAAGCTCCCCGCAGCTTGCGCATTAAATTCATTGTTAATGCTTTACTTACTTAGAAAATATAAATATATTGTAAAAACATTTTCGGTGCTTCTTTTTTTTATTCTGCGTAATATTCATTCATCTTTCAGATTTAAATTTTAGATTTTATAGTAAAATATACTTTATACACATTGAAAAATTACATGTTGATTAACTTCGATCATGTTCAGATGAACTTGGCATCAAATTCTAAATCAATCGCAAATAAAATAATTATTTCCTTTCAAGGAGTATTTCTCCCATAGCCCAATACAATTTAGCAAGTATGACGCCCACAGAAAACAAAAATTTTTGCTAGACTTTAGTGACCTGTGTTACCAGTAATCACTTGCCAGTTCCCACTTGCTTCTGCAATTTTCCACTCAATTGTTAGTTCTTCATCATCATCATCTTCACTCGTCCACTCCTAGACTTAGGCCTCCCCCTTAGAGCGCCATATGACACGCTCATGAGAGTAAGTGTTGGTTAATAAAGAAGGAAGACGGGAGATACTTCATTATCTTTGTCTAGCATGCGCATTGAATTATTCGCGCTTCGATTGCGCTGAGAAATATTAATGATGAATTTTTAATTTATGTGCTCCGAACATTAAAAATGTTTGTCAACCGGTAGCTTAGGAATAATAAGTTATTACTGTAGAATTTAAATGGTTATATTATATCAACAAATCCTTAATGTGGCGTTCCGGCGACTAAAACGCCGCGTTTGGGCGTTCTAGCAAAATAACTGTAGTGGTTCAGATTTGATCCAAATGGAAATAGGTTTGGTGGTAACGTCTGAATAGTAAACATGGCCTCTGGTCTTAACCTGTTCCAATAGGAATGAAAAAAAAATGACAGAACACCAGGTGTCAGTTGTCTGTCGTTTGTCAATGTGGGAATTGAATGTATTTTTAAACTCTTTGGTGAAATAGTAAATGTTTATTCATTATTAATTGAGCTCAGCTATATTGTATTGCTTGGAAGTAGGAACTAAATGAAACAAAATCCTAATTATTGAAAATACCGTCTCGGATATTAAAACTAAAGATGCCTGAAAATAAGGATCTAGTATTATGTTATAACCGCGGTTGTGGAAAGCTTTTCAATCCCAATGATAACGACAAAGGTTAGGTTTTTTCTAGACTTTTCATAGTAGCGTTCTAAAAGTTCTGATTAAATTGAGATGCACAAATATCAGATTTACATTGCAGTTCAGATTATTATAAATGTTATTTTTCTATTTATCTACTAAGTATTTTGTTTTGTTATAGACGAGTGCTGTCATCATCCTGGTGCACCTGTATTTCATGATGCATATAAAGGGTGGTCTTGTTGCAATAAAAAAAGTGTCGACTTTACGGAATTCCTGAATATCAGAGGGTGCACTCTATCCAAGCATTCAAATGTGGTAAGTATCGGAAAATCTGTTGCTTATGCTTTATAAAATTATATTATTCAACTTTAATGAATATATAATAATACATATGAATTTATATTTTAAATCATCAAATATAATTGATTTATATATCATTTGATATGGATTCAAACATTAATCAATTTTATTGCAAGAAGCAATATTAAAAGTCATGACTCATCATCATCACTCTTCATTCTTTCACAGTTAAAACCCATACTCTGAGCTCATTCAATTAGCCTATGTATGAGACATATTTTTTTTTGTCATTTTCTTGCTTTCTTCAAATTCATTATTCAAATATTTTAGAAACCACCTGAACCAGAGAAAAAAGCCTTGGATGAAGAATTAGATAAAAAAGAAGTAATAGAAATCAGGGCTCCTATTGTTGGACCTAAATTACCTCGACCTCCATTTGAGAGTGCTTTGGTCACTCTAGAGGCACGTATTGCAGATTCACTCAAAGAAATTGTTAGTAAAAGTGTACAACAATCAACCAAATCATCAGATGGGTAATTTTCTTTTTTAATTACCAAAAGCATACTGTGTCATATTATAAAATTATATGCCATTTAGATAATTATGAAAAAAAAATTACTTAACAATGCTATTCAGATAATCAAACCCATTTTTGTGGAACAATTTTTGCCCCTGGTCCTGGTATTCTAGTGCTGGTTAGCATATTAGGAAGTTATGTGGCATATATCTGCAGTATTTGTTTGTTTCTTGGGTTCTCTTTAAATATAATTAATTTGAATCAATTCTGTGATACTTAAGAGTTAAATTTAACCTATGGTAAAGTCATATCTCTCAGCCTTTAGTCTATGACTAAGAAGAACTAGATGAAGACTTAAGTAGATATACCAGTAACATGTGAAATTGGAGTTTAAGTTATTTTTTCTATCCAAGTGTGTTGCAATTAATGGATTACGAAAATTTCTTGTTTTAGAGGGGTGATAGAAATTGGCACTACATGTAAGAATGGTGGATGCAGTGTGTCCTATGAAGGGCCGGAGAGTGATAACTCCTTGTGCACATATCATCCAGGTGGTCCAGTATTTCATGAAGGGTTGAAGTTTTGGTCATGTTGCCAAAAACGCACAACAGATTTCAACACATTTCTAAGCCAACCTGGCTGTACAACAGGAAATCACAAGTGGCTTAAAGAGGTAATACACAATTGATTATGATATTTATATAATTAACGTAAATATGCCTTATATTGTTTTTACTTATATGGCACTTCTATAGTTGGATCTACAGTAAGAAAAAAACCAAAAAAATATCTTTATAGAATACATAAAATTATAGGGTTATCTAGTCCTGTAGTTTTATATTTATACAGTGAGATTGAGGCATTTATAAAAAAAAACAAGGTATTTGTAAGAAAAAGATATCAAAACTTGATTTCCTATGAAATATATTCCTCCGTCATCCATAATCTATGCCTGGGCATAGGACCTCTTTTGATAAATCATAAAATAACTAATCTCGAATTGAGAAGACAATCTCTGTGCAGTATCTGGTTTCGCCTCATTATAATATCATCTTCCATTTTAGTGAATAGTTGACCAACACAAAAATATACTCATTTTATTGGTTATCATATGATAAATAATTTCTCGTTTTATACAAAAAAATTTACACTTATGACCAGTTTTGGTCTCTCATCAGGAGAAAACTGTTGTAAATATGAGTTTTATATTCTTCAAGTGATGTTATGAATTTCCACCAAGAATTGATAATTTGCTTGTATTAACTATATTTATTGGTTCTATAAAACAACAGATTTTATAACGCTAGAACCCATCTAATTTATATATTTTTTGCAGAGCACATCTAGTGGTACAGTGAAATGTCGATGGGACTGGCATCAGACACCTGAATATGTCATCATCAGTGTATATGCCAAGAAGTACAACCCAATGGAAAGTTTTGTCAAATTGAATGCTATTCGTTTCAATACCAAACTTGTGTTTTATGAAGAAAATAATTCCACTTTTGAATTAGATCTAGAATTGAGAGGAGTAAGCAATTTTTGATGAGTTATTTTACTCGCTCAAACAAATGAAATGCTACTATTTTTTTTTGTTTTTTAGGTGATCGATGTTTGTAAAAGCAATGCAGCAATGATGCCAACAAAAGTGGAAATTAAATTAAAGAAGGCAGAACCTGGTGCTTGGAGTAAATTGGATTTTCCTAGGGATGCTCCGACAAAAGTTGAAGTGCAGCCACAAGACGATAAAGAAGAAGATGACTGTGTTGATTTGTCAGATGTTGAAGCTATCCATGCTATTGGAAAGGTTAATGTTGCATAATATTACAAATAGTAAAAATATAATGTAAGATTTGTAATGGTGACTTTTTTTTCTTTTTTTAATACTCATACTACCTTATGTATTTAGTTTTCTAGAATTTAGTGCGCCTATAATATTAGTTATAAATAATATTTTTAGTAAGAGGATGCCATGCTGTTTTGAGTCCATTGGGCTGGCATAATTGGAGAGGCACCTTTCATACACATGATACTACCATAAAGGGACAGCTAGGTTGTCGTTTTTCCTGCGGTTAGTGAGTTTCTGGTGGCCCATTGGTGAGCAGGATTGAAGAGGAGCAACATGTCTGCATAACAAATATGCTAAAGACAGCATATGATTGGGCAATAAAAGGGCTTAGATAGTGTTTACCCCATATCTTATTAAAAGAAACCCAACCGGTGTAAGGAAATATGTGTGCAGATTTTTATGATTGTAGTATCTGTATACACTTACATTAGGTGATTTAATTTTGTTTTCTAACATCTACAAAGGAAAATAAATGATAATTATGCTTTTCTTTGTGTACATAATGTCAATTTATTAAATAAAACGACAATTTTGAGTCACGCTATAAATATGTTAAGCAATATATTATAGCATAATAGCATTTAACATTATTTACATTACAACATGTGGCAATAATAAATTTTATTTTCATTATTCTAGATTTACAATTTTCTCTATTAGCTATGCTGTCGAAGATTTTTTGATAGAAAACGAAATACAGAACTAGAATTATTTTGACTAGACTTTATGACTAGATAATACAAATAGGTACCTAATTAATGTTCAAATTTTGAAACATGTACATAATTAGTGCACGTAACATAGAACACAATTAACAGACAATTAATTTTCTTCCTGAAAAGTGACTTTTCTTGCCTGTTTTTTTGCATTCAATGGTTGTTTCACCATAACTCTCTACTTTTTACTCTGCATAAATAAAGAATATTAATAATTTATAAATTCTTGCAATTGTGTAGGATATGTTTATTTCTTTCTTGATATAGATTATTGAATAGCAAGCAGACAGTGATACTTATAGTAATGGTCAGAGCTTGCAAACTGACTAGATGCTTTATATCATCATCATAAACTAACGCAACCTGACCGGTTTGTAACTTTTGCCGCAGAAACAAAAATCTTATTTCGTAGATCATTGTAATAATAGCGAAATTCATTTCATATCGTTTACGACGAAAATACAACTATTAAAACCATTTCTTAAAATTAATCCATACTTATTTTTGAAAGCTTTTATTTGTCGTGCTAAATCACTTGGTAATGGCATGGGTTAGGTTTCTGCGTGTCTAGTTTACTTACAGTCTGCGGCCTGTAGGTATAGTAGAAATGATAAGTCCCACACAAATAGGCAATAATAAATAACTCATCACATTATTTATACTTAATATCATAATTACATTTTTTAACACGACTAGAATATAACATGAGATCAAATCTAAGTTACATAGTAAATACCTATTAATCAATACGACTTTATTCTTGTATATGATATATCCTTTATTAGAACTATTGCATACGACAATCTGATTGGTCTATACATTTTTACATATATAAATATTATATTTAATAAGTTTATTATAATAATACGAAAGGGTGTCTGTGAAAAAGTTTAACGGTAAACGTTCTCTTGTGATAAAGTTTCCCTGTAGGTGTCTACAATAGGTAACTATATATTGATTATTTTTAACAGTCAATTTGTTACATAAGGGCCGGCTTAACAAATTACCGAATGATAATAGTGTCAACTAGCTAGTCGATACTTAACTTTAAATTGACTCATAAATGCTTCATATTAACATAGGTACATTAACGGGAACCTGTGACTGTAGTTCGCTACTACTTATGCTCAATTTTGTTTATTACCGGGACTTTAACCTCTATAGGTAGGGAACCCGATTTTTTTTTTCGGATGCGAACTTATGCCGTGGAAGCGAAGAGAATCATCTGATTGCTATGAGTGCTCGTCTGGCGACAAGACTAGGTTTGGTGGGAAAGGCGGACCGCTCTCCCATAGATGGGAGAGATGCATCCCAATATGAGAATTTTTATAATAGCTAACTATTATTATCAAGGCCTGTGTGACTGCGGGATCTGGCGTCGTAGGCAGCTAGTGCGCGGTATCTAAAATAGCCATCGCCAGCCTCGGCGCTGTCATGAATGTATGACTCATGGAGAGGATCATAACAGGGTGCCCGTACCTCCTTCACTCTCCGGAAGGTGATCGCGCACGGTAATCTCACAGTACTTAACCCGTGGAATAGTGTGAAACCGGCCCCCTGGTTAACGTGGGGAAATCCGAAACAGTTATTAGTAGTTTGTTTTGAAGCAATTATATGAATATACCTACACAATAATTATTTACATATTATGCTGGGTACGTTTATCGTCATCATTAGCCTTCTTCCACTGCTGAAGGTATCTTTCATTAATCTTTCCTTCAGTAGGCCACTTACTGGACATATTTTATTGCCCAGATTTCGAGGGCGTTAAGGGGCTTACGCCCCAAACCCTATCTAAACACCTACCCTTAGGTACTAGGGAGAAGTTTTTCCCAAAGGAATATTCCAATCCGTCACTAGTAAGTACCTAATACTTATGGTAAAGCAAACTTCATGGCGAAGAGCAATGTTCTGTGATGGTAGCAGCGGGCGGCTGGAAGGCGTGGGTGGGCGCGGGCTGCATCCTGTACATGTCGTGTAGTAGCGTGGCGACCGAAACGTCGCCGACCGTGTCCCTGAACAGGAGCAGCTCGATGGAGCGCGCTCGCACCGCACGCAGGGATGGCAGCAGTAGTAGTAGACGACCGAATCTGAAAATAATGACATTTTGAGAGGTGTCGAACTATTTCAGGGCCTGAATCGATGGCTTCAGATTGATGATAATAAGTATTTTTGTGCACCTGGAATTTTAGCATCCCTCAATCAGATAAAATAACCTGAATTCATAGTGTGGCCCCTCTACGTGCTCTCTGAGGCACGGGGGTGTAACTTCGGGTGGTCCGACCCGGATCTCGAACCCAGACCTCACGACCAAAACCACAAGGTTTTGGTCCACAGACCACCAGAGCACTGGTATACAGTATACTATTTTAAATTCAATAAATGGTTCAAGTCTTGTCGTGGCGGTGGGGCTCCGTGGCCTGGGGAGATCCGAGACACCTTGGGCGAAGCCAATTGAACCGAGGAGCTGGCGGCTCTTATAAGAAGAGGGGACTAAAGAGCAGGAGGAGGTGCCGCTCTTCCTACCCCTCTTATAAGAAGAGGGAACAAAAGAGCAAAAAGTGGCGGCACCCTTGTGCACGGGGCAAGGGACGAGAATGGGTACTTCACCCCATTACACTGTCCCAAAGACGACTGACTTGCCGTCGATGTGCAATGATGATTTGATGATTTGCTGTTCCGGGGCACCTCAGCAAAGGCGGCACTTCTGACACTAGCGGTGGTTTTTGTGGGTATTCGACACTACATAATGTGCCGCGAGCCTCACACACCACTGGACTGGACCCCACCCAGAGCCAGTGAAGGCGCGTAAATGCGTTTCCCCGCGTCAACAAATAAAAGGTTATTAAGGGTTGTTTTTAAATTTATATCGCTGCCTTGGATGGCGCAGGGGTTGTGCCTAATGTGCTAGTGCTATGTTATATTATAACTGTTCTATTACTGTTCTGTTTGATGGGCCCCAACCTTAATCCTACCATTGGGTATCCTAATTTAGATGTGTCTAATCAAGTTGACAATTCTGTTGTTTTGGGTTTATGCCTAATCCCAGAACTTCTACTTTTTCTATTATTTATAATTTAAGTTTGTAGTCTACTAAGCTCTTAATTATGGGCGGGGATGGGAGGGATAGAAATGATTCTTCCCATAGAAATTAATTTTTCGTGCAGAATTCTTTTTCCTCAGACGCCGTTCCGTGCACTGGGATCGGTGTGGGAAGAGTCAGAGCGGAACCCCTAACATTTGCAGCTGCCCACCAGATAGTCAAGTAGATAGCGGACTCGAAACGCGCTCCGGCGGCTGCTTGGGGATCAATTCCGTTAGTAACTAGCGCTCCCCACATTCTCCTAGTGCCGGGAAGATTGTGCTGTTCATTTATGTGGTTATTGCTATTATATTTTAATAGTAATAGTAGAAATAAGAGGTTGGAACTCTTGTAGATTTGGTAAAAGTGTATAATTACTGTGGTTGTAAAAAAATGTGTAGAATTTTGGGTATTAAGATAATAACCTATCTTAATAACCTAAGGTAGACCCCGCCACGGCTCAAGCCTTGTCGTGGCGGTGGGGCTCAGTAGTCTGCGGTAAACCTAAACACCATGGCCGACCTAGGAGGCGGGTGCTCTTTGAACCCCTCTTATAAGAAGAGGGGAATGAAGAGCAGGAGGAGGAACTGCTCTTTGTACCCCTCGTCTACAAAGAGCAAAAAGTGGCTCCGCTTTTGCGCACGGGGCAGGGGGCGAGGATGGGAACCTCACCCCATTGCACTGTCCCAAAGTTGTTGATACTGTCCAGAGATATGTGACAACCCCATCTATGGAGGTGGCGTCGGTCGCTTAGGGGGCTGACTAGCTGTCGAGGTGCCCTGATGATTTATTTTTCCTGGGCACTTCATTAAAGGCGGAACTGATGACATTCGCGTAAATGTGTTTCCCCGCGTCAACAAAAAAAGAAGGAGGAAGGAAAGGCGAATGTCCACCCGCGTAGAGTACCTAACCTCGAAATTGCAGAAGGCTGAATTTTTGGTTAGAGCGAATTGTCCTGTAGTTAAAAAAAGTACCTTCACGCCTGTTATCGAAGAGGTAGGCAGAGGTGTTCTAGTACATTCATAACTCGTAAGTCCGGTAGATATACTAGAATACCCACGAAGCTAAAAGATCCGGAAAAACTTATGTTGTGTGTATACGCCAAGCACAATGGCATCAGCATGGTTTTCACCAAAGAAAATAGTAAACCCTTCTACCTATAGATGTTATAACTCGACAACTAGATTAATAAATCATTTGAGTAAAAAGGTATCTAAAGGCATGTAATACAAATATCACAGTTTTCTTGACCTACCCGAAGAAATAAATCTATAGATAAGAACATAATAAAGCTAGAGAAATTTTGGTTTGTTTGAATGCGCTAATCTCAGGAGTTAGTCATATTTAACAAATTCTACATTAATGCTACATTCACGAGAAAGTTTATAAGCTATATACCAGGACGCTGCGGCAAATAGGAGTACACTTACGCGGGTGAAACCGCGGGCTCTGCTAACATATAATAAGTTTAAAATGGAATCAAAACATACCTCGTAGGCTGGCGGGTGTATCGTGTGCGGACGTAGTCGGCGAGGATACACTGCGCCTGATCCTGTAGCATCTCCACCGGCTGAGTCTCGCTCAGGCCAGGGGTATCTAAACAGACAATTGTTATGTCTATTTTAGAAAAATGTTTTAATGTATTAAACCATGGGATATCCAGCGTTCCATACCTACATGACTTCAGTCTATGATCCGTCGTTTTTTAGTTAGTCGGTAGTTACGTTGGAAATAGGTCCTACTACCTATACACTATTTGGTGGGTACAGCACTTGAAGAATTGAAAATATTTATGAAAACAGATGAGCCCCTTAGTGACTACAGACCCCCATAGACATCCACAGTCCTATGAACAACCAATCGGTTTCATCAATTCGAAACTTAAGCTGCATGAAGTTCGAGGGCGTAGCCATCACTCAAGCAGACGTCATGTGATGCAGAGAATTTTTCCCGGATTAATAAATGTAGTAATCAATATATCTACCTATAATTCACAGGTTCCTATTAAGGTTTGCTTATTGAGAACTCAAATGGTAAATAAGCTACAAATTTCTGTGTGAAACAAAATCCGAATAATACAAATTAAAGTATATACAATAATAGCAATAGTATAAACTAGAGAGTCCACATTAAAACAGTAACATGTATAACCAGCCCTAAGTATGATTGATGAATAGGTGATAATTATATACATATAATATATACATATATAGATATCTATGTGTATAATATAAATATATATTTATCTGAATGGCTCATATTTTCAATTCAATTAGGTGGATAAAGTAAAAAGACACGCAGAGAGAATAGAAAACGTTACTGACCAGGTGAAAAAAGAACAATCGCTTTCATGCAGCCGCATTCACTGCCGTCGGGCGCAATTTGCCGGAATCGACAAAGAATTTCCTAAAAGCAAAAGGTTTTTGTTTCACTGAAAATATATTCTGTATTTTTTAGAAGTGGGAATCTTTGGTTACATCAAATACCGTGACGGATTCGTATTTAGTAAGATAGTAGTGTGATCTGGTAAACCAGATTAGATGTTTTATAATATATAGACTCACTTCTTTACATCGGAACTCGAACGAATCTTGACTACCGACGGCTATTAACATCCATATATGCAGATACCTCTATTCATCTTCACCCTCAATAGGCCATCGGCTACTCACAATCCATACTGTCAATTCACGGTGGTATCATGTCAACGAGAGGTACCTCTCCGGTCGTATCGGCCCAATTCGACTGAAGGATGACACTACCTCATAATTATTCAATATCATTCTCTTCAGCTTTTTGCTAAGGTCAACTGCGAACTGGCAGAAACAAAGACGAACACCTAATTCTGGCCGTGAATGATTAAATCAATACTAAGCCACTAAATTAGGGCGATAAAAATAACGTCATGATAATAATAATAATCTTTATTCAAGCAAGCGTCACTCATTTTGTTAGTTGAGTAAACTTGATACTTCACCTATGGTTCGCAATATAATATACTTTTTCTACATTTGCCGTAAATCGTGCGATATCTCGCATAATCGCGATATCTATAACGCAACTTCGATTTACGTAATATTTTACCGCAAAAATTATATTATTGGTTTATGCCATGACGGTTCTTAACACTGAATATTATCTGATTAATACATTTAGGCGAGTTAATACCCGCTAAACTACTAAGGGCTTGTTGTGTTATTTTAGTACCTAGGTATTGATGACGTAATTGCGACTAACATTTTCGACTTGATTTCGCATTGATTTTATCTTTAAATGTTAACACAATGGCTTTTAGGTTACAAAATGTCGACGGAAATAGCTACGAAGCTACTGAATACGTCCGGCATCTAGTATGGATACCGTAGAAACTTGTATCTGTCTAGACTACTGTAAGACATAGGTATATAAAGGATATTCACGTATCGACACCAGGTTTGAAAAAGTCTCTTCTTACATTAAAGACTCATCTAGGCCTCTTGTGCATTATTCACGAATATATATATTTTATGATGGTAGACGTGCCAATATATCAATCCACCTACCTGTAAAGTGTTAAGCTCTAAGTCTGCCAGAGGTTCAGGGGGCAACCGCGTCCTGGCTGCTGGAGCGGAGAGTAGCGGTGCCAGGTCCCATGGCGCCGACCACTGCGCCAAGTGCAGAAGAAACAGATCCTTCCACGCAGCCCGCAGCAGCACAAGTTGGTCCGAGGGTGCCAGCGCTTGAAATGGAGCCAGACACCGCACCCAACGCACTGCCATGAACAGTAGCCGAGCACTGGTCTCCTGTTTAATTGAATACATTCGTCAATTAGGCTCATTTATACCAAACATGCCCATGTTAGGTACGTAATAATACCACCGCAGCTGGCTTGCACGACCGAACCTGCTGTGGCATACTAATGCACCTTGGCATTTGTATATAATATATGTATTAGGTATAAGTTATACTCTATTGTGTGCCCATTAACAGAAAAAATATTGCTAGGTATAATAGAAAGAGAAACATGTAGCAATTAAGTTATATATTCTACAATTGACTTGTCATAGATACCGACATATGCGTTTATACTTTTATTTGCATACGTTATATATATGAAAATATTTTCATCATTAATTATACATTTTTTATTCGAATCTTAAACATTAATTTATCTTTAGTCGTGTTTCATACGTTCTGTGATTAGTAGTAGGAGGATAAAAGGACTAGGCATCTCCATGACAATAATGATGCGGATGTAAATGGGCGTGGGTAGTCGTCAAAAGGCGTCCGACGTTAGTTTCTTCCCTATGCTATACTATCTAAATCATAATATTTTATTCAAAGTATGATTTTACAAATCTCTTCTGGACGTCGACATTTTACTACCTACGGTTCTTCTCAGGTCAGCGGTCAAACCTAACGGTTTGACCGTTAGGTATGACCGCTGACCTGAGAAGAACCGGCGAAACATGCTCGGCGGGACTGATGACCCGAGACAATTATACATCAGTTACTTTAAATTTCATTATGTTGTAACAATGCTGCAACGGCCTGTGAGGCTAGTTCTATAAACAAAATGTAGAATCTTCCAAAAAATATTTTACCTCATTCCTGTTAATACACAAACAGTTATGGTATTTTCTGATTTACTTTGTCTAGACACAACTAAAACAGGTTCTTAGTATACATAATGTATGTACCGAGGATTACGGTAGGCGTAGCAAAGTCAACGTGACGTCGCGCCGCAGTCGTGAGTAGTGGGCGGAGTAAGTCAAGTTAAAGCTAAAAGTCACCCTTCGGCCGCCCAATCGCGACTCCGCGCCCGCCCTTGAGTCAAAAAGGCAGTACATACGACAATACGCACACTCATGTATTGTTAACTGCGATAACACAGAAGTATGGTAACAAATCTTTACATGCAGATACATAGGTATTGAATACTTGTAGCGTTTACACTTTCACTTTAAATAATAATAATAATATCTGTTGACTTATCACACCACGTTAGCCCAGTCCTGTGCTGAGTACCGTAAGGATTTGTGTTACAGGTACTATACATCGGCAATATATTTAAGATTTTATAAATTTGAGAATTTTTATATATATGTAGGATTTTTTTTTGTAAAAAAACATACAATACATATATAAACATCCATGACCTTGGCGGGCTTCGAAGCCGCGACGTAACACGCGGACTGACCCCCACGTTACCAACTGAGCCAGCCGGTCGTATAATTTGGTAAGGACATTTATAGAAATTGAGTAGTCAATTACATGAGTAAGTACATATGTAACTACATTCTGTCACAACACAATAGTGGTTTACTTTAGTAAACCACTATTGTATAGGATAGGATAGATATTTATGTCCACGTGGTAACGGACAGGATGGTTTTATCAAAATTAGTTTTGCATGCTATTAATATTTCAGGTGTTCACTTTAGAGTTTAATGGTAGCCCCAGCATTCGGGATCACTTTATACCGTAGTATTTATATAACACAACAAAATACCTATTCATCTACTTTTTATTGTTGTAATCTATTGTCCTTAAGACTTTTAAGGGTAGTTAACCTGAATTGTCTAAAATAAATGCCGAATTACCTACGATATCCGAACTTACTTGTAACAACTCCCATGTTGGAGCGAGTGGTGCACCAAACGCGTTCGGAGGTGGTCGCAGTAAGGAGGGATCGCCTTGTAGCTGCAGTTGCTTCGCGCTCCACATGAGCTCCTACGAGGAGTACAAATCTTTAGAGAAAACACCTGCTTAGCCACACCTTACACGTCATCGTACACGTAAATCGTCAATGTAAGTAGTTGTACAATCCTGCTAGTCCCGCTAGTCCTGCTAGTCCTGCTAGTCCCGCTAGTTCTGCTAGTCCCGCTAGTCCTGCTAGTCCCGCTAGTCCCGCTAGTCCTGCTAGTCCCGCTAGTTCTGCTAGTCCCGCTAGTCCTGCTAGTCCCGCTAGTCCTGCTAGTCCCGCTAG
>JAFELO010000570.1:272606-318391 GCA_017140195.1 Eumaeus atala | reverse complement strand
GGCGGGGAGGGGGTGGGGTGTGATTAATGACCAAATAAACCCGCTCGCCTCCCAGCTATGAAAGCTTCACGAAGCCGAATTGGTGAATGGTCAATAGGTTTACCGGCTAAAACCGTGTAAGACGTACTCCCGATAACATTTCTTTTGAAAGAAATAAAATTAAAAAACATTTAGTAAGAGGTAGTTGTCGTGCCGTATTCATTGCAGCAGCATTAGGGCGGCACGACCGGGGAGGTACATCTCGCTCATATGTTACGGACGTAAAGTGACAGCTTCACTGTAACGTTATTTGCTGTTTTTGTGTAGACGGTGACACATTAGAGGGCAGGAGGAAGGGACGACAACACATTTGCTAATTATTACGTGGATGTTTATGGGCGTCGGTAGTTACCAAAAGCCTGCGACTCTTCGTCTGTTCCCTAGAATACAAAACTTACAGAATATTTAAAATAACACGTCTTTAGAATTTACAACACGCATTACGCATATTAAATTAATTTGTTAGAAGTATAGGTTATAATTTGAAATAATATAAAGATTACTTTTCATCCCGAAAGGCTGAGGTTCCCTTGGAACAGACCTTAGTAAAATACGAGACATACCTACTTTTTTATATATTTAACAAAATATTCTGGATTCTGAAAGATCTCACCTAATAATTATTAACAACACTTGTAAGTATATCCTGTACTTGCAGTGCACCCATACATTAACCTTTGAGAGTCCCCATAATCCACTCCAGAGATTCGATGAAATACAACCAAATAAATTAAAATTACCTAGAACTAATAACTTTATATCAAAGTACTAGTAACAAATTCACCTTATACTTTATGTTATAAATTTTTTAAGACATATTTCATATCGTTCAGTAACAAAAATAAATTTACTGAGGCGATAATACCAACTGCCGGACAATGTACATAGAGATATCAACGAATATTCGTCTACGTCATCACACGTGGAGCTAAACTACGAGTGGGATGACTCGAGCAATTCCACGATTAAGCTTCTCCGTACGTCGACGCTAAGTTGGTATACAAATTATACAATCTATACAAATACGGCCGAGAAATAGGATTACTGTAGCACTATACGTATATGAGATTATAAAGTTATGACTGACATTTTTTAACACATTTATTTAAACTGTGTTCTTAAAACAAAATTTAATAAATATGAATTGTCATTACTGTTTACTGACACTCACTACCACTTAACACTATCAATATTGATCAATTCGTTTTTTTGGTTGGCACACGGGAAAGAATGTATGTATGTATGTAGAATTTTAAGTCTCTCGAAGTAAGATATATATTTTTAGGCGTAACATCTGTTTGACGGAGTAACTCCTCACATATAAAGACTTGTAACTCGTCATAAAAAAAGGTATATTATGTAGATGCGTTCCAAAGCTACGACCTCCGTTCAGTCATAGGTACACACACAATGAAACGGTACTGCATAGACCTTAAGGCAATGCGAGGCCACTTTTAGCTACCACGCGTGAGTGGCCCCCTTCGTTAGAGATGGAGCCGAGGGGACCCGGTTGCCTCGGTTACTTTAATGGTTACTTTAGCTGATCTTAGCTAACTTTCGGGATGCATCCTTCCCGTCCTCGGTAAGGGTGGGGCGCCTGTCCCCCTCATTAATCACAATTTCACCTCGACGACGTCACCCAACGCGTCCTATAATAACCGATGAAGCTGCACTGGACACTTCCGTCGGCATAGAACTGTCAAAAAACAAAGATAGCATAGACATCGCTAGCCACAGTGTTAGGTTAGCGAGAGGTTCTCACCGATCATACCAGTCTCATTCGAAATGTTTGCGTTTTGGTTCAATATTTGTGTCTTCGAAAGGGGTGTTGTATGAAGTCGAAACTTGAAAAAAAATACTAAATTATTATAGAAAAAAAAAATCTTTGCTGATTGTTTTTTTTTTATATTATAGAGAGACAAACTAGAAGTCTGAGCCTCTTGATTACTACCAACGACCGTAAACAATTAGCCACATAATAATTACGCCCTCCTTTCCTCCTTCCCTCCAATGGGCCATCGGCAACTCGAAACTCGCAAGCTGTCACTTTACGCTGTGAGCGAGTGGTAAATTATGCTCGTGCTGGCCAATTCCGCTGCAATACAGCATGTCTCTTCTACGAAATGGTATGTTATGAAGCCACCAAAATTAAAATTATAAAAAGATTGTAGTTACAGCACTCCACCTTAAGTCAATCGTGAGATCGCCAAGAAAAAGGATTTATGTAGTCAAGAATAAGTAAGAGTAGAACAAAAACAAAATTTATATTATTACCAAGTTTATTAAGTATTATAGACATGCTACTAAATAAACAAGTTCATATTTGAGTTCATTTAATACTACGGCATTTCAATTCGATGTATGTGCAATGAAATCATCGCGTGGAAAATATCCTGTGAGAGAGCGACCCCATGTTCCGACATTCGTTTCGACGCTAATTCCTGCCGCATTTGTTCCATTACATTTCCGACACAAAGTAGATACGCGTTTGTCGAATTGACTAGGTGGATGCGTCCAGGCGAATCTGGATAGAACGGGACAAAGCGAGAATTTTCCACAAGAGCGAAAGGGACACGAGATCAAAAGTGAGAAAGATGTATTCAGAAGTGAAATAGTCTGCTGGCTGAGCACATCATCATTAACGAGCCAGAGGGCGGAGGGCAGCAAAGAGGCAGAGGGGGCGCGTCAGATGGACCAGTTCCCACGCTTAGTTACACCTGCGCACGATATTACTCCTTACCGTCATCGGTACTAGAGAGTACATTGCCTTACACCTCCTGAACTAGGAGTAGCGATCTGGAAAATATTTTTGAGTGCACCAACATAAATATGAGAATTATCCAAGTTGCTACTTACCTACCGCGGACAGGGTTTACCTGTATCTTGCGGCTATAACGGAAGCCCATTACGGACATTGTGTTTTGTTCATATTACTTTCAGAGACCAACTTTTCTAAGTATAATAATTACTTACTTACTTACTTATTTATATTGGTTGTTATAAAGTAACACATTTATATTGTTAAGTGTGTTTGTTATGCATTCGTTACTTTGTTATTATATCGTACTTGGTTTTATGAATGAAACGAAAATCAAAACTGCAGTAAACGAAAAAAAAATATCAGTACATATTATATTTTTTTATAATATATGAATGTTATAAACATTTCAGATCAAATCAGACTGTAATAATTAAGTTTGTTTTGTTGTAACAGATCGCATCTTTGAGTTGCATTTAAAGGTTACCTGTGTACTCTCAATTGAACCCTATAAGGGCTAATAAAATAATTAATTTATCATGCAGGTGTTTGTCCGCCTTACCGCATCCCCTCAAATGGACCGCCGGAAACTCATAAAGCGCATCGAATCAGACAGTATGGCTGTCACTATGAACAAGAGGTATCTACTTACCCGGCCATGCTAATCCAATTCACTGTCACTATCTCTTACAAAATTATAAGTATAATAATGATCCGCCCCGGCTTCACCCGTGAATAACATGAGCTGAATTATACACTAAAACCGCTAAAAAGTTTCTCAGAACCGCTCTTTTCAAGGGTGAAACCCACAAGAAAATCCGTTTAGTAAATTTCGAGAAAGTCGAACACATACAGACGAGCAACTTTTGGGGACTTTGGTTTCATATATAAGATAATTATTATAGCTTAACTAAATGAAAATATGTTTGAATTTTTTTTTTAGTATTTACAGTAAGAAACCACTACATACGTATGCAGCGGTTATACATAAATACACACATACAATTCGTACAATGAGTGTACACTCACGTGTGAGTGAATAAAGTGTACGTTGCATTGCAATGTACACTTTGCAACTATTGAGTTCACGGAACAAGTATCGTTGTAAAAAGTTGACTGTGTATCCGGCAGCGGTTTTTGAACGTCGCTGTATGAAACTGAACGAGTTGGGAGTGCAGCGCGCCATGTAAATAAACTTATAACTTGTTACTGAACTGAAACCGCCAGTGGAACGTTATATGATACATTAAATTCCGTTTTAAATTTCTACATAATGTGGGAAACTGTACCCAGTAAATATTGTACCTAGCAAAATTTTAATATTCGGGCCGTTGGACCTATTTTACGTGGGTGCGTATTACTACTCACGACCCGAAGTCATGGGCTTTCCCATGCATTCGGGCTCACTTCATCAACGGTAACTTTTTAGAGAGATTTAACATAAAATTTAAATACAAAAAAAGATTTTGACTAATTAAAATATATTTTAACTAGCAATCCGTCCCGCCATCGCACGATTCACGAAATATGGCAAAAAATCACAGTATTTTTTTATAGTATAGGGAAGCAGACGAGAAATCGGAGTCTTTCTACGTTTACCGACACCCATGAACATTCCGATGCACTGCCCTCTTTTCTTCACACTCCCCCCAAAGGGCCACCGGCTACTCGTAAACCGCACTTAATAACCGTAATGTCACTTTATAGCGGTATTATGTAAGCGAGCGGCGATCGGGGAGGTCGTTCCTGCCCAATACCGCTGCGATGCAGCATAGTACTGCTTCTTACTAAAATATAAAAATTATAAATACATGAATGATTCAATGTCGTGGTAAGGGTAAGGACAACACATTAAATTTATGAGACGGAACATCGTCAGTCAGGCAAAGCGAAATAAAAATTTACTTTGATGTTTTTTTCACATTTTGGCTACATAATCGAAATTTCATAATGATCAAATTTTCGAAAATGTTATACAGCCTATGCTCATCACAAATAATGTAGAGTTCTACTGATAAACGAATTTATTTAACATGTCCAGTAATTTCGGAGCCTATTCGATATAAACAAACAAATATTGAAATGTTTCCTTTTTATAGTGTTAGCATTGATATGCCTAGTGTCACTTGCGCTGTCACATCGTACAGGGAACATAGGAATCTAATCGCATCTATCTAACATACGACGACCGGCAGTTGCTAACGTGGCGGTTTGTCCGCGTGTTACGCCAGATATCGCGGCTTCGGACCCCGCCTAGGTCATGGATGTTTATATATGAATTATATGTATTTCTGTAATAACAACCTTAAATATAGAAGATTTCTTTAATACATAAAAGTATTAAATATATTTCCGTTGTCTAGTTCCTGTAACAAGTCCTTACGGTACTTACGACAAGACTAGGTTAACGTGCGGTGGACCCGGCCCAGCACATCCTCGAGGTGTGCCCGAGATGGGCGGCGCCGCGACACGATCTGACATTTGTTGTCGGAGGGGCCTTGTCAAAGTCGGGCGTCATCGTCGACTTAGTAGGACTCGTCGCGAAGTGACGAGTCCTACCAGGCGATGGCTTCCTTCTGCGGGACCATCATATCCTAGAAGGAAGCCGACGAGCGGGTGAGAGAGGAGGCTGCCGACGCAGGCTCCCCTCGCCAACGACGAATGGGGATACGAAGAAGGCGCTATCTGCAGCGCCTTCAGTAGTGCCCCTGTGTTCCGTGTCGGGCCAGAATGGGAACCCGGTCCACAACAACATCAAGACACGGCGTCGTGGGGACTGGTCATAGAGTAGCCAGACAGTCCCCGAGGACGTGAAGTTGGCCTTTTCGCCGAGGCCAGCCTGTCGCTGGAGGGGTCGTGTTGCCTGCAGATCCGAGACCGTCCATTAATAGCGGCTGATGGCTCCCTTAGGGGCTTAGTCAGTATTGCTACCCAATTGCCGAGCCCAACACAGAACTGGGGGCCTACTCTGGTCACCAAAAAAAAAAAAAAGGACTTGGCTAACATGCTGTGATAAGTCCTCAGATATTATTATTTTATATACATTTGTAGATGTGTCCGTTATAATGAAACGTAGCCAAATGAAACGTAACGTAATGTAGTTAGTAACGGCTATCGAATATATCGTTTTATTGAATATTCACAATTCAGCGATATTCGTTTTGCTTGCCGTCTTGCTGCCGCGGAGTCCGCAACCACGTTAGTTAGTAACCGTACCAAATAACCAAAATAACTATGCCATCTGTCTCATTGCTAAGGGTTCGTTATGCGCAAAACAGAGACGGAGCGAGTATTAGTTAGCAACCAAAGAATCAGAACATTACACATTACGAATGATATTTTTATAAGGTTACGTTTAACTTTATTAGGTTCACATTTTTTACGTTTTCATACTTGATAGATATTAAGTTCAATGGAAATCAATGGTCTCGACAAAAATCGTTAATTAAGGATTGAGTTATAAAAAGACTTGTACTTAAACTGTGTGTTTTAGGAGTCTTAACTTTCTTTACTCATTTAGTATCGCGATTTCTCTACGAAAAATGCGATAATCATTACCATAATTGGTTTATTATAAAAAAAGCGCATTTTTCATCAATACCGGTATTGAAACGAAATATCCTTTAGACTACCGTAGCCGAAAAACATGGACGTTTTCTGATATATTTTTTTAAAATATCATTTTACAACATTTGACAGTTGGCTCAGTTGGTAACGTATTCAGCGTGTTTCGCCAACGCTTGCGAGTTCAACTTCCGCTCATGGATATAATATGTATTCTTATAATAAAAATCTTAAATATATAACATTTCTAAAATTTTTAAATAATATGAAATATATTTCCTCTGTCTACTACCTGTAACACAAGTCCTTACGGTAGTTAGTATGGGGCTAGACTGTGATTAGTCCCTTGTGACGAAATCACGTAAAAAAGGTACAACCTATGTTGTACATACATATTATATACAGTCCTTTTTGATTTCTTTCAAGGTACTATAAACACAAAGCTACGAACATACTACTTAAAACACAATGTTACGACTAACATATCATCGTTGCCTTAATGACTGTCATTAACAAAACAAAAAAAAACAATTACTGTTCAATCGAGAATCCATAACACAATAACTCCCCAACAACAGAAATAATTAACCAACGTGTAGGTGTAATAGAAAAAGTATCATTAACAGCAGATGCACGGAACAGCTCATCACGGCTCTCGTTTTTAAAATGTTACGACCGTACAATAATTTAATAAGTTCACGCACGACAATCAAATTTAATTTAATGGGAAAGATTCACTCTCGGCGAGGGTGGACGTTGCCAAAATATTGATAATTTTAAATTACATTTAAGAGCATGCCCTAGAACAATAAGGGTTTGTATTTCACCTTTAAAATATCAGACAACGGCTACATATTAATATTTTAACGTTCTATAATTAAATATAATTTATAAGACGGGTAACTTGTACTGTTATCTGTGATGTGTTCGGTTTGGCGGTCGTACATAATTACCTAGTATATGATAAAATATTCTAACATTTATTTAATGGAACCCTTGAAAGTATTTTAATTGTGTGCTGGCACGACCAGGGAGGTACTTCTCGCTCGCATAACGAGGAAAAGAGGGCAACGTGTCGGCATAGTAATTATGCGGATGTTCATGGGTATGGCGTCGGTAGTCGTAAAAAGGCTCCAATTGTTCGTTTGCCTTCCTATAGTATAAATATAACATTCTGGTACCTTAGTTTTTTTGACTGCTCTATTCTGACGGAGTGTCCAGTGTAGCTTCATTTAGGTTTAGTCTAGGTGAGATTGTGGTCGATAGACAGTGACAGGAACAGATCATCCTCTTTTCCCGCAGATGGGAAGAGATGCATCCTGATAGTTATTCAAGATTAGCAAAAGGTAACAATTATTATCTTGCCTCGCCTCCCATTTCTAAACAGAGGTGCAACACACGCGACGCAGTTAAATTGGTACCTTAGTACCGCAGATTCTAACTATGACCCAATGGTGTATGCATCGATGGTCGCAAGGATGTTGTACACGTCGGCACAGTAATTATGTGGATATTCATGGACGTCGGTAGTCGTAAAAAGGCTCCGACTGCTCGTGTATTATATAAAGTATTATAAAAAGAACGATTTGTCAGGTATTTCATTTAGAAAAATTCTGAATTCCCCTAAATTTAGGATCACCAAATATAAAATGTAACACCCACCCAAATACCCCTTCTAAGTAAATAATATCCATTCAATATAAAATACTATTAAAATTAATTGTTTACTCATAATTGCATCTTCACAAGCATAACTAATTTTACTACAGTGGGAAAATTGAGCTCACCCCAACCCCCGTGCTTGGGGTCGCGATCTCGCCGTTGCCCGAGCGCCGGAGGTGTCGAACACGTGTTGAAATCCTAAACACTCCTCTAAGAGCTGCGATCAGTTCCATTTGACACGCTTCCTACAGCGTAACACGCAATGGTTTGCGGTTCATTAAAAACACATAAGACATTCATTATACAAGTGCTAATGCAGCCCTGGCCAAGATGTGTCATGGCAAAGGGTCTAAGTAACTTTATTTGTAAGTTCTGATATTAATATCTATACTAATAATATAAAACTGAAGAGTTTGTTCGTTTGTTTGAACGCGCTAATCTCAGGAACTGTTGGCGAGAATTGAAAATTATATTTGCGTGAATAGACCATTGATGGAGGAAAGCTTTAGGTTATATACCGTGACGTTACGAATATATATTACTATCTGGAATAACATAAAAATATCTTTGATTCCGAAAAGATCAATGATTCCCCTGGGGTATATTTTATGCGGGTGGAGCTGTGGGGCGCAGCTTGTTTATTACATCCATACCTATACATATTTAGTAACAACGACACATATTCAAATCCGGTAGATATTTCCAAACTTAATTCCTAAATTACACATTCGTAATTTACTTGTGGTCTTGGCTTTATTTAAAAGTAAACGTGAGCTGTATTTTAAATACGCATTTACCATTTATTTTAAATACGCATTTACCATATATTAACTTTAACTTCAAATGTATTTTCCAGTTTTCACTTTCAAGCAACATTTTTGAGTAAATAAAGGCAACTGGCAATAGCCAATGCCGATAGAAGTGAAAACTTAAACTTATATACATATCCGCTACATAAAGCATGTTTGCTGATAAAGCTGAAGTCATATTATTTTTCCCTTTTCTCTGCCTAACGCCGGTAAAGAAATTGTAATACCATAAAAATACTGCACTGTGCATTAAGTGCCAATATTATTAAAAAGCATGATGGTAGTAATTTTGTGGGAACCTGGTTACAATAATTATAATAATATAGAAAAGTTGTTTTTCCTCTACTGAAGTATAACACCGTCAAATTTTATTAACCGTTATTGCTTGAATTATTCCCCAATAATGATAAGCAGTACGCAAGATGCTGGTCAGAAAATGGGCCATTTCTTTAACTGCTATTCACATAGACCCTAAAGTGCGTAAGGTAACTGAGAATTCATTACGGTTTTGTATCTTTTTCCAAAACAAAAGGACTTTGGGGACGGTTAGCGCACCGTTGATTCAGATTCTGCGCGGGATCCGTGAAATTAAAAATAAATATTGTTAAACGTCAGTATGTTACGGGCGAGCGTCAGAAAATATCGGGGGAAATTTAAAAAAAAAAGATAAAATGGGCGATGTTGGTTCACGGGGGTGGGCGGGAGGTGGTGTAAGGTGAATCTTTTTGTGAAGTGAAGAGAATTAATTTAACCCGCTGCGGGGTTACATGACATAGCGGTAATTGAAAAGTTTGCCCCTTGTCGGCGGCCGTGCCACGGGTCCTCGTCTTCGTGACACTTTATAATAAGTTTTTTATTGTGATAATTGCCTGTAGCTGTTTTCAAATACATATTTACCGATTTAAGATTTAAATTTCACATAGTCCACGAATTATTCATAGTACAGCTACTAAGTCGGTTTATTTATAGAATACCAACAAAATAACCAACGCCCGTGAACATCCACATTATTACTATGCCGATGCGTTGCCCTCATTTCTCCCCCTCCCTCCATTGGGCCCCCGGCTATTATGTGAGCGAGAGGTACATCCCCCGGACGTGCCGGCACGACTCCGTTGCATAGGGGGATGTAGTATCCAGCACTATGCATGGCACTACCTCCTCCTGTGCAGCATGGCACAACCTGTTCCTACTCCATAAAGCTACGATGAGTAAAGGGTCTTTATAATGTTACTCATCGTAGCTTGATGGTATTTTATAGTATATAACTATCTACTATCAACTTCAATTGTGTGTACAGAAGTTTCATTGCAATAATGTAGAAAAAATATTTCATCTCTGCAGCTCGGTAGTGTAACACCATCAATTTCCCGATTTTCGGAAAGTTAAGTGTTTAGAAATTCAAATCAATATCACTACTTTGCTACCGATCGCGAGAATCAAATAGGCTACCTTATACTAACAGTTTTTCAAATCGGACCAATTGTCCCCGGGGTCAGCGCGTTCTTTAAAAGCATATCTATAAACTCTTCAGCTTTATAATATTTATTAACTACAACTGGGAACGGGTAAAGGCATCTGCCTGCACCCGTAAATAACACGTCCCGATACCTGAACGAATTATACACTAATACCGTCTTCGATAATAGTTCTATCCATTGGTGAATGCCAAACGAAAATACATACAGTAGATTTTGACCAAATAAATCACATACAGACAGACAGCTTTTTTTGTGACTTTGTTTTATAATAAGTGTAGACATATAGGCTATGTAGTTTTAGCAGACTACGTCGAAGGAGGTTTGTGGTACGAGCGTAGTTATATAACATTACATGTCTTTGGTACGATGACACCTTGAGAGGTTTTGGAGTACAAGTAACGGGTAATGATGGCGAAGATAATATTTAAGTCAAATGTATCTTAAACTTGAAACCAAATTCGATCTTCAAAACATTACGTTCTAATTTACTTTCTAATTATTAGGATTCTTTTTTTGAAAAATTAAACATTGGCAACTGGAAAAATAGCGTCAAAGTGGAACTTTTTGATATAAACCCTTTAACTTTTAAAAAGTTTAAGAAAAAGCGAGCGAGTCAGTGTAAAAGCCTCTCCTCCATGGCGGCTTCAATTTCAATTTAATTCTGTGAAGTTAAATTGGGGATTACGTAGGTATATTTTATGAGATGAAAATGCGGGAGTGATATTTTAGTATAAAATTTTTAACAGGAATATAATACGTGAAACACACAGAAATATAAATAGGTCATAATATAAGTATCTTCTATTTAAGTACATAATTTTAAAAATATCAACACGCAATAAACTATGTTACAATACGTTATCCGTGACGGGAGGTTAGGAAAGTTATAAATCAGTTCCTAGACTATGTCTGTACCTAAGAGATATTTATAATACGATAAATATTAGATCTTACTTTACTTAAAACGCCAACTAGCTCTCGAACTGTAAAACAACAATGCCTGAGTTTTATATATTGAATAGAATAGGAATATCTGTATTCAGTAATCCTACAACATTTCAATACAGACAAACACACCTAATTGATAATGCTAAAGAGCCTACACACCTTATAAACATTAAGCTAAGAACTACGTAGTGGTATATATTGCCATGCCGTTCATTTCGTGGTGTAGCAAAAAATCATATATTTCTTTAAATCATGCCTGCAAATAAACATGCAAGTGACTTTTGATGTTGATAGGAGGCCTAGTACGTTGGCAAATATACAGCTGATGTGTCTAGTTTATATGTAATTGGTCGACTTTTCATGTCTATGTAGTCTTTTACTATTGAATCTAAGTGTGATTGTCTATTTTCCCATGGATAATTGCATTTATATTTTTATTTATAGTTTGTAAATTGTATCATGTAGCATCACTCTTGTACATAAGAGCGAAGCTCAGTAACTAGTAAGTATTATATAATATAATAAAATAGAAATAAATGCTCTAAAAATAGAAAATTCAGTTAGTCGCGACCGTTCAAGCCACCAAAGGAAACTACATTAAAATGGGTTGAGGGGATAAAAAAAACTCTGAAATGTATCCAGAATTTCTGACGCAGCCTTAGCAATATCGTCGTGGAGTAAAAGGCACATCTCACGTAACAGGAATAGGTACCTAGAGTAACTGAACGTTTTAATTTGTGGCTACGATTTAAGGTGCTCAGATTTTCTTACTGTACCGTTGTGGCTGGTACCAGAGCTGGCGAGAGTGATCTGTTAATAATAAATGTACAAGTTCCTTGAGCCTCTGCGTTTAAGTACAAAGTCGTTACCGCGACGCTTCCGCAAAACGAAACGATTGAATAATTTACACTTTTTATAATTCAGGAGGCGTTAGACATTGGATTAGAATGGGTATGCCATTTATTTCCAATCCAATAGATTTCAATCAAGAATGTGATAATATATATAACATTTTTTTCATTTTACGCCTATCGTGAAGTTTCCTACTCATCTCTATAACATGTAATCACAAAATGAATTTTTTTTTTTGTGTCGTAACATGCTTGCTACTGATATCACAATCAACAGCGATCCATTTAAATAATGACTGTCATACCGACTATGGTTCATAGCAAGATATTGTTATGATAGAATTTATTTTCAATGTAGTCTAACATAAGCAATTTGATGGGTAATGGCATACATCTGACGAACTCCTATTACTGATCGTTTCTCTGGTATCCTATTTGGAACATCTGCTGTGACGCACAAAACAAAAACCGCGTGTAGTTGTTATCTCAAAGGTTTATATTCATCTTAACAGGTAGGCTGAGTTTTACAATTGCCCTGCCCTCAAAATTCTTCCGTGGTCGTTAATGGAACATTTTGTCATGTTCTCTCACCAAGAACTAAGACGAATCCCGTGTACAGTCAGAAAACTTGAATAAAAGCTTTGTGTGTCACCTTCTAGCGCGACTAGAGCTTTAGGTACTCGAGCTAGCATGAGTCTGAAGTGCAAAAGACTAAAATGCGGTATACAGTTACACTGGTCTACGCTTGACCGGTCAATGTTTAATGTTCGCAGATTTTACACCGCAAATTTTTACCGCTTGCCTTAGCTAAAAGCTCCAAATAGATCCGATTTATGTAAATAATGTTATCAGTATGTGAATAAATATAACTAAAGATATAATATAAGTTTCAATGACATTGAAAGGGATTTGAAGAGCGTCCTTTGTCGAAGAAAGTCTAATATACCGTGGGTGCACGGTGGGCGCAAGGTGGGCGCGCGGTGGGTGCACGGTGGGTGTGCGGTGGCGTGCGGCGGGTACGTGAGGGCGTATAATTACGAGCGAGTAAACATATAAAGGTAATCCGGGTCGCGGCGGCACAAAGTGATGCTCCTGAATAATTTAGCGCCGGAGCACCTGCGGCGAGACCGCAGAGAGCTATTCGTTACTCTATGTACTTGCAGGGCTGTACGTTCTTTTGTATATGATGTATACGTCAAGATCTAGCGTTTAGTTCCCTAAATCCGGCCCTGTGTTCAATTTTGTTATAATTTCAAGTCTTTTCTACGCACAAATAAACCTTTTGTAGAACTTCAAGCCTCTAGTTCAAATAACCAAGGACTTATATAAGATTGTGATAACCCATTGACCCTGCCGTAAAATTCGTTATTCGCTAGGGTCTACTAATTTCATATAACCAATTTCATTTTTCGAGTCAAGTGTTTCAGATTTGGAGTTGAATGAATCAATTAGTGAGAAACTTTTTTTATAGTTTCTTGTTATATACCAACTAAGATATTTTTCAATCACTATAATAATCTTTCTAGCAATCATTAAAGGTTGGTCTATAAAAGCAAGTTGAGTAGGAAAAAAGTAAAGCCGATGGCGCATAACGATAACACAAAGATTATAAAAGCATTGAATACATCGTAAATTTTTTAAACTGTTGTTCCCATCACTATCTTTTATATATAGCTACATGTGCTGTACAACTCTGCATTAATGCAAGCTGTATATAACATGTGTGATTCAGTAGTTATACGCGCGTATTATCGACAGTAAATAATTAATTGGAATTTAAAAGGCTACAGTGACAGCCCTGCTTAAATATTTTATCGTCAAGCTAGCGAAAGCATTCAAAGCTTCGTCACATGAGTGATAAATCCCGACTTACGGCCGACACGGGCTCCATGAATATTCAAATGCCAACTAAATTCTAATTAAACAGATTCGGATCTACAATTTATCAATATAAGAAAACTTGAACTGCTGTACCCTCAAAAGTAATCTTTTAGTTCACAACCAGCGCCTTTACGGCCCAGAATTCCAGATTACGTATGGCCAATTGAAAGGGAGGGGAAAAGAAGGGCATCGAATTAGCATAGTATTGTGCGGATGTTTATGGATATCGGTAGTCATCAAAAAGCGTCTTCTATTCTTATTTTCTGTAGTATATAAAAAAATGTATACATAAAAGTACTTCTCTCTAAAACTGCCAAAATACCGCGAATACTGTAACATCTCAACATTAAATATCAGGTTCCACTAAGAGTCTCATCACGGTATATTTTTTAAAGGTAAGTATTCCGGTAGACTGAAGCGAAGAGAATATACAGTAAAACGAGAATCTAGTATTTTCGCAGACTTCCTAGATGTAGAATTGTTTGACCACGTACAAAATATTCAAGAGTAAAAAAAAAAATTTAAAAGGGTCATAGACCACTCTCCCCTATAAAGGGCTTGACACCGTACCAGCAACAGTAGCCAACACCGGTACCGTCAATTACCACTTAACACTAGATTGCAGTCACCGAATCTGATATAAGTTATGACACAATCCAGCCATGAACATATTTTATATTATCCTATAATTAGCAACATCCCGCGGTTTCGCCTGCGTGATTCCGGTTCTGTCAGTCATAGCGTCACGATATATAGACTATGACCGTCCTCATTAGTGTAGCTGTTATACACAAACAAATTTTCAAATTCGATTTGTGGTTCCAGGGATTAGCACGTTCAAACAAACAAAAAACCTTCTTCAGCTGCATTAAAGATATAGATTTAGCAAAACTTTTGCATAAAATAAATACCACCTGTGTACACAGATGTAAAACAAACCCACTATTCCCACCAACAGCATATATTGTTATTCCCCCGTATTGACATCCGTAATAAATAAAAGCGACAAAGGCTGACAACACCGAACACAATATTGGATCCATCGAAATGACATAATGACAGATAGGATCAGGCGGCGAGGTGAAATTGAAAGGACACCGGGGCGAAGCGGTGGCTAGTTTTATTTCACGAGATATTTCAGCCGCTAGCAGGACCACTCCCCGCTGTGACACAACTACTATTTGTTCCATTATGTTTTCCCTTTATAATATAAACCGACACGCGCTATCAAATATACAAAGACGCCACGTGATTCATATAACATATAGATTTGTTATCATATACCTTATATATTCCTTTTGTACTTAATAACTATCAATCTCTTTGAAACTTACATCCTTAGATATATTTTTTCAATCGCTTTCCCTTAAGTCCATTGCATGAAACAAAAGTTCTTACTTCAATTGTGTAGATCACACGGCTGAGGTAAAAGTAAATACTGCCAAAACAAAGAAAACGAGTGTGCTTGAGAAAACACACTCTTATTTTTTTGTATTAGTTTATTGTATTTAGCAGCTCCCGACATGCGATGTCGAAATCTAAATATTTATGTGTGCTCTCAATTAATAAACGTGATATATTGATCACCCCCGTAACATCATATTTTAGTTCTAATTTAATTGTACCAACGACCTCTGTCGACCGTTCACCAGGTAGGAAGACGATCTCCGTGCAGTAGCCCGTCCGGGATGGATGCGAGTAGCAGGAGATCGGTCGTCCTGGCGTTCAATGAGTTAGGCCTATGTCCAGTAATGGAGCGATAAGGGCTGACAATGCCGATGGATTTGTATATATTATACACTTTAGAGACGATAAGTTAGCTATATATATTAGAACTACGCCTCGGCTCCACTCAAGAGTATGAGCGTCTGGATTGTTAAATTAACAAATCACATACGAAAAGCTTCCCCGGGAATCGCTCAATGGGTGAAAAGGGCATGAAAAGCCGTTAAGTGGATTTTGAGAAAATCGATCACTTACTTTTCAAATTTTATTTTGTATATGTAAATTATTTAAGATTGAAAAATAGAAAAAATAATTAAAAGCTTTAAGCATTTTATTCCGAGTGATTGGGAATGCCTCTAGCAGTTACGTCTGCGCTGCTACGGACCTACGGCTTACAAAAATACCAAGATACACATTCAGCGTCCCAAAGTCTTATTTTATGCACTGAAAATTATAAACTTCTTTGAAATAGAATCTGCTTTTTAAAAACCGATTTAAAATCATACGTGTAAACGACTTTCCACAAACTTTGTTTCAACACGCACACCACAATCACGAATCGTGTATCTTGTATTTATGTAAATCAACGGGTGAAAGATGGGCGATGTCACCGATCTATTGATTTAACGATTGTGTTACTGTTTCATACGATTTGATTTCATATTTGGTTCATACTCCTACCTTAGATAGTTTGTAACAATAAAATATCTTCCAAATGTGAAGGTCAAAATACGTTACGTAATTACTAAATTATAAGCTAGAGCTAATTAGCCAAAATATATGTAGCCGTTTCAGTGTACTCTGTAATTATTATTACTCATATAATATTGGGAACAAAGGATAAATTATACTCGATGAATGAAAATTATAAGTTGATTTAACATATTTAAGACTCAATTGTATAAACCATTGTAAGTGTACTCTTAAAATAAGGCTCTTATAAATAACATTTTTGTGTTAACTGAATATTTTCAATGTTATAAAAAAATTTTTTTTCATAGTATAGGGGAGCAAAACAGTCGGACCATTTTTATGACTACTGACGTCCATATACTATCCCGGTCGTGCCGGGCCAATTCGGATGCCATGCAGATTGGCCTCTTACTAATTTATATATTTGGATTTTATGATTATTGTTGTCCTGGTTGTGCTCTAAATAAATTTTACTTTTTTTTTGATTAAGTTATTAGAAATCTTTATTAGACAAATAAATTTACATTGTATCTAATGTACCCAGTATGGTATATTAAAATTAGTTTTTAGTACCTAGTCAGGTTATTTTATTTTTAAATTTAATGTATGGTTAATTTATTTCATGAGGAGCCACTGTTATATTTTTATAGTTTAGAGAGGCAAACGATAAATCGGAGCCTTTTTACGACGACCGATGCATATAAACAATTAGTAAGTCGATGCGTTGCCCTCCTTGCCACCTCACCTCCCATGGTCCACCACCATGATGCTTTAATCAGAGTCTTCCACTCCGATAATTCGTTAATGGCTACGATCATTTAGATGAGTTCTCCTACATGCAGAATACGAAATATGACGACTTACCGTCTTTATTCATGTTAGCTTGAAAGCATTTGGCGAGTCTGCAAGCGCGGCACTGGTTCCTGTGGGTCTTGTCCACGGGACAGCGCCCTTTCATCTCGCCACCCGCCTTGCAAGTGTATACACGATTCCGGTGGATCGAGCGTTTGAAGAACCCGGAACATCCTGCCATGTCAAGTTACTTTGTATTAAGTAAAACACACATAGACATACACGCACACACGCAAACACATTTACAAACATGTACCCATCCATCCGTATATGCTATGCATAGAATAACGCAATTTTTGTTTTGTTTTTCAAATTGTAAATTTATAATGACATAACATTTTAAGTAGGTATTACGTATACGTAGTCTTGATTCGAAGGAATTAGTGTGCACTGCTCCTCCCTGCTGCTCCTGCTGCATACATTGCATTCATACTAATAAAATTGTTACACGGACATTCATCAGTGTACACTAATAAAGTTGGTTTACGGACATTCATCAGTGCACACTAATAAAATTGGTTTGCGGACATTCATCAGTGCACACTAATAAAATTGGTTCACGGACAGTCTAATGTTACGTGATACCGTTCCTTAAATTGATATGTGAACGCATCGCCCGATGGAGTGAAAGAGATGACTTGTTACACTCTCTTGCTCCGCCCATTCGGAACAAAATTATGACTCAGAACGTACACATCCTACTTTCATGTGCATGCATCTAAGCGTTATCGATTAACAATATGTTATCACGTAAAAAATATATTACACTTGAAAATGTTGCCCAGATGGCCGCAACGTTAAGCCATTTTGATAACAATTTCCAATATATATATTTTTTTGGTTAAGAAACGAGCAGTCGGAGCCTTTTGATAACTATCGATGCCCATAAACATCTGCACAATAGCTATGCAAACGTGTTATCGTCTTTTCCTCCAACTTTCTAATGGGCCACTGGCTATTCACAAACCGCTTGAAATGCGAAAGCGAAACTGTCACTTTACGCGAGTATCATGTGAGTGGTCATCAAACCTATGGGCGTGGGCAAGTCAATAGGCTGGTCTGTTTCCTCCCACGATAAAGGCTCCATACCAAAAAGCTCCACGAAAACTTACCGTCGCAGCTGTATATGCCGTAATGTTTCCCCGAGCTCCTGTCGCCGCACACATTGCAAGGGATATCCAGCAGGCGATCCCCTGTATAAAACGAAATAAATTAGTCAGTGCTAGTCCTATGGCAACGTCTGATCATATGCATAGATCTCCTTTATAGCATAGGGGGATAAACGAGCGATCGTAGCCATTTGGTGACTACCGACGACGCCGTCACCCATCTTGGTCACCCAATGGGCCACCTCACGAAAGGCGGTGTCATGTGAGCAAGTCGTGTCCTTACAATTCCGCTGCACCTCCCACTAACTGAACTAATATCTATCTGTAAGTGAACCCCGCTCCTACTCCTATTAGGTTCTAAGGTGCACCTAATCTTTAATATGTAAATTGAAGTACGAGATTACTTTTATCTAAAGCAATCAAAATTTTACATGACTGGAAACGACTAAAAATTAATACTGACTTTACTTTATTTTATTTAGAGAAAGTGAGAAAGAAAATGTAAGGTCGCACCTCTCTCAGTAAAATACGCAACTCTCTCTCTCTCTCTTTTATATCGTCACTAATTTACATCACCCTCTTAACTTCCGTTGGCCTTCATTTTCGATCGAACGATCGTCATTGCCCAGCTTAATCCACAAGTCAAAAGCGTATGTAGACAAGTTTTAATTCTAGACCTCAAACATGAAATCTAGTCTAATATCTAATAAAATTGTTGTATTGGTGTCTTAAGTTTACGCGAATGTTACTCATTACAATAAAACCACTTACTTTTATCACGGTTTATTTAATTATCTAACCAGCCTCAAGATAGCACCACATAGTAAGTACTGTTTGCGTTAATCGGAACAAATAAATAATTATAATTCTGTGGGCACTTTTAATAATTTGTGACATCAGGACATTTGTCATCTCAGTCCACCCGTGACCATGGTTGCTGTAAAGCTTCTGAAATGTCGGTATAGTTAGATAAACTAATTAAATAAAGCGCGATAAAATTCGTAAAAGTAGCTCTATTGTAAAAATTGTGGCGTCATTGCTTTATCGCAGCAGAATTCTCGTACCTGTGTTTCACTAATGTTGTTATAGTGTTTCTTGTGGTGTATGAGTTCGGATGATCTGGAGGGGGAAGAGGTGGGAAGAATCGGATGTTCAGATGTAGAATCCGTAGCCTTGTCATCAGGTGACCTGACAGCTAGTTTGATCTGCTTAAAAATTAAATATCCAAGTGACATATTAATTATTTCTAATGTAATAAGCAGTGGACCGACAAGGGCTGATAATGGTGATGATGAATGTAATCTATTACGCAACTCAAACCATTGGACGTTTGGATTCAACAGATTCAAAACGTAAGCGTTACCGGTTTCATGCATTAATGGAGCTCTCTAAATACTTTGATTCTTATGGTCTCCCTTACACAAAATAGATTAGTCAGATTACACCAATCTCGCTAATAACGGTGGTGTTTTTGTTGCGTTTACTGAAAACATCCCTTCAGCCCCTTCTCCTTTTCTCCGAATCAATAAACGCATTTACACCGAAGTGTAACGTTTACAATAAACTAGGTAAACACGATATTCATACGTGTGGTAAATTTTTGAAGGTAGAATATATAAATTATCACTTATTAATTGTAAACAGTCTTATATATTAAATTCTCGTGTCTCGTGTCGAGTTACCTTACTACTTCGAAACGGCTTTACCGATTTTTGCCAATTTTATATATTCAGTAGATCTGATAATCGGTAACGATCTATGTTTCATACCCCTAAGTGATAGGGGTTATTCACCCTTAACAGTTTTTTTTGTGTTTACACGTTACAATGACGACAAAATAAATATATGAGAGAAGAACTTCTGTTGAGACAGCTAGCAATTTATATAATTCCCATTTTATGCACACTTTCTATAATTTTATTGATATGTTATTGATGTAGATACCTAATAAGTAAAACATTTATCATTAACATATAATTTAGAAGAAAATAAATTAATTTCTTTTGCCTAACATATTGGTGTGTTAGATCCTACGCGCGACAGAAGTTTTCTCCTTAAGAACGAACAGAACGTAAGCGATGTTTCACAAGAGTTTATTCCTCATGTTGTTATCGTGGGAAACATAGTAAACTACTTAGAAAAACCTATTAATGCTGTTAAGTATTCTTTTTTTATATTTTATCTGTTCCGACATTTTGTGTATTTATAATTACAAACTTCATCTTGTCTAATGTGATATATCGGAACGGTGTAAGCGACAGCTCGGTTTATCTTCACAACGCCTTTTTGAAGAAGAGATCTTTTTTCGTTGATACAGACTTAGACGACATTACCGATCGTCTTTCAGGCCTCGGAGGAAAGCCGCGAAGTGTCGTAATTATCCCTTTTTAATATTTCGAAAGAATTTCATTCAAAAGCGTTCTATTATTTATTTCTGTAGATACATTAAGATTATATATAAGTGGAGTTCACGCATTAAAATTAGTACGACATTAATTTGTTTTTCTTTACAGAAATAACGCCATGTTATGAAATGTTCCCTCAGAATTCTTATTAGACAGGAGGTCTCGCTGCTGTTGAAATCTTCGGAGACAGAGTAAATCGAAAAGATTTTTGAGCTCAGCACGTAGCTCTAATTATTATCTCTTTGTCCATTTTCTCGTCTGTGTAATTTTATTGATATAAACAACAACACATCTTCACGCCAGCTCCCTAATAAAGCTGGCAGAGAGAACGGAATGACATAAATTATGATCGTTACAAACCTGCCTCGCCTCATCCACATTCATGACAGTACCCGCTGATAATCTTTGGAATACTCATGATATTGTCAGTACTGTGCTTTGGTAAGTTTACAACAACAAGGTAGCAGAGGCGGAACGCCACATATCCCTGCCTCTACATTCAAAACTCTCTTTATACATGCGCGCCGATTGCGAAGACTCTTGCTGCAGGTTAAGTTTACAGTTTCTAAAATTTGCATTACTTACAAGATCGACACTACTTTTACGCCTTTTTTCCTCGCTACGGAATGCTTTTAGGCATGGCCCCAGGATGTGGTATGTAGGCCTCGGGAGCTACAAGACAGCTGCCCCTACCCACTAGACTCCAGCGGCGTTCCCATCCATCTACCAATAGGAGGTGGCTCCTCCTATTGGCAGAAGAGAGGCCGGGAACGCCGTACTTCTCCGGTCTCAAGGAATATGCGTCAACTTTCCCTACGACCCTTCCTAACGTGTCACGTTGCGGCGCCTACGTCTTAGACCTCTCGAGTTCTATCTGTCTGCCTCTCTAATGCGTTCCGCTTCATCTTTCTTTCACTGCTTTTACTCCTGGCTTTCGTCTGATATGCTACGTAACTTGAAATATACTATACGAAATGTTAACAGTAATATTTTATGTAGGTCGGTTGGCTCTTATACTATACGAAATGTTAATAGTAATATTTTATCTAGGTCAGTGAGCTCTTATAAGTATTTTTTATGGTATAGTATTAAATGTTCCTATAAGAGCTCACCTACCTAGAAATCCTGCAATATTGTTTTTATAGTGTATGGGGGCAAACGAGATATCGGCTCCTTTTGGCGACATCCGAATTATTGTGATGCAGTTGCGCTGCCTTACTTTCCCCTAAAATGGGCCACCAGCGACTCACAAACAGCACGAAAAACGTCGGCAAGTTGTTACTTTACGGCGGCGGTGAGCAAGAAGTATTAATACCGGGTCGTGCCAGCCCAATTCAGCTGCAATACAGCATGACACTGCCTCTTATAATATATGAATACTTAAAAACTAATAATCTATTTATAGTGTATTTGCTGTATTTCATTTGTCTAAGATTATTCACCTACGTAGGGGTAAAAGGCACGTGAAGCGAGGGGCAGAATGTGTCGACACAGCCATGCGTGAGGCCCTGTGCATCGAACCAAAGTAATACGCGACAAATGCGATAGTCGTGTGAATGGCCACACTCGCTAATACGCCGCAGATAAACCGTCAACCTTTACGCTTTGTGCCGAATAGACTGATCGAGATCAACTACTCTCATATTCAGGTGTTCAAAGTAAATATAGATAATATTACACCATTGTACATTTCCCGTACATGTATGACTGATATTATGTATATAATTTATTATTTTCTATTCTATAACTACTAAGTTCATGTTCAGAATATAACGTCATAGCGGCAGTCTTGATGTTGTGTTACTTCTCATGTGTAAGATTATGTATAAAGTTGCCATTGCGTTTAAACAACTGACAATTGACAAGAATCTTCATAGCTATTGCGTGGCACATATGACAGTGCACAAGTGTTTGTATAAAGACAAATGCACACAATTCCCTTAATCTCATATTCTGATGGGACGACAATCCGACACGACCGGAGAGAAATCCGGACCTGAAAAAAGAAGGCGCAGACGACGAGGCACGGAGAATTTGCTCACGATATATATAATACCTACAACATCTGACTCGATACTAATAATCTTTGTTATACGAAAAACTATAAGACCGGCCAAGAGCGAGTCGAACACGCCCATTAAAGGTTTCGTGGCAGCAAACAAAAAAATCTCTTGATATGTTACTCTTATCAGTTCCATACATATTTTGCGCTTTTACCAACATAATAAACAAGATCTTCGATTTTTCCTAAGATGTGGTGCGATGCTGTGGTGCGTCCCATTCCTAAAACTGCAGATCCATAAGAATTTAAAGACCTGAGGCCAATTGGTGCATTACCGTGTGTTTCTCAAACTTTAGAAAAAATTGTCTGCAAGCAATTAACGGAGTACGTTGAAGAAAATAACATCTTACCTGAAACGCAGTCTGGGTTCAGGCGGCATCACGGCACAACTACTGCACTGATCACCGTGGTCGATGACGTTCTGCTCGCTCAGGATAACGGGAATGTCACAATATTGTGGTATTTCTTGATTTTTCTCGTGCTTTCGATGGTACAAATATTAAACTATTATTGGCAAAGCCACTTGATTGAGCCATTGATCTACGGATTAGACGAGGCGTCTGTACTGTGGTATGCAAGTTACCTAGAAAATGGAGAGCCGTACCCGACTGAATCTTGTATCCATGCTGTTTGATATTATCAAACATGGCGTGCCAGTTTACCTGTTTAAGAAGTTGGACTGGACAAGAGATACTAACGCCACACATCGCACTAGAGCCACTCATTGCACTCCATGCATGCCCAAACATTGCACGACAGCATTTGGGGGCTGCATTAAATATTTAATTATATTATTATTAAGCTAGTGTTTATATATATTAGTAAGCTGTGCGCGTGTACGTGTCTGTATTTTATCTGTTTGTGTATTAAAACAATAGCGTGCGTGCGTGCGTGCGTGCGTGTGTGCGTGCGTGCGTGGGTGCGTGTGTGTGTGCGTGTGTGCGTGCGTGCGTGCGTGCGTGCGTGTGTGTGTGTGTGTGTGTGTGTGTGTGTGTGTGTGTGTGTGTGTGTGTGTGTGTGTATGTATGTGTGTGTGTGTGTGTAGGTAGTGGAATGGTCGTGTTAGCGAGACTAGGATATTACTATTATTTAATATTAGCCTACCTTGTCCAACTGCTGAGCAAAATTCTCTCTATTCTCTTTCTACACCACCCTTTTTTGAGCTAGATAGACACAAGATTGGAAGTGTATATTCTTTATGCTTTATGGGACTGAAATTCCGTCTAACTGGGGATGATAAGTAAATATTTAAATTATTTGAATTTATTTGGACGTAGATGAATTAATTCTTGCGGCTGTATCGAGGCTGTATCATCCAGTCCTTATATATTACTATTAGATTTCCACCGCCACCACTTGCAAAGGTAGGGGTTGAAGGAGAGGCGGAGTCTGTGTCCTTGAACATAGAGTTATAATCTTCGCGATAGTGTTATGACAAAAATCGCAGAGAAGAAGTTGTTGCCTACGATGTTAGCTATAAGTTCCTAAGATCTTGGTGCCTTATCTTGTTGCTGATACTGAAGTAGGTTTTTTTTAAAGTAAAATCAGAAATACCTATAGTCAAACCTACTATTTTTGTAGCTGTTGCCCATGAATTCTGTGAGGACTACGGACAAAATCACTTGCAAAACCTAGTATTTCTCTATAAAAATCTGCAAATGATTTTGTCTGTATTTTTATAGAAAAAGACTAGCTTTTGCGAGGGATTTTGTCTGTAGTCCTCGCGGAAGTCACGAGCAACAGCTAGAAAAATAATTAGCTTAACTATATGAGTGGACCACCCGTGACCATGGTTGCTGTAAAGCTTCTGAAACGTCGGGTTTGTTAAATAATTAAATAAACCGCGATATAATCCGTAAAAGTAGTTTTATTGTAATACATTATTCAACATTCATAATGTCACGAATAAAATTTGAATGTTACTGCTCCAAAAGGGGAAGGTTTGTTAAAGTTAAAACGTATTTAATTGCCAAGGAAACTCAACTAAGAACGGGCCTAGTTCGTTCTGAGCACACATTGTCTATGTTGATTTGGCGAAGTTTGTGATGTGGGACTGTGATGAATGACTCCGTCCAATTTAAGCTATCGTGACTAATCCTGTACAGGCTGTTGTTAAATGTATACTTCTTTTATAACAAAGTCCCCACTGACTGACTGTGTGTACGTGTATGTGATCTATTTCAACAAAATCTTCTGTACGGATATTCATCCGGTTTTCACCTATAGATAGTGCGATCGTCGGTAAAGGTTTTAATTTATATTTTGTTAAGATATCAAACCGGCGATTCTTGGGCGAAGCCGGGTGGATCGCAAGAACGCAAGTCAATCAAAGTAATCCAGAAAAGTAGTAATACTTTTATTGTGCAAACATAATGTTTTTACTGACAATAACCCCACAACAACTACTAGTAGGTTTAGGGAAGGATGATCCGGGGCGATCCTTGCAAACTTTATCAGTCCCAAATACATTCTCACCGACGTAGACTGTCTACTCCCGCAAAAGGGACACACACGGTACATGTCACTCCACCCTCTTCGGCCCGTTTCTGATAGGGCGTCAGGTAGCCTCACCCAGCGTCTCCAGACCAATGAGGCCGGAGATTGTCGATCGTCCTCCGGAGACCAGTGATTCTTCCTCGAGGACGGCAGATATGAGGTGTGGTGGATAGATTGCGGGAGAGTTTACGAGAGTACATGCACTCACCCGCAATCTTTATAATATCACATAGAATTTAGAAATACACAAACTTGCAAAAGGAAATGATAGCATTCTACGCGTTCTCGCACTCGTCCAATGCCTGAACTACGGGCTCGAGCAAAAGACTTCGCATCCTAATGACTGCGACGAGGTCGTGTTCCTGTGACATCCACACTGGGCAAAAACGAAATTCTACTAAGGATCTTGATGTGTTCATTTTACGCAAATGTTGCTCATCTCAATAAAACTACTTTTACGGATTTTATCGCGGTTTATTTAGTTATTTAGCTAGCCCGAAGTTTCAGAAGCTTTACAGCAACCATGGTCACGGGTAGACTGAGTCAGTCCACCCACGCCTTGTAATCGACAAAATATGTTATGAGGGTAATTATTTCAAAATTGTTATTGGGTTTCCATTTTTATAATTTTCTTGTTGTAATTACGAATTAATAAGGATTGCAGATTTTCTAAAATCAAGCGTACACTAGAGCCCCACGCGCTTCCACTCCCAGGAATTCATATTTATCATTTCCGAGTGATGTCCCTAAGTCTGTGCGTGTGTATGCGTGTGTTTTTACTCTATACGTGTATTTAAGTTAACGTTGAAGTACTTGTGAAGGACATTCCAAAAAAAGTAATGTATTTTGAGATTTATCAAAATCTATCGAATATTGCTTTTGAATAGTTTAAGAAACAATTTCGATTGCAATAAACTGTGTTTTCTGCAATCTATCTTGTGGTTTAAAAGTTACTCAAGCTTAACATACTAAGTACATGTTGTTAGAAAATTGAATCGAATGCAACATGTACCATTTAAACATTTTCAATTCTTGCGAGTAGTTTCAATTAATTAACTTGAAATTAAGTTCTATTAAATTGTATAAATTTATTTAGCAACTTTTGTACACAGATTCAATTAAATATAATTGTTTATTTTTAAAGGATCACCTACAGGACACACAATACTTATCACATAAGTTTAAGCAACACAAACTAACGGTTGTCTCAGTTAGTGGCATCAAAGATAACTACATATATTATCTTATATTCTTGTTATTTATGCAAGCATACTAATTACACATGCTTCAATAATGTATAGTATAGGGGGTGAACTAGAAATACGTACCCGCCGTGTATAGACATCCACATTATTGTCAAGCACATGCATTGCCCTCCTTTCCAATGACGCCTACTCACAAAATGCAAGAAAAGCGACAGTATAGCTGTCACTCTGAGGCGGCGTTATGTGAGCGAGAGGCACCTCCCCGGTCGTGCCGGCCTAATCCACTTGTAATGAAACCAGGCACTAAAATTGCGCTGTTATGCTCTTACAAGATTATTAATTGTATGTCCAATATGCATAGCCATTAGGTACAAGAAGGCTAGTATTATCACTATCCACAAACTGTATATGTACCATGATTATTGTGTATTCAAACGTAAGGTAGACACTAGAGTACACCTAGTATAATGTGTCTACACCCGCATAGCTTGTACCAACTCAGGTAAGTTTCGGACACACGCCGATTACACAGAATGCAGGTCATATTAGCATAATCAATAGATGTATATTAACCGATGGCAGATCGGCCTGTAAGGTTCTGGTGTGGAGGCCGCGTTTAGGAAAACGAAGTGTTGGTCGAACGTTCCATAGATGGGAAGACGATCTCCGCACTGGAGCCGGTCCAGGATGGATGCGAGTAGCAGGAGACCGGTTGTCTTGACGTTCATTGAAGGAGGCCTATTTCCAGCAGTGGACCGATAAGCGCTGATGATAATGATGATGATAGCAAATCTGAAGGAAGAATATGTTAAGTTAAATATTCTTAATATAAATAAAATATAATGTAGTAGGAATTATACTCTAAAACTTTCCTCGGGAATCGCTTTACCCTTAGGGAAAACCGCAAGAAAATGTGTTCAATAGATTTTGAGAAAATCTATCACATTCAGGCAAACACGTTTTGGGGACTTTATTTTATGATAGTTATAGACGTTTGATATAATCACAAGACAGAGAAGACATCTGTGGATATAATTGATGCTAACTAATTTCTCCTTCTCTGTTAACTTTATCTAACTTGATCTATCAATTTCGTCCATTTATAGTGAAAAATTTTAGCTAAATTAAATTAAATTTAAATGTTCCTTAACTTGATCTAACTCTCGATATATCTTCTCCGCCCATTTCTAGTCTAAAGTATTAGATAAACAAAATTAAATTCAAGTGTCTATTAAACATCACTCTGTGTATTCTCGACTCATAACAAGGGGTGCGAGTGAAGTTTTGGGTTCGTCCCAAGTAACATTCAAGGAATGTAGATTTGTTGCGTCTCAATGGTTTCAGATATAATTAAGCAAGTACATATTAACACTCAAACTTTAAATATTTATTCGTATCAGCGAAAATACTTGATTACCAAATAGCAATGTATTGGTCGTCTGGCGTCCATTGAGAGATGTCCTATGTCCAGCAGTGGACCAATAAGGACTGATAACGATGTTAATGATGAATGTATCCAACAGAGCACTAAGCTACCTAATCTAGGGAGTGTATTAGGATGGTGAAGTGTGAAACGTGGAATTTATCATGTTACGCTATAAATATAAATATAAATATAAATATATATATATTATCGGTGTCAGTTAAAGAGTATCCATTTCCTCTATTTTCTCTACTACGAGCACGTATGTAAAATTAATGAAATGCCGTATATGAAGTATATGCATAAATACAAATAGAAGTGTAAACTAAATCCCACCATAAAGTAAACATCTTCGGTGTCGTGTTTCCTGCGGTTTCCTGTTGCATGTTCATGGGCGTCGGCAGTCGTAAAGAGTCTCCCATTTCTCGTCTGCCCTAGGGGGGCTAACGAGCTAGCAGAGACTTCAACTAGTCTTGCCAAAAACAAATTAAAACTAGATGAAGAGTAGCCTTCAGCTCTGATCTTGTCCGGAACGTTGGTTTTAACCAAGATTGTGTAGATAGAGGCCCCGATGATCTAGTCCCGAGTCTTGCTGGAGACAGCAACATACTTGGTCATTGATCATGATGTTATTAAGGGACTTAACTACCTTCAAAAGAATTGTGTCTTGATGCACTTGTGCCGATGTTTTGATACCTTCTCCACAAAAATATGGCTCAGTCATTCTTTCATAGCTAACACCACATCAAACCCTCACTGAAGTCGGATAATGCCCACGTTGCACTCTGTCGTCAAATTGGGTAACTTCCTTAGAGATTTGAGTATAAACAATATCATTTTGTTGGGTAGGATGTTGCTCAATTGTAAAAAAAAACTCATCTGTAGACAACGTTCTTTTGTAACCTCCCTTTGCGTACCGCTTCAGTAGTTGTTTCGATTTTACCACCCTATTCATATTTAATTTATCAGTTAAGAAATGACCAGTGCGTCACTTATTGTCTACAAGTCCTAAGTCATCTTTTAAAATACGCGATTAATTTTACTTTCGGACAGGATTGATTACTTACAATTTTTTCCCTTACTGCCATGACCAACTTTTTTATACGAAAACTACGCGGAAGGCCAGATCTTCCTCTGTCACAAACAGATGGAGTCTCATTGTACCTATTAATAGCCCGGTACACAAAAACACTTGACTAACACCAATGTATGTACGTAGAGTTTTAAAAACTGCATTTGACCCCATGCCTACTTTGTGTAATGCCATCACATCGATTCTGTTCGCTTTATCACCGACTCCATTTTTATTATCGCAAAATATTGTACAATGCATTGACTCTAAAATGAGAAAACACAATGAACAATCATATAAAAATGACAGATACAAAATTCAAATGTAATTTTTTTTATTGTAACAGTATTTATGGCTGGACTGAGTATAGATTCTGTAGGAGGTCATAAAATACTAGGTGTATTTTGTGAACTGCTACAGAATGAAATTCCCAAATTTCAAATATGCAGGACCCATAATCTCCGAGTGAAACGTTTGAGATATACGGACGGACAAACGGACATGACTAAATTCAAAGGGTTCTGTTTTTTTTTTCATTTGGCTACAGAACCCAAATAAGAAAGCGGTCAAATGCGAGTCGAACCCTGACGGTTCCGTATTAACGATAGCATAAAAACTTATAAAAGTTGACAAACTTACATATTCGGTCGTATCCACTCATTTTGTTCGAAATTAGGTAATTAATAATTACAAATATAAATTTGGTAATAGGCAAATAACTTTAAATGACCAATTTAGTAAAAGTATAAATCTGAAAGATATAGGTCCCACTGAGTTTGTGTCACCAGTTCTTCTCAGCTCAGAACTAGAGTTACTCAGAAAAGCTCGACGCGTTTTCATGACAATAATGCGAATTCATATGCGCGTGGTAATCGCTAAAAGGCTGCGATTGCTCCTTTGCCACCGGATTATAAAAATATAAAAATGGATTTTTCCTTTATCTGATCACTTATTGTCAGTTGTTATTATTCTAGGTAACGGCCATCAGGTACATACTCTCTATTTCTAATTTTTCTTGACACAAGTCCAGACTGACAGACAACAAAATGATGAACAAGATGAGTTCCTTTTTTTGAGGCAGGGAACCTTAAAGTCTTGGAACTTAGAACTAGACACTGTAATTACTTACATTACAAGAAAAATATTTTATTTACTATATATATAAACTTCAAACTCTGCAAGTTGTGGAGTCACGTTAGGTCACGTAATTGTCTTAAAATTGTATAGAATGTATTGTGGATCCTACCAATTTATGTGTATTAACAGAATGTTTTTTTCAATCAAAACCTACTTAGAGTTATGCAATGTTGGAGATAGCGACGTCGGAGCGAAGCAAGTAACTACATTCCCAATAATCACCACTTTCTCGTTTTTTTTATAGAATTCGCTTTACATTTATTTTATTTTTATGTGGATTGGGTAGAAAAATATCACATTGAAGCCTGTACTTAACCAGTATGACCGTATACTAACGTTACATCTGTTTGATAAAAGCAATAATAATGTGTACATAAGTAAACATAACATAGACATTACTAACCCATTGTCGTTATGATTAAAATATTCCTAGAATGATAATGTGTACATAAGTAAACATAATATAGACATTACTAACCCATTGTCGTTATGATTAAAATATTCATAGAATAATAATGTATACATAAGTAAATATAATATAGACATTACTAACCCATTGTCGTTATGATTAAAATATTCATAGAATAATAATGTATACATAAGTAAACATAATATATACATTACTAGCCCATCGTTGTTAGGATTAAAATATTGATAACTTTGACGTGTATATAACTAACCTGTTCCCATTCTACGGAAGGCCGGGGCGGGCACCCGTTGCTTCTCCCAAAAGGTAGACAGCTCGAATGTTAATTTAAAACTGTTCAGTAAATTAATTTAGCTCCACTTATGGTTCGCACATAACATACAATTCGTTAATTCACTTCTGTATTATTTTTTGTATTTTTTTTTATTTAAAATTAAATACACAATTTAGATGAAATATTTTTTAAATGTTTCACTCTCTTACATTTCTATAAAATCGTCATCGAGAAATCCCAATGACTTCTCCGATCTGACTTCGCAGCCCATTCGCGGCTTTCGACAGACTGGTCTGATAATTGTGATCTTTGAAGCCGCTGCGGAGATCGCGAGTCACATCATCCCCTGATTACATGGAGACCCACCCCTCGAGCGGGAGGGAGATACGCTGGGGTTAGGGGCGCAAGCGAGATAGCCGTGATTCCATCTTGTACCCGGTCCACAGGCTACATTGTCACGATATCGGTAACGGTGAATCTGACCGTGCGACCTGTGGGTTCGTTGAGCTTTCTAATACTTTACACAAAACTATCAATTTTGTTACCTATTTCATTTCTATCAATATATTTAAATAATAGGGCATTTATTATCAATGTTATCGTGGTATCTGAATAAAGGCACAAATAGAAAGTGCCTTTGATTGTCTACTAGAACCAAGCATCAATGCCGTGTAGGGAAGCGTCATGTTATATAATATCAAAATATAAAGTAATATTTTTAAAATTAATTAATTATTATCATTAATAAATATCATTAATGGTTATAATTCATATCATCCAAGTGTAGAATATTCAAATCGTTTTTTTTATCGTTATTAAAAATCGTTTATAATAATTGAATATCACAAGTTAGATTGGATGTAAAAGTGAGCTGCCAAGATAGTAAACATTAAAATGTCAAGTGAGATCTGCGGTGCGAGGGAGTCTTAATTGGCTGGGCGGTGTCGCGGACCAATCGGCATACGCCTTTCGAACCGAGGGGCGGCGTCGGGCTTTTAAATTGAAATCAAGCTACGAAGCGAAAATGCCACGTGCGACATAGACTTAGAGCATATTACAGCCGCTGTGGACACGCCGCCACAGAGCTGTTTAGAAAACTCAAGTAACACATGACCGATCAGAGCGTGTGACCTCGTTTACATAAAGCTTACGGATATCGATTTTACGCTTAACACTCACCTGTTCCACATATTCTTATACGTAAGTTTTCTTAATTAGGTAGACATATTTTTAAGGTCCAATAACGATTTGAAACTTAAATAAACTTACAAATTACGTGTGATAAGTATAAAATAATTAACGTAGTTTGGTAAGTATAAAAGTTTATAAGACAACTTTTTTTATTTACCTAATATAAGTAAAATATCATGACATGTTTATCTATTTAGTGGCAGTCCGTTCAGAGTTCGCGTGGATATTTCACGAAATATGGCAAAAACTCTTTCATTTACCAAATTATAAATTTATTGTAATGATTATTCAATGTCATGTTAATGACAACAAATTACATTTTTGACAGAACAACGTCTGTCGGCTAGTTGTCAATGATTTCTGTAGCAAAATAAGGATTTACTTTGATTTTTTCCACAACTGTTACATTATCGAAGTCGCATAATGATCAAAACGTTTTAAAAAATGTTTCATAGCCCATGTTTATCCCAAATAATGTAGGATAGTAAAGGCAGAAGATTTTTTCAAATCGGTTCAATAGGGTCCCACCATACTCAATGCAAACGAACAAACAAACAATCATATAAATCCTATTTATAATATTAGTATATACGAGGGTGGATTGAAAAGTATTCGGCCTACCAGTAAGACGAGATACACATACTAAATCCGATATATTTTTGTTTTTTTACATAATCACCATCGAGTTTGATATACTTTTGCCATCTCCCATTTAGACCGTTGAAAAATAATGATTATTTCTTAGAGTCAAAATATGCGTCTACCGCTGTTTCGACCTCATCGTTTGTCGAATCTTTAACCACCCAGGTGCTTTGTTAGGTTAGAGAACAGAAAGAAGTCCGACGGTACCAGATCAGGTGAATAAGGAGGATGCGGTAATAGAACAAAGCCACAATTTTGGATTTCAGCCATTGTCTGCACAGACAGGCGTTATCTTGATGAAACAGGACTTTTCTTCTGAGCATTCCTGGACGTTTTTCTTTTATTTCCTCTCGTAAACGGCATAGTAAGATACAGTAGTAATCAGAGTTTATAGTCTGACTCCTTTCAAGATAATTAATCATAATTACACCCTTCGAGTACCAGAATACTGAAGCTATTACCTTATTTGCCGACAAAATCGCCTTAGCATTTTTTAGAGGATTGCGAACCAGGTATTCTCCACAGTTTCGATTGCTGTTTTGTTTATGGTGTATAGTAATGGACACATGTTTCGTCCATTGTACCAAACCAATTCAAAAAATGATCTGTATCGGCTACGAATAACTCCAAACAGTCACAAGAAATAGTCAATCACGTCCTTTTTTGTTCAAACCTTGTGGACACCTAATCTTTTGTTTATGATGTATCGAGTTCGTACATAAGAGACGCATATAATCTCGGATATCTCTCTAATTTTTTTTTTGTTGACGCTTGGAAACGCATTTACGCGCCGTCACCGGCCCTGGGTGGGGTCAGTGGTGTGTGGTACTCGCGGCACATGATAGTGCCGAATACCCTCAGAAACCACCGCGAGTGCCATCATTGCCGCCCTTGGTGAGGTGTCCCGGAACAACAATCATCAGGGCACCTCGACGGCCAGTCAGTCCCCCAAGGGACCAACTCCACCTCCACAGATGGAGTTTCCCAGCACTACGGGACAACCCCATCGACTTTGAGACAGTACAATCGGATGAGGTTTCCATCCTCGCCTCTTTGTCCCCTCTTCTTATAAGAGTGGTACAAAGAGCGGCACCTTCTCCTGCTCTTTACTCCCTCCCGACCTTTAAGCCCCCTCTTCTTATAAAAGCAAAGTGCAAAGATCCTCCTCGGTTCAATTGGCTTCCCCTGGGTTTACCCAGGCTACTAAGCCCCACCGCCATGACAAGGCTTAAGTTGAAAAAGTCTGTGACAGTTTATGATTTAATCAAGTTGTACAAGGTTAGGGCTTACTGCCAGACCACGATATAGAACAACAACACAACGCACATCTAAAGAATTCATAACAAAATTGTATAAAATTTAATACTCTTTTTAGAAACTTTATTTCAATTTGCTTTTATCTATATTATTTTTTACTGCCATAACATTTCTCACAGTGCAACAATAGAACAAACAGATTAACACCATGCACCCTATATTATTAGTACAAATCCCAGTTATGGAGGTTGTTGTTTCAAGACAGAGTTTAACTGTTAATCTTGAATAACCAACGCCCCGTGAACGGAATGACGTTATCGTGTGCAGATCTATATGAGATTTACAAAAAAAATAAGACGTAATTTTATAATAAATATTATATAATGAGAGAATATTATACCTATTGATTCTGATGTTATAAAAAAAGGACGACAATGTAACTTTGTGAGTATGTATGTATCTCTGGCTGTACTAAACAGATTTTGGAAATTATTTCTTCAATAGAAAGTCACACATTAGACTATTTAATATTATTCAAAGATATTTAAAACCCAAAGAAGTTCGCACGGAATAGTTACCCAGTGTTTACCCAGTCTGTTAGTATTGAGTCATTGGTGATTTGTATCAAGAATGAACTATTTTTTGTCTAGAATTCTATAATTTGAGCCGTTTAAATATAAAAAAAGTTTTATATTAAAAAAAAATATTCAGGGAAATTGAAACTGGGCTTTGAACTTGGTCTTCAAACAAATTGCCGTATTTAATAAAACATAATGACAACCATGGGAAAGACGCACTAGTATTGTTTTAACATTGATTCAATAAAATGAAATATTTTAAGAATAACACTCAATTTTAATTTTTAAATCTGGACCGGGTTGTTCGTTTGATTGTTCCATTTTTGAAATGATAACATAGGTTTATGAGAACAAAAAAGCGTCGGGGCGAGATCACCCTCTACACAGCCACTTGAACACGACAAATAGCGTGCGCGTGACCGGACCAACACCAGCCGGGTTCACTTAAGCTTTATTTGTTCAGCGTAGGACATCGTATGATGAGTATTAAAATTGGAATGTGTTTATATAACAATCTAGATATATAATTTTGCCACAGTCCCCTAACTGAGAAAAGTAGTTAAGAAGTTAAATCGGTACATATAAAATAAAATGAAAAAATATGTGCTAGAACACATAATAGAAGTGAAACTTCAACGGACAAGTGAACGTTATTATAAGCAAGCATTCAAGGCCAAGAAACTTGGCTGCAATCGTCTACCCATCTCCAAACAGCTGTAACGCAAAATCGTGACACAAAAGAGCTTCAAAATGGAAATGATAATTGTTCAACTCTTAAACACTTAATTATGACAATTCACAAAAATTATAAAATCCATAAATTAAATAGGTTTTACTAACAATACATTGAATATTGCTATATTAAAGCGTTCTTAATTTATTGGCATCCTTTTGGCAGGGATGGCGCTGATGGAATACAGATTTAATTGGCCAAACTGATGTAGTTCAATTCAAACCAGAAAGGTCCGACATTGCATTATAACTTTTTATTTTTTTCTAGTTGCTCATATGACTTGCTTAAGATAACATGTCCTAAATGTAAGGTTATAAAGAAGCAGATACAGACACGAGATTGTGAGATTCCCGTAGCCCATTGGAGGGAAGGAGGGCAACACGCCTGGTTAAAATTATGCTGATTTCTATGGACGTCGGTAGTCATAAACAGACTCCAGCTATCCGTTTGGCCACTTAAGCTATAAAAATGCGAGACGATGAGGATGAAAGACTTAATAATCCCAGATTTCTCTCAATTGAACTATCCATCAAGCAAAGGAATGTCACTTACAAATAAAATACGTTTTATTTACATCTACCATGTGAAGCTGCTCTTAGCGCTATGATGGCACCTCCTTATAACGCGCCCTGACAAATGAGCACTACGGGGAAAAATCGCAGCTCGCTCACCGCGTTTGGCTGAATTAATTCGTCTCGCGATGTCTCTTAGCGCGTCACTCTGTCTCGAGGGTTTAGTGTATAACAGAAGTGGCATTTTAATAATTAACACCTTAGGTTTATCGAGTAATAAATGACCCGTGCTCTCTTCGTTGCTTAATAATATAGCCTGATTCACACCTCAAAGTGTAGCTTGTCGTGTTAGTAAATGATTTTTTATGATCGAATCAGTATTTCCGAGAATTACCAAATAGAAACTTTGTGTTTTTACAACATTGAGTAGTGGTGTCATTTGACAAACGACCAGCCTGACCACTGAGATCAACTTCCCATCTCGTCTGCCCATCATCATTATAGTACTTAAACTAGCTGTGCCCGTGACTCCGTGACCTTGGAAAGTAATTTTATCTCAGGAAGAACGAATTGTTTTATTCATGACCAGTAATGCGTCTGCATAACTCACGTATTCGTCGTGGTTTAATGGTATAAGCCTTCTTTGATAAACGGGCTCTCTAAAACTGAAAATAATTTGTTGAAACAAACAGACTAACTTTAACCTTATACTATTAAAGTATAATTATCTACGTCTATACCAAATTTGAACCAAAGCCTTTCCCTAATTTTTGCGTAAGAGAAAACAAACATACATATAAAATTTTATAATATTAGTAGGATATGATTACATTATGTACAAAATCAGTATTATATCAGAGGTCATGTCTATCCGCATACACGGACGGAGTCTCGTCGCGAGCACTTAGCCGGTAGCCCGCGGCACTCTGATTTATGTACGGCCGACATTCAGGCGTGACAATTTATTTCAATTAACGCCTAACGCCTCCAGCGCTCTATTATGCATCCAAAAGATCATAATAATTATTCAAATGAGATCATGCATTAATAACAAACTTCTAACAATGTATGGGACACATTTAATATAACAATGCCGCAGAATTTTGTTTTGAACTAATGAACTGTACAAAGTTGTTTCTCAACTTTTTTAACACAATTTACGTGAGGATGTGAAAATATACTTCCTTTTTCATGACATGAGGGGTGGTGAAGAAGAGCAGTCAGCGGAGAGGAATTGTAATGCAGACATGTTGCCTCCTTCCCACTTCCTCTTTAAAGGGGCCGCCGTGAAACTCACAAACCGCACATCATAGAGTTACTATGCGGCGGTGTCATATAAGCGAGTACCTCCCCGGTAGTTCGTCTGCAATTCAGCACGCTACATCAGACTGCTAAACTGCGTCTGTTCAGTTAAAAATATAAAATTGTAGAGATTAAGGATTGTAAACAGAAGCAAATACTTGAAATTAATAACAATAAAGTTGCCGAAAGGACCCGATTTCTCGTTTTCCTCTTTATATTATAAAAAAAGAAAATTAAACTAACGATCCCGGCTCCGACCTTGAACAAATTGTTACCTTAACAAATTTGTAACATGAGGGGGCAAACAAGGAATCGGAGCTCCTTGATGACTACCGATGCTCATGGATCTGCGTTACAATCATGCGAATGCGCATGATTGTAACGCCAATGCTTTGTCGTCCTGTCATCCAACACCCACAATGGGCACACCCACACCGGGTGCTCACAAACCGCACGAAAGGCGACAGCTATGCTGTCACTTTACAACGGTATCAAGTGAGCGAGAGGTACTTCCCCGGTCGTGAAATAGTCAATGGCGTCCTCTTTTGTTCATCCGAAAGCTGTCACGGAACCTCGCAGATTCCTTGTGGAAATCCAATTCGTTGACTATGATGTTTTGAGTTCCTTCATAGGAGATGTCTATAATCTCGGCTATCTCTCTAGTTTTAATCTGCGGTCTCCCATAATCAAATCAAGTACTTTTTCATGTTTTCGTCAGTATTGGACGTCGAAGGCCTGCCAGAGCGGCCTTCATCTTTCACACATTCTCTACCACGTGTGAACTCCTGCTATCGCTTTTTTGACGGAAGAATAAGACATAGCAGAATCTCCTAAAGTACTGACTATATCATCATGGATGGCTTTTGATGATAGCCCCTTCTTATACTAGATAGATAGGTACTTGATGACGGCACGGTGCTCGATTTGCTCCATTTGCAGAAACTGTGACCTATTTATTGCTTTGTTAAAAAAATTAGAAAATCACAAGTAAATTTATTGCACACGCTTCGAATTTCACACAATTAACTAGTCTGAACTGAACTAAATAATGTGGGTAGATTTGATTTTTAGAATTGAATGAATCTGTGTTAGGCCGGGTAGTTTTCAGTCCACCTAGTAAATATGGCTGACGTTCATAGCGTAGCACATGCTCGTAGCGCCTCGAAAGTGTGTAGCGCGTAGCATGCCACAGACAGAATTAATAACATTTTGCACTACCAAATACTTTAATGAAGTTTTCACTTCAAAAATATTCTCAAATAATCTTGGAACACTATACTTAATAGTAATGATGTACTGTACTGTAGAGGCTAGCAAACGGGCTAAGGATATCTTATAGTGCACAAGTGTGAGTGTGTACATTATATCAGACACTCTTTGATATAAAAAAAGATATCTTTTCCAATTCAATTATAAGTATTTTATACAATTTCCACTATATATCATTTATTTCACTCTCTCTCGTGGGCAATGAATGTAGATTGATATATAATTAAACACAGTAGAACCCATGGGTTGAGAAGCGCAGCTATAAAATGGTTGTAGTCTATTCGAAATATGTACACTTAGGGATATGTTAAACGCTCCCACGTCTTCTAAATCGCGAAGTAAACATTTCACGCTGCAAACCTCGATTATACCCCAGAATTCATTTCTTCGCTAAAAGCGTGACTATTCTCAAATCCAATGAAGCTCTGCAAACAGCGAGTGGTACCTCGCGAAAAAGTCCTTTTAAAAATGTTGCGGCACGTACGGAGAGGAAGGCATCCATTACTGCAAAGTGGCAAATGTTGATTTAACGATCTAATTCAACGGCAAAGTAAATAATCATGATTTTTTTTATTATACTTGTGACCAAATTGTGGCAATTGGTTGTTCTTTTTTTATTGAAATTTGGATACAGACATTGTAATTAGGTAAGTCAGCCGACCGAGAGAGATTTTGTCAATTCTTTGCACAGTTCATTGTTTACTACAGCTTTGATATCCCAACGCAATCAGCCCGTACCACTGGGAATCCACCTGCTCTTAACACACTGGCGTGGAATGATGGCTCCACTATCGCGTTTTGTTCGATTTGTAAGTCCGGATAGCTATCTAAATATTTGCATCTTGCCGATAGGTCTGTCCCGTTCAGTATACGTCGCAAATGCCAAATTTCAACGCATAATGCGTTGAAATTTGGCATTTGCGACATTGTAGTTTATTAAATGTTTCCCGTCGGCTCGGTCAGGAGAGGAGCGATGTGTTAGACATCTTAACACATTCAGTTTGACTAACACATTCAGTTTGACTGGCACATTCAGTTTGACTGACACATTCAGTTTGACTGGCACATTCAGCTTGACTGACACATTCAGTTTGACTGACACATTCAGTTTGACTGACACATTCAGTTTGACAGACACATTCAGTTTGACTGACACATTCAGTTTGATTGACACATTCACCACACTGCCTAGACACATACTAAATGCCTGCTTGGCGGGATTTATATTTATTTACAATATTTCCTAAACTAACATTAAGTTTTATTCGAAATTTCGTTGACGTCTTCTATGGCTTAAAACCTGTTGAAATTGAATTGGCGTTTGACTCCACTATTAATTTCAATCTTTGAGATTAGAAGCTTAAATAACGTGTAAAAAAATTCTAATGCTATGCAACGATATCGCTACGTGCGTGTAACAGTTTTAAACAACAGATATTTTTACAGTAGTGTCGGGAGTTTCGCTTTAATCCTACATATAAAATGAATAACACTTATTAAAACTTCATATCACGCAAAAACTGAAAAAAAAAACTGCATAACATGCAGTAGGCTTTTATCGATCTAATATGCAGTTCCTATAGAAATTTACCCAATCCTACAGGAACGTTACGTTTACTCGCACAGCCCTGTATATTATATACATTAATGTATATACATCAATTGATATATTAACTCTGACATTACTACAACATTGATCAGAAGTAATAACCCTACTACATATTTCGGGTATTTCCCGTAATATTTTTCTAACACATTCAATATGGACCGAGTCTTTTATCTCAATGCGAGCAATAACGAGCGAAGCTATAATGTGACCAAAACATGTTTTCGCCGACAAAGTGGAAATTGCACAATATTCAATAGGCAGACACATCGCTTTTGTCGGTATAAAATGCTGAATCTATTGTTGCTTACGATGCCGACCTGGTCGAGCCAAGCAGGTACAATTCCGACCCTTCATGACCATGTTTATGTTTTCGCCGACAAAGTCAAAATTGCACAATATTCATTAGGTAGCCACTTCGCTCTTATCGGTCTAAAATGCTTAACCTATTGTTTCCGCCGATCCAAACCTGGCCGAGCAGTACAGGTGTAGTAGCAACCTTTTATGACCTATGATTTATGTTTTTTTATGTTTTCGCTGACAAAATAGAAATTGCACAATATTTAATAGGTAGCCTCTAAGCACCAACAGCGCTCTAGAATGCGGGCGTATTGTTCTCGTCGATTCAGGTACAAACGCCACCATTTGGGACCTTTTTTCATATCTTGACGCTTAAGACGAGATCTCTGTTTTGCTTTCGAGGTGATCAGAGGTGTTAATATTCTCCTATGACAAATCCTTTTACTGACCCTGTGCATTCATTTGCGGGACTTCGTTACTACTCCTGGGACTTGGCAAATAATTATTTACGTAGGCATCTCGAAAAAGGCATTAAAATATTTTTTTGCTGTACACCACTCAGTGGACGGTTGATTTTCTCAGCCATTTCTTTTCTTATTTTTGTTATTTAATTTAAATCATAGATTCCGGGGAAGTTGATCTAAAAAGCCAGATCAACTTCGCCGGAATCTATAATTTTGTCAACGCTACTCGGGAAAGATTTATTTTCAAGATTTTGGAAAGCATCTAATATCCTTTTTCTTGATATGATGAACAATATCGACTGATTCCATTCATCAAATTGTCCATCTGTATTGATAAATAATGCGTGGTCAGTGATATATTCGAGACTTATCCCTTTCTTCGTGATGATCTATAAACACAATACATAAAATAAGATGTTCAATAAATTACCAAGTGTTGATTACCAATGAATAAATTACGAAAGTGTCACCCTATGATGGATTTATATCCATCCTCACATAAAAACATCTAAAATTGTTTTTAATTGTACTTATATCCGAAGCGTGTAACAAATATCCTCCTTACACAAATATACAGCTCAAATAACCAACTAACTAGTACTTTGATTTAAGTAATGCCAGAGGACCCGCCTGGCGGGTACACTTATTTTGATTAGCATCGCCAGTGACTGGCCCAGCGGGATCATAAAAAATATCAGCGGCATCCTTGATTTAGTATCAAAATTTGAGGTAGTGCTGAATATCTTATAAAACTTACTTTAAGTTGAGTCCGGTTCAAAATAATTCGATTAGTTTTTGAAATGTTCAAAATTTATTGAAATTTGCATATTTGTTAATGAATAAAACTTTCTGCATCTTGTGTCTGGAAAGAGTCATGCTGGGTTATTTACTGGACCCCCGGAGGCAGATGGCGGCACCCAGGTATCTTTTCCTTCTTTTTCACATTTCAATAGCCTAACGTGTAGCGGATCATACTGGGAAGCATACAGTGTAACTATGCGTACACTGCAACAATTTGTAATTTATGGAATTTAATTACAAATCCTTATTAGCATTTGGCAATTGGCAGTGAATATATTAAAGATAGTGATGTCTTCAATCTTGGAATATGACTAAATGGTCTCTGTCAACAAATTTCATTAGAAAAACTACACATCCTTTATTGCGCACTAAGGTACAATGTACGTAGCCCAAGATGATCTATGACAGTGAGGTTTAAGTATTCACTTAGCATTTCACATTATATCGGCTACAGAAAAATATGATCTGTGAAAATTTTAACTGTCTAACTTTTACGATTTAGTGAGATACTGCCTTGTGACAGACAGACGGACAGATAAATCGACGAACAGCGATTCCGATTTTATTTTAGAATACGGAACACTAAAAACATGTTGCAATATATTAATTATGGTAGGAATTGATATTCTCCTAGTCTTTATCCTAGTATTTGGAATACTGTCAATTTTAAACCCATCCACACAATTTCTTAAAAGCCACTTAATACTGTATCAAGTGAAATGTGGGTAGTCGCCAAATAGTCTCGCTTTCTGCTCCCATAATTCAACTAATAGTGAGTGACGATAGGCAAAGTCGTCATAATGAGATAAGATGTTCCCCGCTTATATTAAAACGTATTGGTCCGCTGCATCTTATACACCATTCCGATCAAGACTTATAAATCCTTATTTTTTATAAACGTGTCGTTTTGGTTACGCCTTAGGTACTTACCTATACATTCCGTTAACTATTTTGATGAGATAAAGTCTTGTAGGTCGATAACGTTAGCTGTATACACGAAAAAGTATGACGTCATGGTAGTATGACGCCAAATGGGCTTGCGAACGACAGCGTAAAGTGTCTTTTTCACTCCATAGGGTAATGTGCTCACAAATTCACTGGAGAACAGTCATCACATTAAATTAAAAAATCCGTAAACCGAGTTACAGATTTTTTAACAAGGAAATCAGAGGTGCGAATCCATACTGATTTACAGAAGAATTGGGCCGGCACGTACCGGGGAGGTAATAATAAAAAAATATTAAAAAAATTCTCACAATTTACAACTTATTTGGGGTGCTGTAATTGTCCACTGTATACTTTATGTATACAATGAACAGTTAGAACACCCAGAACAGGTCGTAAATTGAACACTGCATGTATCAGTCACATGAGGGTAGATGGCGTGACAGACTGACGCTCCATATTGCCGTTTTAAATAAGTTCTATCCGTCATGTTTTACTTTTTTTGCCATTCAGATTACAACGAAACACTGCCCAATTTACCGTCCCTTTCCAGATCCTTTCAATTGGATTAACTTCAAGAATTTGACAGTCTATAGAGCCATATATAAGCCCTATGAGAAGACAAACATGTTAGGTAACGATATCGAAACATAGGTATTTATTACAAATAACTCTTTTAATTCTATATTAACATTATATATCCTTATTCAATAAATTGTCTATGGTGTTCTACGTGTCTTTGTCAGTTTTAATAATGTCATCTGTAAGGTCGTGTAGCTGTTCGTCTAGGGAGGTGTACTCGTGGTCTATGGATGTCTCATTGTCGTCTTTGGCAGCCTTCTCTTTGTAACCTTCTACGTCATCTATGGCAGTATACACAGCGTTCTTCTCAATTTTTGCTAAAATCTTCTTGTCGTGGAAAGTATGATTGTGAGGATTTGCCCTGTAAAAAAAGTAAAGAATAGCCCATTTGGTAGGACTTCTTTCGTTTTATCTCATTGTGGGCCGAAACGACTTGAAGGTATTTTTTACGCACATAATACCGCCGCCAACAGATAGCTATGTTGTTTCATGCGGTTTTATTTCCGATAGCCCATTAAACGGGAGGAGGGAAGGAGGGCAGCACGTCTACATATCAATTATGTGTATGCTTATCAGCGTCAGTAGCCATTTAAACGATTGTTCGTTTCCTCCCTCTACTACAAAGCAAAAAGCAAATTAAATATTTAAATATATGGTTTTCCAATTTTAAATATATGATTTGTTTGCCATAAGAATATCTTATTATACGAACTATGGAGATATTTAACATTTACATAGGCCCAAAAAAAATGAAACAAACTAGTAACGACTTTAATTAGCTATCTAAATTCCTGTGATTGATATTTTAATGTCTACCTGAAAGATCTCAGGCGAAATAACCTAATAACTGTAATAACATAATAAATATAATCAAGTCTTAAGGCATCTACAAATGTCATCCAAGCAGATTTAAATGAAATAATTTCTTAATGTTTGGCATGTTAAGCAAAGTAGTTGTCAGTAATGATTGCGTACACAATAAAAATGTTTTTAAGGGACTAATAACGTATACATGGCCTCCACGCGGTGATCAGTGATTGCCTGGTTAAGGTCGCGGGATACACTGGACGCGAGCGGCCTGTGACCCAGACCTGTGAAGGTCTCCGAGGGAAGCCTGTGTCCAGCAGTCGACGCCTTCTGGGTGCTTATGAATGTGATAATGATGAAGTGACTAATACTTTACAACCCCAATTTTTTTGCACATAGACGCAAAAAAATATCCACATAAATGAACGCAAGAAAATATCACGAAAAGGCATTACAATTAACTCTGCCTATCGGCACATTGCTGCTAGAAATAACTTTCGTATGAGGTTGTGTCACCGATGTACTGCAGCCGAAACGGGCCGGCATGATCGTAGACGTAAAGGTACTCCTCTCCAGTATAATACCCACGTAAATTGATGCTGTCTACGAGGTTATATTTCTTTTTAATTTCTTTAACGAACCTGTTCATAACGACGTTGCCGTGCGAGACAAGGAAGGCGGTACATTTTTTGTTGCGATAGTCGATACACCGCCAGCGGCGTATTCCCGAAGCCTGCGTGGAGTGTAAGTTGTACATGTAGCGGTTCAGTATCACCTGCAGCGAGCCCCTTATGGACACCGTGAACTGGAGGTTTGCGGTCGCTGCCGACAAAAATGTTACACTTTAACAATTACTGGCCGAATGTCGATTATAGAACGGGGTCTTATGTGTTATAAGTACTATCGGCTCACTTAAACGGTGCTCTCTTTCCTTCCTACCTTGCAATGGGCCACGTACTCACAACTCGCACGTAATGTAACAACATAGTTGTCCCATTCCCGCAGAAACATGTGAGCGAGAGGTACCCTCTCGTGCCGTCCAAATTCGGCTTCAATGCAGGGCACTACCTCTAGGATAATACTTATCATAGTACAACGAAGTGTAGAAATTCATGATTGATACATCTTATTATGTGACACACTTCACTAATTTCTAGGGGTCCTGAGTAAGGACTGAATAACATAAGGAAGTTAGCCCTCAGGAATCTTCGATACACATTGTTAATGTAACATAACAATCTCAATAACATAAGGAAGTTAGCCCTCAGGAATCTTCGATAACATAACAATCTCAATAACATAAGGAAGTTAGCCCTCAGGAATCTACGATAGCATAACAATCTCAATAACATAAGGAAGTTAGCCCTAAGGAATCTTCGATACACATTGCCAATGCCTTTACAATTTAGTGGTTACGAGAGGTAAGCGACAGGTTAGAGAGGTAAGCGACAGGATAGAGAGGTAAGTGCTCACAGATACCTTACAGCTGGAGTTACTTACATTTTTCTTTTGCTGCGCTAATCTTGTCCGTCTCCGTGTGAATGGGCATGTCTTCAGAGTCATGTATGTCTACGTCGTCTATCATTCCATAGCTTTGCATGTCGTCGTTATCATTAGAAATGTTTGATAAAGTTTCCGTTTTTCTACAAACAAATTAATAACATCTTAGGTAATGTTTAGTAAGGAGATGAAGTTTCTTTGTCTTATAAAATCTTGTTTTCGTGTATTTACGCGAATGTTATTCATTGCTGTGTCTCTTTAACGGATTTTATCGCGTTTCTTTAGATTTTCTTGTGGAATGTGACAGAATCACCGTCATGAACGAAAATGCCAAAAATCCTTGTGCTGTCTGTTATACAATAATTGTAAAAATATGTTACAGTTATAAATAATAAAATGGATGAGAATATAATATATATATAT
>JAFELO010000570.1:235509-270491 GCA_017140195.1 Eumaeus atala | reverse complement strand
TCTCCAAAAATGATTAAGTGCCTGGAAAATATAAATTTTGATTTCAATTGTTGGCTACAATTGATCAATTGATAACTACCTCTTCACTAAAATTTGACTTCCTTTTAACTCCTCCAGATTCAGTTAGCCATGATTTTGCTTCACCATTGTCGGAATCCTGAAATTGGGCATTTATAATTAATACAATTATAAAAACAAATCAAGAAACAAAAATATACAATTATAAAAACATATCATCGAACAAAAATATACAATTATAAAAATAAATCAACAATTTCAGTACAGACTTTTACCCACATGGTAAAAATCATGGTAATATTTCTGAGCAATAAAATATTTAAAATTTATGCCCTGCTAAGTACACACAAAATATATTTCAGACAGCCTAGTGTTTTTTTATATGTTAATGCAGCTTACACTTGCTTATTAATATGGAAGTACTTTAAATGCTTTTTAAAAAAATGTTTATCTATTTGAGTTCTGTAGTTGGTATAAAAAAATGTAAATGTTTGAAAGATGGTATGATAGTAGCAAGATATAAAGAAAGTATGAGAATGGTTTTAATACTTTACACTTACCATATTTTCTAAGCCTTTAATATGCAGTGCTTTTGCAGCTTCTATAAATGTGTTCAAACTTCTTGATGGTACAAGCACTTCTCCTGTGTACACATACTCTAATACCAAGCAAAGTGTGGCATGAGATACATTCTGAAAAACAAAGTACATCCACTTAATGTAAAAGTATCCCTTTGTAGTAGGCACAACTTAACCATTATAATATATATAAATATATTTACATGACATGCTATTATGTTTAGAAGATTGATTAATCGAAAATTACATTAAAATCGGTTTAACAAAAAGAAGATTGGTTATTACAATCTTAGTATCAATTATGAATCCAGGCAATATCTACTGATCAAATTTACAGGTTCTCATGTAAATAGGTTTGGTGTTAAATAAAGATCATTATTACTCACATTGAGAAAAACTACTGGATGTTGGCAAGGAGCTGATGAAATGAGTTCTTTAAGATATGGACTTGATAAAGCCATCAGTACCTGGTGTACCTTAACAAAATGTCCATCTGCTGCTATAGTCATGTCCACAAACTCTCCATTCTTAAATAATTGAACGAAGCCTTTATTAGCGTAAAAAGTTATATATAAATAATAATCCCTGCTTTAATTCTCTAAATTTAAGACAATACCTGTTGAAGAGAGCTAAATCCATTACAAATATTCGATTTATATGATTCCCACGACAGCGAAAATTGAGATTGACTCATTTTTTTCAATAATTTTACATTTAATTTGCTAATTTAATATCCTATCCTTAGATTTGTATTAATTTAGAAATTCAGATTGTATTTTCTTCAAAATCAACACATACGAAGTATAACTATATAGTTCTTCTTCTTCTTCTTTTGTTAGAAATGGCAATCGGTCGTCAAACTATATAGTTTGTAACATACAACAAATGATAGTCAAATGTCAACACAGTTTTTTCAGTTAACGATAATTTCAATACTACCATTACACAGTGTACAAGACATTTTGCCATTAAAATGTTTTATGTTCATTAACAGAACTACAAAACTGTACCAAATAACTAAGTGTTTGTGATTTTTTAACTAGTTGCATGAGCCAAGGACTATATTAATAATTCGCAAATTGTATGCAATATGTTATATGATATCCAGCAACATAGTTTTTCGATTACGCCTGGTAAAGTTATCACTGAACTCTATATTTAAGTGCATTTGAGTAAAATATAGTAGACGCATTCGACTCACGCACACAAAGATGATTGTCTGAAAATTATCAAAATGTCGCTCGACCTTTGCTCTACACACGGTATCTATGCGCTATTATTCTAAGCTGCTCTACGAAAATAGAATAATATTTGAACTTTTTTTTTTCTTCTTGTAGTCACCACGCACGAAACACAATAGCGTAGCGATCACTTTACGGCGGTATTATGTGAGCGAGAGGTACCTCCCAACCCTCTGCCCAATTCAGTTGCAATGCTGCATGACACTACCTCTAAAATCTATCAAATGTATAATGAAACAGTAAAAAAAGTATATGTGTCTGTACATTCAATATTTTTTTGTGATAAAGAAATATAAGTAGACACAAAAAAAAAATCTGTTTGTCTGTTTGTGTCTGTACAAACCTCGGGAAATAATGGACGATTAATAAGCCTGGGCAACATATAGGGTATAATTTGTTAGAATAACTGGAACATCTGATGTAGAACCTTCAGGGAGTAACAAAACCATACCAAATAGAGAATAGACGCCTTAAACAAAAGTTGTTCAGGGTGGTAACCAGTTTCTGGTAACATAGAAAAATTAGAGACCTTGAACATCTGCAGACACCGGGCATAAAACCGAGAAGGATCAGCGAAACTGTAAGACATACTAAAAGTTTACTTTTACTTACTAGACATTAAATTCCTTTCTTCATCATAACATAAACTAGCGTTACTTTTGCGTGTTGAAGGCGACGGACGACTGAAGATTCATATCATTGAATAATTTTACTAGCAAAAACGTACATACATAACATTTCTAATTTTTACATGTGTAACAAATTTTATATACGGACTTGAGATTAAATAATTTGTATAAGTAAGAAAATATAAGATCTTATGATGATGAACTTGTTTTTGTGTTATAAGGATGTGTTTAAATAGCGATAGTATCTTTATCTCACTAATAGATAACTCCATAGTCATTATTTTGAAATATACAGAAATAAACTTCTGTAACATATTTTAGAAAATTACATTTTCTATAAGCTTATATACCAACACGCTTCTCAGTTGTAGATGTTAGTAGAAATCGACATCTATTGGCAAGGGATATTTAGAAAATAAATATAAATAACAAAAAGTGAATGTTTATTCAAATAAATAGTAACAAAATAAAACTTAATAACTTACACTTGCGACAGAATATCTCTGACGTCATACACAAAGTTCGGAAGACACCTCGGCGCTACACACAGTTTATCATTAAAATTAAGTGGTAAAAGGGAGCACATGGAACCGTCAACGCGCGCGCTTGTCCCTGCGAGCATTGCGGCGTCGCGCTAGCATCAATGCGGCGGCCAGCGCCGCTAGCAGCAGCGCCGCCGCTGCAGACCCAGCTGCTACACCGCGTAAACGGCCGTAAGCCGGCACGTGCAACGCCGCACCACCCGTGCTCGCTGTACATTGCACCGTGGCCCAGTAACTAGCGCCCTCATCAACTACGTTCACTGTAAAGAATATATAGGCTATCGTGAATCTCTTCTCATTTTACAAAAACGACGAAAATGGTTAAACCCTGTCAGAACAAAAAATAAAGGGTTTCCATGTTGACCTTCCAGCTCTAACATCAGACTCTGGATGACATAAGTTCTTGACAATACAAGTGAGACCAGCCCAAACATGATGGGGTTTTGATATTTTAATACAGAGTTCCTGTGACCACGTATTCCATCATCATACCTGGTGGTTTGCTGGAATATACATTTAAAGTCCTTCTCAAGGAAAATTGAAGGAGTCCGCACTTGATGGGGTTCTGTAGCTTTTGTAAAGCCTGGTCATGGAAACTATACCACCACCTTTCAGCTTCCTTATTCCTGTGCGTAGATAAGGACAGGAAACGTGATTGTGAGATTAGGGAGTGAAAAGTAGGAAAGATACATAAGCGACGTAAGCGCTTAAAGCGCATATATCTCACTCTTCATATTTTTACATTTCTCGAACTAAGATGTAGTAAACTCCAAAGAGAACCCTGACTTTACACTGCTAGTTTGCCGGTTTTCTCAGGACTGGACAAGAGTAGGAATAGTCAGAAAAAGTAATTTTGATTTTCAATACAAGTTTTTTATAACCCTGTTTAGAATCAAGTATTCCAATTTTTCAGTTTGACCAAATTCTCAATGTACCGAGTATATAGTCCAGCTGTGTGGCGGCGGTGAGCAGCAAACGGTGCGTGGGCTCATCTGCAGCGTACCAACGAAGCGTGCAGCGCCCGTGGTCAGCGCTAGATCGGGTCCAACGCACTAAAGCGCCCTCCTCGAGCAGCCGTATAGTTACGGGCAGCTCGCTGTCTTCGTCCACCCCGTTCACAGTATCCCTTCCGGCTGCGGCCTCTGTTACTGCCGCTGTGTATGATGTGACTTCGTCTTCAACATCAACTGAAGTTGATGATGCATCTATGAATTTGAGTAAGAGATTAAAGCAAAGAAACAACTAATTCGGTATTAATAATTACCTCTACACACTTCTATAGAGTATATGTATTTTTATAGAGAGGTAAGAGGTAAAGTGATGTTGCTGCCTAATTCTTTCAGCATGACTGGGGAGATAACTCTCGCTCACATGATGCGGCTGTAAAATTATGGTTATGATGTCGCGTTTCGCGCGGTTTGAGAACGGCTGGTGGCCGATAATGATGGAGGATGGGGTAAAGAAGGGCAATGTATCTGTATACCGTCACAGAGTATATCCGGTTTTGATCAAAATACAGGTAAATAATGTCATCAAGTGCAGTATCCTTGTATAGCGAAGGATAACGGATATGGAGGCATAACAGTTACTTTTAATACTTATCTTCACTCTTCTAATCTTCACTATATTTCCCTAATGTTGAATGCAGAGTGATACTCGCCGACCGTGTTCGTAACGCGGCCGTTAAGTATCTCTCTGTTATGTTCACATATTTATCGCAACGACCTCATGTCGACATCATTAATTATATTGTTTTTGGACTTGAATATGAGATCTTTTTAAATTACCTAAAGTTCGAACGAAGATAGGTTTGCTGAACAGTCCATCGCCAATGTGGTCCTGTGAGAGAACACGAAGCTCGTAGTCAGCTGCGGGTCTCAGTCCCACAAGCGTGGCATCAGTCACCCCTCGAGTGAGGATCTTCATAGTGCGCCACTCGCTCTCGGCACGCTCCCGATACCACACGTTGTACTCCATTTCTATGCCGTTGTGACCTGGAATATAGAGAAATGTGCTTTGAGAGCATGATATTGCACCTACCGTCGGTCTTACGCCTGATTGTGTTCCGGTCGTGTTGGATTGCGCATTAGAAGAATAAGGGAATGGTGTGTGTACTCGACAGACGAATCTGCACCCACGTTTGTGCACGCCAATTAATCGTTTTGTAAATAGATAAATAGTGTAAATATCTACCTTTTTATTTATAAAAATAATAGTCTGCGTCGCTCTTACCCGGCACCCACGTGACGTGTATAGAGTCATAGGACGGAGTGGCGCTAAGGTTATAGGGAGCGCGGGGCGGCACGTTCTCTATGAGCAATTCTGTCTCCACGCTGACCACGTCGGCCTCATTGCTGACGGTGCACACGTACACGCCGCGGTCCTCCTCTGACACGGAGCTGATGGTCAGGTTACCTTCGTCAAGTGAGTAGCGACCCTCGGGCAGATCCGTGCCGTCTTTCTGTAAATAAGGTTAATTATATAATTATCAATTACCGAAAATATTTAAGCGCAAACGAACAGATTGTTTTGACAAGACACGACAGACGCTAATAAATAACCACAAAACCAGAATGAACAGTTTCGTGCCCTTCCGCCATACACGCACAAAGTAGTGACGTAATTTTAGGCTTACATCTTCAATCGTGCTAGCGAAAGTATGAGAGGTCCATTTCATTGACACAATTTAATAGAATGGTGATTCTTTAATAGAACGGTGACACATCTTTACCTGTGTAGTTTACAGCCGGACCATAAACACGGGAGGCTGCTGTACTCGCACGCACGCCGCCGCCAGCGCGACGCACTGTTACACTGTGACTGGTTGAGCCTACACGATTTGCCCTAGTCAGGGCCTTGGGGGATTCGGGGATTGCACCACTGGCTCTTGCTCTATTCTACAATTAATATACCTATGTTTCATAATCTAGCAAATATTCGTTACCTTAGTCCAGCGGACAGTAGGCGGCGTGGCGTGCAGGAGCGGCGCGGGGCTGCAAGGCATGGTGACGGCCGCAGCTAATCGCGCTACGTATAGCGGCTGCGGACGGGCCACGAGCGCGGGCGGTCGCTGCACTCTCACTCGGACTGCTGCTGACGCCCCAGCGGATCCCAGTGAATTGTACGGCGTGCATGAGTATAGGCCTTCGTGTGACTCATCCACCTGTACATACAAGCATTATGTGCGTAAAGAGATGGGTCTGCTGAAGCATTTTCTGCTTGCTAGAGTCCGAACGGTCCTCTGGTTGTGCAGATATAGTCACGAAAATCTTTCCACTACTCATTTTGCCTCCTTTGGTAAAAAAAAAACAAGTACACTTCTATACTTATTGCAAACAAGTCCCCAAAAGCTGTTTATCTGTATGTGACAGATTTTCCCAAATTGTACTAAATCAATTTTCATACGGTTTTCATCCACTGACAGAGCTATTCCCGTAGAAGATTTTAGTATATAACTTGCGGGACTTAAATGCACGGGCAGGCCCAGTGCAAAACACTAATGTGTAATAAAATAATACAAAAAAGCATTCGGTCGGCATTCCAATGTTAGGAACGAGCATAGGACTAGTCTATACAAATATAATAATTATAAACAATATTGTTTGTTAACTATGTCCTTCCTACCCTCCAGTGTACGCGTTGTTAAATCTATGTATAAATGAAATTGCCATGCTGTTAATATTCTGATAACTTACGCGATTAAACAGAAGGCTACCGTTTCTGCTGTAGAATACCCCAGGTACGTTGTACGGATCAAATAGAAACCCGTCCTTTTCCCATCTTAAATTTGTCAAAGGTGGGTTTGCACTGAAGTGGCAGTCGAGGCTGGCGGACTTTCCGAATGGCAAATATCGCTCTTTTGGTGAATATACAACTTTTGCCTTGTCTGTAAAATAAGGATACATTTTAAATAGAACAATAGTTAATGAAAATGAATTATTATAAACTAGTGCCAGATAACCTAGTAGCAAAAGTAGCAAATGCTACTGACCCCGCTATAAAGAAACGTTTTTGCCTATAGGGCTATAGGCATATGTCGATATTAATGAGCGTCTGCAGTCACTAAATAGCTCCAACCACTTATTTGTCCTCATATGCTTTAGAAAATAGCATTGCAATTTACATGACTTTACGGTTTAATGCTCAATTTAGTACTTGTGAATCATCCCGGCTTGAAGTGACACCTTCTTTTTAGTGTGCTTTATGAGCCACCGGTGGCCCATTTGCGTGCATATTCATTATGCGGATAGTCATAGGCATCGGTAGTCGTTAAAAGGCTCCGATTGCTCGTTTGCCACCCATATAAAATAAAACAATTATCGCAAATCTAGGGCACATGAATAGAATTTACTACGAGCTGCGCGCTAGCTTAATAGCGGTAATCAGACTAATATACAACATGTAACAAAACCCCCGTTGTTCCTTTAACTGAAAGTCCAAGTTCGATAAAAGCAAATATTGGCAAGTTATCAATTAAAATCAAACAATTATTTAAATTGATCAAACGCGTAGGCTTTTGCACTTTCTAAGAAATAGACACGCGCTGCTCGTTTGAAAAATATTGTGTGTGAAGGCGCGGGTACACACTCAGCGGTGTGACGCGATGGTTTTTAGTTTTCGGATATAATGTGCATTACTTACACTGAACATCTAAGAAGGCACTCGTACTCTGCACCTGTCCCTCAGAGCCCCTGACGCGACACTCGTATTCACCGAGGTCGGTACTTATGGCTTTCCGCAGAATCAAACTGCCGTTCGCGCCAAGTTCAGTCCGCCCAGCCAGCTCGGGAATTGTTTCTAATGGTACACTGTCCCTGTACCATTGTACTGACAATTCAGCACTCTTAGGAGCACATTCGAGTTCTGCTCGATCACCTTCCAAAACAGTAGCATTCATGGGTGGCGTGACGATAAGATTCCCACCTGTCAAAAAGTTAAAAAGTTTTAATTAAGTTGAAGAAAAAGTCAGAGAATGACTTTTTTGTAAAGAAAAACTTATTCAGTTCCTTCCAGCAAAAAAAGGCGAAGTGCGAGTCGGAAGCGCGAATGAAGTTCCGTACAATTACTTATCTTTAAAAAAACTGCAAATACAACATGTATTTGCAGTTTTTTTAGTCATTAGACCAGAAAATAATACGTTTACAAAAAAAAATATATTTGTTGTTATAGCAGCAACAAAAATATCTGTGAGAATGTATCTGTCTATGTGTCGCGGTTCATGGGATGACAAGGCTGACGGACAGCGTTGTTGTACCCAAAGGGTAAAAAGCGGGAGTCTACTACGGAGAGTCTCCGTACACAAACTGAACAACTGAAAAAAGTAATATTTTTTTTCACATTATATTAAAATATCAGGAAATAAATAAATAAAATATTTTATTTTCCAGTATCTCTTCTTCATGTAGATCCTCCTCAATAAGTACACAATACCTATGACAGGAGGCGTATTCCTTTATGTTAATTAAATCCACTGAATGTTGTTGAAGCTGTTTTGTGTTCGACATAAGTATTATGCAGCAATTTTTATAAAAATTAGGAACAGAGGCTGTATCTGGTTCGGGTTTCAGGAAGTGCTCAGTGAGCTCCATGCTGCCGGTACATACTTTATGAAGTAACAACTGTTGGCTCCTCAAGAAGGGATCTACTGTTTATAAATGTCATAATATTATAATTAAAGTGTTTACCATTACCGTCGACGTCCAGGCGGTAGAAAGTGCCGTTGTTCCGCGACGGAGGCGTGCGATTAGGAAACGTGACGCGGCAGCGGTACAGCCCCGCGTCGGTCTCTCTCACGGCGCTCACGTTGACGGAGCCGCGGCCCAGTCCTGCGCCGCTCGTGCGCCGCACGCGACCGCCCCACCGGTCGGCCACCTGCGGCGCGCCCTCGCCGCTATACCACGAGAATATTGTCTCGCCCTGGTAAAACATTACAGTGTGTCACAGGGGAGTACTACACGTCTTACGGGAAGAGGTGTAGCACTTTAGTCCTGTGTTACACATAGTACTCTTAGTTTATCTCCTACCTAGGCCGATAGTCACAGTCTTTCCTTCTGCTGCTGACTGCAAATGAACAGAAGTTAAAATTTCGGCGTAGGCAGGATTAAAAAATAGTCATTAGACCAGAATACCTATAGGTCATTAAAAGTCTGCAGCCTGCGGCGCTTACAACATAATCACAACGGCGACAATTAAGTACAACAAAATCATTTTTGGGAAGGAAAAAATTGAGTAAGGAAAGAAAGAATTATATTATGTATCGAAACTATACTCGTATAGTTTTCATTCTGATGTCTATTTATGTATAAATGTATAATTTAATTGTTATATAATCAATTATTTTATTAACGATTTTGAGACCCTATCCCATTAGGGAGCTGGCGTGAAGGCGTGTTGTTGATGTTGTTTTTTTAACGACGACGTTTAAAGTTTTTGAATAAGAGTATTACTAATGTCGAATGTTTAGTCTTGGCTACATCTGCTACGCCAAATACCGTAGGCGTAGCAGATCATATTAGTATCGCTTATTCTTTCATCAGTTGACCTTCTAATTAGGCGCAGTTATTAAAGTTTCACCTAACCATAATTAACTTTAAACTCATTTATTTTAGATACCGTTTTCAACTTTATTCAAATATAAGTATATATCTTATGCTATTCTGAAACTAACGGTATTCTGAAACTACGGTCAATAATGAAAGCTCCAGAAAAACAATTAAACTTGAGCTAATTTACGTAATCAAAATAATATATAATCTTCACTAATCCTCCTGACTCGCAAAACACGAAGGATGTGGCACATAAAATGATCTAGGTATCTAGGTCGTAGGTGTATTGGATAATGTTACGAGCAATGACAAATACGATGATTTTTAATTAGACAGAAGTCCACTGGCCAGCGATATTCGGACACTTAAGTTTTTGTAAAAACTGAAAATGTTTTAGTACATTTTCACTTATTCCGGTTCTGTACGCTGAGTATCTACGACCCTCCGGCCCAAACAAGGCCACATACCCCTTATTCGCCAAGTTCTCAATTGGAAACAACCCCAAGTATTAGAAACAAAAAATCCAAGATATAAAGTTTTATTTAAAAGAAAAAAGTAAGTAGCGACTGTAATTTCAGTGAAACCTAAAGTCCTCTCAAGTCAACTCTATACAAGTATATGTAATCAAGCAGAAGGAAGCATAGGAGCTGGTAGTGCCATGCAGGGTGCATGACACTACATCATCATTATGCAACGGAATTGGGCCGGCACGACCGGGGAAATACCTCTCGCTCACATGATACCGGTGTAAAGTGACATCGTCGCTGTCGCGTTTCGTGAGGTTTGTGAGTAGCTGGTGGCCCATGGGGCGGGAGGGATGATGGGAGGGCAACGCATCTGCAACAATCATGTATAGACTACCGACGAATACCGCCGATGAATACCGACGCCCCCATGGGCGTCGGTATTCATCAAAAGGCTCCGATTTCTCGATTGCCCCCTTATGCTATAGAAAAAACACCCAGCCACTTGATGTATGTCTCTGAAATTTGGATGTTTTTTTTTATTTCAATAGCCTCATCGATCATCCTTGGACGGAATCTGTGTTCTTTCGCAAGGATTTGTGCTTTATCAAACCTAATGTCATGACAGTGGCCAACCTTAGTGTGTTCACAGATATTTTTAATGTGACGCGGACGGTGTTGAACGTCTGCTATATGTTCTTTGACGCGCCTTTTGATTGTCCTATACAAGAGAGTCCACGTTCAGAATTTCAACCCGGTACATCTCTTCCCATCTGCGGGAAAAGAGTGGGATCTGTCCCCCTATCGTCTCTCTAAACCTGAAGATGGGCGACGTCTTATTTCACTGGTGATAATTTCTATTTTATTTTATTTTTTATAGCGTAGGTGGACAAACCAGCTTTTTCGCAAATCGAAGCCTTTGATGACTATTGACACGTATAGACATCCCCATTAATTTCGTGCAGATGCGCTGCCCTCCTTTCTTCCTCCTTTCTAACGGGATCTTTATTTAACGGTGTTACAATAAAATAAAATGAAAATCTGTAAAAATGTTTTATATGAAGCGAATGTAACTGCGGTAAGTGTAATAAAGTATTTTCAAACTAGATGTCGCTGAGCATAGCTGCCAACATATAGTACGGGCGGACTAACTTCGCTGGAGCCAAATGTTGAACATTCGCTACTCTCCCAAGTTTCCTCCAAACTTTATTTTTAGTTTTTTTGCAGAAGATCAGGTCCGGCAGAATAGTATCACACTCTCCAGGACTGCAAACGTGTCGACTACCCGCCGTCAATGTTTTACCTATCTGTGGATTTGAATATTGGTGGTAGCAAAATGACATATTTCGTATGGAACAAGCCTGGAAGCCCTTTGGCTACTAGACATTCGCATTATTCAGATGCATGTGCGTTGCCCTTTTTTCTCCTCTCTTCCAATGGGCCATCGGCTACTCACAAACCTCACGATAAGCGATACTGTCACTTCGCGGCGGTGTCATGTGTGCGTGAGAGTTACCTTCCCGGTCGTGCCGGCTTAATTCCGCTGGGATGTAGCTAGGCACTAAAAATTTCCAGGTCTGGGAAAAACACGTCACCGGGGAAGTGTTACAATATGCATGTCATTGGGCTTCTTAACAAGACCTCGCCAACACAGTGTTCATTGGCTTAAATAGATTTAACTAACCTTCCGTGCTTCACACTTACTCATGTGTCTACGTACTTAAGAACTCCTCGTCCGGTCTAATTATACGCAATAATACTGTCACCAGAGGTGGTGCTATGACTCTGTCTGCAGCTGCGTTACTTACTTGATGTCTATTACGCAATATACAGGTGCGTTCTCGTATGTAAAAGATTGGCTTTATTCAAAATGATACATCAAAGGTTTTGTTAGAAGTAGTGACATTACTGCATTGCAGCTAAATCGAGCCAGCACTGCTTGCTCTCTCTCTCTCTCTCTCTCTGTTTAATTCAACTAGGGTTGCAACCCATAGTCTATCTTAGAGTGTCGTCCTCTGTTTCATACATGAGGCATACTTTATAACCTACGACACTAATAAAGTGCGCTAAAATACGTGATAGTTTCCGTAAAACTGATTGTTACTGGCTCGGTACGGACTATGAGACATCCATGGCCAAAACATTTGGCCATCTGATAATATTGTGTTAGTAAGGTTTGGTTATTGTAACTGTATTGAAATTGAAGTTTTGATTGCGAAGGGGTTACAAATATATTTAAGAATGACAATATTTTTATGCTGTGTACCCTATTTTTATTCTTACAAAATGAAAAAACTGCCTCTCGCTCACATGATACCTACCTGCCTATAGATTAAGCGAATATATACTAAATAAAGTGAAAAAATGGGGGAAATGGGGAGGTGGAGGTCAATGCATCAGTATAACCTTTATCCGTGCGTGTATTGGCTAATAATAATAAAAACTTCATTCAACTAACAGTGCAACTATATTTTAATATCGATAGGCAGATACTTATCAAATACACCTATATAAGGAACTATCTAATATACATAAAAAAGTGTATTTAATAAATTGTATAATTAATTTCTTGGATAGTGTTCTAATGTGTGCTACCTCACATAGCATACAAGCGTTGACGGTCATGGCCCTAAGACTGACCAAGACATAAGACTGACCAGATTCGGAACTTTGACACTAATCTACATGCTGCTCTTTATTCGGTCAAGAAGAGGAATGAGTGCCAAGCAACTGTCCCGATGAAAGTCATCCCTCAACTAGGGACTGCCGCCCATCGGTAATGAGGATAACGAAGCAAGGAGAAGGACCGACTAATATATTTGAATGAACACTATATTTTTATCTTGAAGTACATAATATTTGATATATAGCATATGCGTGATAAACATTTTTTTATAAACTAGTCGTCTTAGCCAGTGGGAAGGGGTCTATATTTAGACGTCCTGTTGGGATTTAAAAGATAAATTGTCAAGTGAAATTCCGGTTCTTCTATTGTTGCTGAGATCTCCGCGCCGCAATAAATCACCACATCACTATTTTGATTGCCATACCACTTATTCACTGTACACAAATACAATCTTATTCACATACGTGAAAAAAACCCATCCCTTTTTTGGATATTCTAATATACTATGCATTCGATTTTTTCAAATTTAAGTAAATAAACCGATACGTATATAACGGCATGCTCACTTAAATTCACTTGTGTAGAGACGTTTTTGAGTTGTCAAGTGTTAAATTATTCTGGTGACTAGATTCTAAAAGCTGTGTGAAAGCATTCGTATTGCCTCCTGAGAAGAAAACTTTTTATCATGTAGAAAATTTTCCAAATTAGTGAAAAAAGTAGCAGTCCGTTGGAGCAAGGTGTAGCGAATGGAGAGGGTGGACAATGGTTTCTAATTGCAGCTCTTGTAGATTTAAAACGTTTTCTCGTACTGTAGGAGGTTTCGCGTTATCATAGAGCAATATTGGTGAAATTGGATTTATGAGTGGGGGCTGCTTCACTGCTAATTTTACGATCATTGTCAGCCATTACAACTCTCGGAACCACTCGTTTTTGTGGGTATTCGGTACTACCATGTGCCGCGAGTCCCACGCACCACTGGACTCCACCCAGGACCGGTGAAGGCGCGTTAATGCGTTTCCCGCGTCAAAAAAAAGGGAGCACCGCGTGCTTAGTAACTACAATTCATAATTTCACCGGTAGTTACGAAGAATTTTTTTTTCCTTTTTAAGGCGGCAAACGAGAAGTTAGAGTATTTTTTATGACTGCCAAGGTCTATAGACATAGGGTTCACACAGGTCTCGACAACATAGCTGTCATTTTGAGGCATCTTGTCGGATGGTGCTGCCTGGCTGTGCCAGCACATGCTGCATGCAAAAGCTAGGATTGATCGCAAATTAGGTGGTCGCGCCTCAAGTCCGCATGCCACGTGCATAGATCGGGGGCGCGAGGCCCGGTGGGTCTGTGGGCGATTCAGAGCGGTCAACTGGATAATTGGTTACGCGCGCTCTCTGTGGCCGTAATTAGGTAATGCGGCGATTGCGGCCGCGAGCGCAGTTCTCGCCGCTCCCACGCGCATCAGACGGTCTACGGCCATGCAGTACTTGTTACACAACCCTCTCCAGAGATTTGCTCCACAGATTACTCTGACACGCTCTGAGTTGCGTATTAATTTACAATATAAAACTTATTGAACACACAAAAAAATTTAGACTCTTAAATCCTTTTAAATGTTCAAATTGAACAGTTTAAAATCCATGAAGCTTTGCTAATTTCTGTAATGTTTTATATAATAAAACATTAAATTCCTTTCTTTCACCCCATACCTCCCATGGGCTATTCACAAACTCACAAAACGCACATAACGCAATAGCATAGCCATCATGTTTAAGTCGATGTAATTTAAATGAGAGTCACATATAACTTTGTTATGCAGCAGCTGCCGCTGATACTACCGTGGACCCATGAGTACAATTGTCCTCCCATCCGTGGGTGTACTGGAGCTATCATGAATACGGCACTTCTGTTATTGATCAGTCCTTCATAAGGGTGGGCGATTTCCCTCTTCCTCTCCTCCGCCATAAAGGGAGGTTGATCCGACAAACTCTGGATCAGGTTGCTGACCTGATAATCCTGTCCTCTAGTCACAGTTAGGTAGGCGGCCCATGTCATGCGTAGCCACCGTATGCGTAGCGGGCCAGTGCTAACTTTCTGCCCTCCAATCTGCTCCACGAACTCCTTCTGGAGTCGTTACTGTCTCGGGCCTTCACCTCCCAAGAGTAGTCACTCTTAAGGACTGAGCAAATCGCGCTCTCTCATGGGCACCACAGTCATTACAATACTGTTCGCCTCCCGGCGGAACCGACACAGCTACGCACTGGCCATCAGCTCCCGGTTTGTCAGCCGACAGTTCGCCACCCACCGGCACGACAGGTTGCTTCCTGCTGCTTGTGAGTATTAGGACCTACCGCCCGTTCTAAAATTAGCCACCTATCCCAGAACATTGTAACTTTATAATGTGGGAATCTTATTACCTTATTACTTCCTAAGTGAACCACCGCATGCGCTAATGTGCCAATCCTAATTGTGTCTATTGTCTTTTCAGAAAAAATTTACTTCCTTGTTTCATTTGAATTTCGTTGCATCCCTAACTACAGAGCTCCACTGCCACATAATTATCTAATCGATGAACCAAGTCTTGTTAAGGTGATATTTAAAAAATACATAAAAGTTAAGCGGGTAATTCTAGTCAACAGCTATAAAGTTAACGCAACACGCCATTGCACTTATTACAATATAAACCTACATTACAATTGATTGTAGTCTCTTGGGAATAATTAGTAAACTGACCACGATCAGTAATATGTGGTAAACAATGACCATCACTAGTTCGCTTTACTCAAGGAGCCATCGGTATTGATTCGTTCGATTGTACTCATATTACTAGCTATGCCAGTTGTATACTAGCTATTCTGCGCAGTTTCACCTAGATAAAAATAAAAAGCCGACCAAATGAGAGTTGGCCTCGAGTGCATTGTATCGTTTTGAAGGTCCGTCCGTCCCTCCGTCTGTACGTCACATACGTAAACGTATGAAATGAACTTATATGTTTTTTCGGCAACATTTCCATAATTTACAAATTTTCGGATTTGTACTTTTACTGTATTTATACTGTAAACTGCAAAGGTCTCGTACGATACCATAGAAAATATACGCATAAACGGCTGTATCCTTCGATTGCAATGAATTAGAAGTGTGATTGTTTAGTATTGCATGTAAGTTTTTTATTAATTTTTCAGCTTGATAGACAAACAGAGGGACAGATACTTAGAGGTTTGACAACCGGCTAGCCCAGTTGATAACGTAGATGTTAGTCCGCTGAGTTACGCCGGAGGACGCACGTTCGAGTCCCGCCTGGGTCATTGATGTTTATACATGTATTATATGTATTTATATAATAAAAATCTTAAATATATAAAATTTATAAGAACACTAAATGTTCCCTTGTGTTGTCTAGTACCTGTAACACAAGTCCTTACGGTACTTACCACAGGACTAGGCTAACGTAGTGTGATAAGTTCACAGACATTATTATTATTCTACGGACAAAAATCCTCTTTAGGTACGGAACCTTAAAAATGGATGAAATCTAACCCAAGGAAACCTTATCCCTTTTGTAGTCTGGCCGACGGCTTCCTCGAGAAGTTAATAAAGTTTGCATTAAAATCATTTCAGCCATTTATACGCGATGTGCGGACAAATAAACAAGCAAAAACTCAAAAATATGTTGAACGTGTTCTTTAATCGATTCATAGACTCCGCAGCCTACTCCTCGAATATTTTAATAAGAATCTGGTGGTCAGCAGTGCCCCCCGCCAAGTTAAATGTTACAGCGTATTATTTTAACGACTTTTTGATATAGTTTGACTTCTTATATATTAATAGACGTTTCAATGGCAACGAATTAAGTTGATGACTGTACAATATTGGGACAACTAGTTGTCAATAATTTCTGCAGCTATAACATGGATTTAATAACATTATTCTTTTCACACCTTTGGGTATACTATCGAAATTTTCATAATGATCAAAACGTTTTAGAAAGAGTTATTTAGGTTATGTCCATCATGTAGGATTTTAATGGTAAAACAATTTTTTCAAATAGGTCCAGTAGTTACAGAGCCTATTCAACGCAAATAAATAAACAAGCAAATTATTTGTCATGGTAACGTGCAAAGCTTACGAGGCCGAAGGTAAAATTTATAACTTCTGTAAGAGAAATAATTTTTGCCGTATCGTAAAATATCCGATCGAAGCAGGGACGGAGTGCTAGTTCGTTCATAAACTGATAGAAATAGGTAGTACCATGCATAGTGCTTAGCACTACATAGCCTATACAACGGAACTGGGCCGACACGACCCGGGAAGTACCGCTCGCTCACTTGATAACGGCGTAAAGTGACAGCTTCGTTGTCGCGTTTCGTGCGGTTGGTGATTAGCCGGTTGTCCATTGGAGAGGGCGAAGTTAGGAAGGCAACGCATGTGAGTAACAATCATGCGAATGTCTATGGGCGTCGGTAGTCATCAAAAGGTTCCCTTTTCTCGTTTGCCCCCTTATGTATATAAAAATAATGTATGAATTGGAATGTGAGTCAATTTGTCAACGGAAGGCTGTAGCCGCGTAGAGTCTCCCGCGCGCAGCGTAACTACCTGCGTCGTGTGCGGTTGCGGTCACGCGACACGCCTCAGACCTTCGACTATTTGTGTCTCCACGCTTCATACGCACAATCGTAATATACAATACTAAATACATGTTACATTTGTAATGTGTAGCCGCTGTGCTTTATATAGCTGCTTAGTGTACGTGTACAATACAAACAAAGACCGAAATTAGAACGATCAGAAAAGTTAGTCTTTGGATATGTCAATACGATCCGCGATTTAGCCTAGCTCTAATAACACCGCCGTACCAATTGGCTTTCTGAGACTACTGTGCGCGAGTCTTATCACCAGTCATAAGAAGAATGTGGGAGGCTGGTCGTGATCCTCTCCATGAGCCAAACGGTCGCGTCTGCGCCGAGGCCATTTTAGCTACGGCGCGCGAGCTACCCTCGGCGTCAGAGGCGTGGGAGGCGGTATCTGTCGGTCCCTCGGGCCATGATAATAATAGTTAAACTATCCGTTACTAACACTCTTATATCGGGATGTGTCTATCTCATCTGCGGAAGAGAGGGGTTCGGTCTCTCTTTCGACCCCAAACCTAGTCTAGTCGCCAGACGAGCACTCCCATGAAGCTATATTGTGATCCTCTTCTCTTCCACAGCATAACTTCACGTCCGAAAAAAAACTACATATTGTCAGCATTCGAGACGTGTGGAGACCCTGTAAGAAGGCTAGACTATTATTACTGTGCTATATAATCCGTATCATTACCGTATCATACGTATGGATTACAGAAATTCATTGATTATTACTGACAGACAGAAAAAACGGACCCAGAGCCCGAGTCACAACCTAAAATATTTCCGAAAATTAGTATGTATTTACTTTTAAAAAAAGTAGATTACCCGAGCGAAATTGGAGTACTATATTCTTAGATCTTCAAGATCAATTAATATCTACTTAAAAACTGTTACTTTGAGTATACGTGGTTTTCTCTGATGTCACTAGAATAGTATTTGCGTTTATTAGACATACGTAGAGGCTATAATTTTATAGGAAACAATGAAAAGAGTCTTCATGTTAAGTGCCCTCAGTGTAATAACATATTTTAAAAACTCAAACATTGTGGTGGCCTCTGAGGGAGGCCTTCAACAGTGTTGTTGCTGACAACAACTGGCTGTTGCTGATGATGATGATGATACACAAATATTATCCGATTCCAACAATATCGCATACTAATAGATACTGGTGAAGTATTCCGCGATCCAGTATATTTCCGGTATTGTTGTTTGTCCGTGTTCTAATTGCAATAACCTACAATAAGCATACCGCGCTCCGTCGTATGGGAGTGACGTATGAATCATTCCATGGGCTTGGAGCCCAGGTTACAACATCAGATGGGCGTTAACTTTGCGTATTTAACAACAAGCTAACGAAAACGTACCGATTACAATTTGCAGAGTATCCTATACAGTAGAATATACTAGAATACTCTAGAAATATCTATACAGTAGAATATACTAATAATGAGTGAGGCTCATGACAGGGGGTCATCACGGGGAGCCTCACTCATGATAACGCCGTGGCAATTTTGTGTCCTTAGGGACGGAGAGAAGCTTTGGGGTCGAAAGGGGTCCCCACGACACTAAAAGCTAGTCCCTTCCCCAAACCTAGAGACAAAACCACCAGGGGCCGCTGCAGTAACAGTCTGTTTGTGCAAAACCAAATACAAGCCCAGTGCGGTTTTGAAAAATGGGTTTGTGGTTGATTAGTGACGATTCTTAAATTTATATTATAAAGTTGAGAATAATAACGGTAACAATAGCATATTAGAATAAGCTATATTGCTTTTGTATAATGTATGTATATACCTAACGATGCTCCTTAAACTTTTAGAGTAAAAAGCAAAATTTAAAATTTAAATCCCACAACGTGTAAAATTGAATTGAAAAAGCATAATGTATTTAGTTAGAAAGACCCAAGATTTTTTTTTTCAATTTCAACATTCATATAAAAATATATATCAATAAAATATCTCTAAATATTTCACGTCACTATGAATCTAATTAAGTAACTAGCTCTTTTAACAGCATCCCCAGATCTTTGCGAAAAACTTCAAAATAGTATATTATGATAAAATGGAGTAAAATGACTCATTATTGCACGGCGAGTAGTTAAGCGCCCGAGCGCAGCAAGGATGCTGTGGTAGTCGTGCAATAAATACCTACGAGAAAATTATATTATACGGGTCTTTTTGACGTCAATCATTTTTCTTGTACGATCGGAGCATTTTCCTTTGGTTCAAATTGAAGTTTCAAATCAAACTTTTGTAAGAAAGTACTAAATCAATTTTTGTAACAATATTTATAATAAAAGATATTGTAATCCATACTTTAATGTCATAAATGCAAAAATCTGTCTGTCTGACGATTATTCTTTGACGGTGAAACCGCTGGACCGATTTTTATGAAATTTGTTATGCATATAGTCAATGATCCGAGTTGCGGACTATATATTGGAGATGAAAGTTTATATGAAAATGCATATAGCACTATCCTACGCTGAGGAATGTGGCGGTAAACTGCGTAAACAGTTCATTGTAAACAGTCGCAATGTACAGGACGCATATCGTATGGAGCGACACTGGCGTATGATTACGTCCGCTGGTCGGTCGCTACCATTCCATCGTAATTTAGCACCTCGTGTCGTATGACGCCTGTCCCACACGTAACGCGACACTTACAGGGGCGCGTACGTATGTGCCTATATATAGGCATTCTAGAATAGTATTCTGCATACAGATACATAATTTTGCATAACTATTACTATATAGATGACTATATATATGCACATGACTAAATAATTTTAAGTTTTAAAATCGTACAAGCGAAAGCAAAACCTTAAAATATTTCAATGCCTATGTTTTATGGTGAACTTGCTATTCCACTGTCCATATACTATAACTGTCCATAGTCTTTAGGACTGTGAAGTGCTGGAAACAAAGTTGAAAACTTAAGATTTTGTATAATATTGCATGCCTTTGCTATGCCATGCTGTCTTTAGAATTTATTTGATTATAAAGCAGCTGTATACTTGATACACCTACCTACTCCTACTTACACCTACTCGCTACTCTACTAGCTGGTAGGTTAGCTGCCTACAATCAGTTCAATTTTATCACACATACTCACTTTATGGTTTATTCTTTTAAGCATATTTCGCAACAAGTTAAAGGAAGACTGGATAATTTTTTTTGTTTCTATATGTGGGCAAACGAGCCCATCGTAGCCTTTTGACGACTTCCGACGCTTTAGACATCCGCATTATGGTCATGCAGATGCGTCGCGAAAGGCTCCTGTCATCGAGGCTGGAGTCCTTAGAAGGCCACGTTGACGAGTTAGGTGAAGGTAGTGTTGAACCTTACTTGTAATAACTTACGTGCGAAGTGTATAGAAGTAGTTACGCATACATAGAAGAATAAGCATAAATGCCAATACTTTAGTAAAATAAATACTACATTTATTTATTAACGATATTTGCTTATATCGAAGTAACTAGGTATTCGGTTGTAACAAATCAACATGTCATGCCTACCTGGTAGAAGTCTACATTAGCTAAGTTACAATGAATAATATAAATTCTTGAGTACTTCAGGTATTTAATTCCACAACTTTTAGGTAGGTATTATAAAACTCACTTCATATTAAATTCTCAATCTTTATCTGCCATGACTTGACTATAGCACTGAGCATAACATATTGATGCCAGCAGCGACCCGCTGTTTCACTCGCGTGTAACTGTTACGTTTGTCGTAGTGGTATATAGAAGCCTATATAAGCCTGCCTCGATAAGTGGGCTACCTAACATTGAAGGAATGTTCAAATCGCACCAGAAGTTCCTGAGATTAGCGTGTGTAAATAAACAAACAAACAAACTCTACAGCTTCATTATATTAGTATAGATTGAAAATCACTGTCGTAAAAGGTCGCATTTTAAAAACAATTGAAACAGTCGGATGTTAAAAGATTTTATTCTGGGTTCTTACGGCTAAGCGTAAGCTTACAGTTGAAATTACATTATTCGATAATTTATAATTTAAAGATTATAGCTATCCTAGCAAAAGCCATTATATACACAGACAACTAAATAGCTAAGTATCCAATTATAAATGTGAATGACTGTGTGTATGCTTATTATTTTACGTCTAAACGGATTTGGATAAACTTCAGCACAGATTTAGAATACAATCTGAAATAACATAAAACGTACTTTTTTCCCTACGAATTTTACGCGAGTATAACAGCGCGGCACAGCTAGTTCATTCATAAACAAGAATTGAATGTGCTTGAACAGACACTTACATCTTTATCCCATTGTAGATGATAAGGGATCTCGTTTCCAAAGGGGAAGTCGAGATGGCAGTTCATTACCGCGTAGCCGCCGACGCTCGCTCTGAGGCGCTCCACCTCAAGCGGCAGCAGCGACGGTCGGCTACTGCCCAGCACAGTCAGCACCAACAGAGTCCGGAACATGACGGACACTCGACACGGGGACTCGAGCGAGTCCGACCACTAGCTGGGGCGACACGACTCTTCGTCGAGTGGACTACTGCTCTCTGGCGACTAGCGGGTGCGGCCACTCTCGCCGGCGGTTCGTGACTAATGAGCCCCGGCCCTGACTGGACAAAGACGCACGACGAGCAGGAAGCTGCGACAACGCTTACGACATCGCCGTTTAGTCTTCCTTTAAATTCTTTGTTCGTTTGAAAATAATCACGGGATTAACGGTGACTACATATACAAGATACAAAAACACTCAATTTTTTTTAAATATAGGGAAGCAAATTAGCTATCGGAAAATCGAGCCTTTTTACGATTAAGGGCGTCCTTTCCTCTTTCCCTTCAACGGACCACCGGCTACTCATAAACGGCACGAAGCGTGATAGCGAAGATATCACTTTATGGCAATATCATGTTAGCGAGAGGTAACTTCTCGGTCGCGTTAGGCTTATTCTGCTGCAATGCAGCATGGCGCAACCTCTTACTAAATCATCTCAATCAATCACCTGAATCTCCCCTTACTAATCAATGTCTACCGATACCTACTATCCCGCTACACGACAAATTTGTTAAATACGAATAGTTTCTAGTGAAGTAAGTGTTTTTTGTCGTAGGTAAATCTTGTACCTTGTTACCGTTTTTAAATACACTGTATACAAAAAAAAACATATTGTTTATTCAAAAAAGTCAATGGGAAATTACCTTTCGCTCACATAATATATAAGGCAAATAAAATATTATTGTTATTATTTTTATACCGCCGTAAAGTGACATTTTCAGTGTCGCGTTTCGTGCGGTTTATGAGTTGCCGGTGGCCCTTGGGGGGATGGGAGGAGGGAAAAGTATCGGCATAATAATTATGTAGGTGTACATGGGGATCGGTAGTCGTAAAAAAGTTGCAATTTTTTCTTTTGCCCGAGGGGGGCAATTTCTATAAAAAAAGGATATTCTGATACCTTTTTCACAAAAATATGGCTCAGCCACTCCTTCATAGTTAACTCCACCAAACCATCACTGAAGGCGGATAGTGCCCACGTTACAGTCTATCGACGAATTAAGAAGCTTCCTTTGAGTTTTGGGCATAAATACGGTCATTTTGTTTGTCATTGTTGTTGTGTGTATGTTGCTGAATCGTAAGAATTTTCTCATTCGTTAACAATTTTTTTCTGTGACTTTCCTTTGCGTGCCGCTTCTGTAGTTGTTTCGATTTTATCACACTATTCATCTTTAACGTTTTATCAGTTAAGAAATGACCTGTGCGTCTCTTATAGGCTGCAAGTCCTAAGTAATCTCTTAAAATACGCAACATGGTTCTAGGTGCGCGGTTTCTAGGTAATATGTTGGTGCCAAAATGAGAAAACCCAGTGAACAATCGTATAAAAATGACAGATTACAAATTCAGATGTCACATTTTTTATTTTTTATTGTAACAATATTTATAGCCAGGCTGCATCAATAATGCAACTTTGAAAACAAAACATTAATCAATTATTGCATGAGAAATACCTCATAAGTTATAAAGTTACTGCTTTGCTACGCACAAGGCAGTCGCGCTACGCACGGGTTGTGCGTTTTAGGACGTAGATTGTTATAAACCGACTTTGAAAGGATGAGTCTCTTATCTATCTTAGAAACTTATTATCTTAAATTAAGTAAAAAAAGGTGAGGTTGTTAAGTTCTTCTTCTTCTTTATCCTAGCCTTATTTCGTTTCTAAATCAGATGATATGGCAATCGGCTACCTAATCTATACAATTATTAAATAATTTATCTAATGTTCAAAAGTTCAAAAGTTTAAAAGTTCACATTTCAATAAATTGCCAAAGGAAAAAAAAATTAGATACAAGTTAAACAGCTTGTTGTATACAACTTATTTATACTTAGGTAACTGCTCCTGCATAGAGTACAATTCACACCTGGTTAACCGATTTTAAACGAGGGAGACAGAGCTGCGAAGACGCCAGTAGATCTGGCCGTCCAAATGACGTCACGAATCCGGACACGATTAAAAGGATTCAAAAATAGTATTGAAGCGGCGCTATTTGACAGTAGGTGAAACATAGAGACATACTCCTGAAAGAAAAGGACAATTCAAGCAGTGGATTGAGAGCGGAAAACCTACGCCGAAGAAAGCAAAAACTGTTTTGTCGGCCGGCAAAGTGTTGGTGACTGTTTTGTGGGATGCTTGAGGGATTACTTAAGTGGATTATTTGCAAGGAGGAAAAACAATAAATGGAGAGTATTATGCAAGCTTGCAGCAAAAAATTTATAAAAAAAATCCGAAAGGATCGGCCTCATTTAGCCAAAAATAAACTTTTATTCCACCATGACAACGCACCTGTACACTCGTCAAGGGTTGCAGTTGCCAAGCTCCGTGAATTTCGATTCGAATTATTACCGCATTCCCCCTATTCCCCAGGTCTGGCCCCGAGCGACTTCCACTTATTCCCCAATCTCAAGAAATGTTAGTAAGATTTTCATCAAATGATGAAGTCATTGTCACCGTAGACGAGTATTTTGAGGGGTTAGAGAAAACATTTTATCAAACTGGTGTAACGGCACTGGAGAATCGCTGGAATAAATGCATCGAGGTAGAGGGAAACTACGTTGAAAAATAAAATTGGTTTAAACAGATTATTAAAGTTTTTCTTTGTCGTTTCGGATACTTATCAATCACCCGTCGTACTTTGTGTTTCTCAGCATTAGTTAAGGGATCATGAGCTTATGTTTAACTTTACCAATCAACAGATAGTAGGCCAGATTTGCTCTTCTTGATCGAAACGCAGATATCTTCTCCGATTGATACATCATACATCGCGTACCCAGGTTTAAGCCAGTACACTCCTTTGTGCAGCATCCTGGAGTTTGTGCCCGCATCGGGAAACATATCTGCTTTCGACGCCTCTGTAATCTTAAGAGGGTGATCTCTTCGTCATTTGGCTACAAGTAGATATTGACGATCACCCCCGCATCGATGCGTGTATATATAGATCCTAACATGGCAACTCCGAAACTGAGACTCCTCAAGTACGTCGAAAAGGCTACGGATTCCCTCCTGAAACAGATCCCAATCGCTGGGATCTTGATTCTTGGCGATTTTAACGCCCATCATGGATTATACTCACGAGTTACCGACCACGCGGGAAGGCCTGTTCAACCTCCAAACTGGAAAGCTTTTTGCCGATGCTCCGCGGGGCTCGTCGGACCACAGCCTAATCCGGAGTTTGGTGCCAATTAAACGCAGATCGCGGCCAAGTTTCGTAGGCTGCCGGCGCCTATGGCTCTATAGGGCGGCAGATTGGGACGGGATGCGCATTTGATTTGCATTCTAACCGTGGAGGCGGATTTGCGTCTACTTGGATGATCCTACCGCTGTTGCTGATTCTGCTGCCGATGTGGTGCTCCAGATAGTGGAGCTATTCATTCAGCATTCATAGATACCTATTGGTAGTAGATGGTATACCTGTTTCAGCTGCCCCTGCAGATTGGCATTGCGCCATATTCAAGAATGCTACCGGGCCTGGACAATTACGGCAGAATGGGGATGAAAAACCAGCGCATCCAAAAAGATTTCTAGGTCCTTCGAAAGAGTTATAGCTGGGGAAAAGTCGGACTACATCGGCAGAAATGGCGAGAGATTGGTGCGCCTTCCTTCGGTAACTTGTTCCTTCTGGTCCCTCGCCAAAACAGTCCTAGGGAATTTCGCTCAGCCGTCTTTACTATCCTTGCAACGGATTGGTGTCTCGTTGACCCATGTAACAAAAGAGAGATCTCTTTCTGCGTCCAACTCTAATTTGAATAACCAAGGAAATCTACCACCACCACTCTTACGGTGTGAACACTCCATGATACTCGGATATTAAATTCCGGCAGTTATGTACGTAAACTTTGCTTGGACATCTATAAGTCGAGAGTCGGGCATCGCACCGATTGTGCTGCTTACATGTGTTTCGGACACCGACGTCGTCCCAAGCTCCTGGAAGACGACTTTGGTGCATCAGATTCTCAAAAAAGGTGACCGCTCTGATCCACCCAACTACCATGCTATTGCGATAACCCCATTGTTTTCTAAAATTATGGAATCCATAATAAATTGCCAGCTCCTGCTTTATTTAGAGTAGCACCAACAATCAGCGACCGCCGTTACGGTTTCCGTCAATGAGGTTCTTCAAGAAAAAACCTACTCCCATCTTAATGACAGGCAACGCGCCTACACAAATTCGGGTTCTCCGGGTGTCTATGGGTGGCAATATTTACCTACCAGCTACTCGTTTGTCTCCTATCATATACAAAAAACATTGTGAGTGTCACAATTGAGCGTACAACAGAAATAGCATAAGTTGAAAGCGGTAATTTTGTAGTGGTGTGCACTTACCGACCTCCTACACGGTTATATGATTTATTTGAACAGGTTACGGAGAACCTATTAACTAAATTAAGTGTATCCAACAAACATTTAGTTATTTGTGGTGATTTTAATATAAATTTATTAAACAAAAGTCCCATCACTGTTAGAATTTCTTCATTTTTATTTATTTAATAATTCTTGTACACCAATTACACCGTTAGCAAATTCGTTATTATACAATAATTGTACAAAGGTAATACTTATTCCGTAGGTGAATTTCTTTCAGTCGTCCTGTGTCTTTATAGTTTTATTTACATGGTATTTATATACTTCATATAACACATAAAATATACAGACAAATAATAATAACAAATAAATAAACATGATATTATGTATACATAAATATATATATAATACATACCAAAAATAAATACCAATTCCATTACACATAAAAGAAAACATTAAAAGTAAATCACACTCCAACTAAATATAGACAATAGTAATTAGAACTTAAAACAATGTACTTAACTTTTAAGTCAAGTTTGATTACAATAATACTTCTCTTGACATCTTCTTAAATAGTGCTAGTGTCTTGCAATCACGGATTTCACAAGGAAGGGAATTCCAGAGCCGACGTGAGTAAATGGTAAAGGAGTAGGAAGGAGGAAAAATTTGTTCAATGGGTAGGTATCTGAAGGCGAATACGTTTGAAAAGGATTCTAAAGAGAAAGCACATAATTCTAAAATATCTACAATGACGGATACGTAACCATTGTATTTGCTTACGATGTTGAGTAACATGATCATATTTCATAACGAATGAAATATTCAAAAATGAATCGCAAGCCTAAATTTTGGAGTCGTTCATGTTTGTTCAAAAATTTTCGGTGGCGCCGGGATAACAAATATCAGCGTGATCAATAATCGGCTGTATAAGCGACAACGCAAGGGAAATTTTAGTGAAAAATGGAACGAAGTTTTGAAGTGTTTTTAGAGAATGAAAGGAAAAGTAACTTTTGCTTAATTCACTAACCTAGTTGTTCAAAGAAAGATTATAATTAATTATAACACCTAAGTTTTTTGAAAGCACCGTCTAACATAATACGATTTAGCCCACTCGACAACGCGGCATAAATTTTCACTAATATGGACGATACCTGAGCTTGCATCTGGTAGCATGAAGTGGCGGTAAACTTCCAGATTGTCAGCATAAATATGATATTTCAATGCTATTACATTGGTAATAGAATTAATAAAGACGGAAAAAAGATGAGGAGGTGTACTCCATCCTGAACTGAAGCAATAAAGTTGCACTGGTTGGAATAGGACCTGTACACGCTGTGAGCGATTCTAAAAGTAAGAGTTGAACCAGGAAAGAGCGGATTTAGAAACATTAATGCATTCTAGTATGCCAAGAAGAATATAAAAGTCAATAGATTTAAAAGCATTGCTGAAATCAAGTTCTATATATATATTTTTTTTTTTTTTGCAAAAAACGTTTATTTTATTTGAGTACTCAGGTCTCTCTTTAGATATTTACACTTCGTCATGCGTGTTCCAGCTCCTTGGCAATGTATACCTAGTTAAACAGTTGAAATGTTCATATACGATTAATTACACAAGTAGCCTAGACATTTTATACTATAAATGGGACTTTGCGTTTCGACCGTAATGCAACGGTCGGAACACGGTGTCACAGTCTTGTAGCCGCGCGATTACTTCGAACTACCCGCAGTTGATCTTCATTATTTATATTCAAGACATCAAGGTCACGACACACAACACTCAGAACAACCGACGGCTTATCCGAACATGCATTATCACCTACGTTTCCCGATAACCGGATTCCACGAAGCCTGTACCCAACCTACCGGTTAAAATTTTTGTATTTCTTGATTTAAACCGCTTCACATACTACCCTATCATAGTACTGACGTTCACTGGAGAGGATTTTCGGGTTGTCCGGTCGATCCAGTAGTTCAATACCGACTCCAGCCAATGCTCCGCGATCGCCTTAACATCTGCCAAACTTCTTCTGTTTTAAATACCTCATGTTTCGCGCCAAATTTAAAAAAAAGGTTTAGCATCGTATGTACGAAAATTATGAATGAAATTTTAAAACAAAGCATAAAAAAGTAACTGCGGTGTTCGTACAGTCACGAATCGTGTGTTCGTGTATCCCAAAAATTAAATATGCACACGCGTATCAATGTGTATACTAAATTTGAAGTGTAAGTGGTTTAGTGTTACTGCATTGCAACCAAATCCTTCTGGCACGACCGAGGAGGTACCTCCATCTCACATGATACATCGAATTTTATAATGCATTTTACTAGTACTAAGGTAATTTCATTTACATATACTTATTTCTTCTACTTCAAATAAAATAATAAGCTAAATTAGCAACTGAAGCTGCCTGGAACAACCTCTCATGTCAAGCGTCCCGTTGCCCGTCACACAAACTATATAAAAACATTTAGGCATTGCCCAACGATTGACCAGGAAATTGTGTTCTATTTTTTTCACAACTGCTTTGTTATAAACTTGCTTTGTTATAAAGTCGGAAATTGCTTGATTCAAATGATGATAATAGAATCTTTGCACGCCATGTTATTATTTTTGGTGGTTTTATTTCATTATTAAAAATATAACAGTGAAAAAACCAAACGGTTACTCAACTAATACACTAGTCTACCTATTTTAGACATGGAAAAGTTGTTGTTGTCGCTGATAATACAGAGTATTTTAACTTAAAACCGTTTTTTGCTGAGCTATAAAATACGATTATTTTACTTTTATTTTTAGAACTCTGATTTTTTTTTTCGGGAACGAAATTGATACATGGTATTTCCTCGACTTCAATATTGTTTTACAACAACAACACATCTTCACGCCAGCTCTCTAATAGGGTAGGCAGAGTGAACGGCATGCCATACTTCACGATCTTTACATACCTGCCTTGCCTTCTTCACGTTCATTACTCTCTTCATACAGACAACATATTGGTTTATTTACATTCATCATTATTTGAAAGAAACTTCTGTTGCGTAATTTTGGAATGGATGGCCCTTAGCCAATGGCACTTTCAAGCCTTGTCGTGGCGATGGAGCTCAGTAGCACAGGGTAAACAGAGACACCTTGGGCGAAGCCAATTGAACCAAAGCGGCTGCTCTTTCTGCCATTCTTATGAGAAGAGGGGACTAAAGAGCAGGCGGAGAAGGCGCTTCAACGTACGGGAAAAGGGGCGAGGATGAGAACCTCAACCCATTGCACTATTCTGATGTCGGTGGTGTTGACCTACTAATTGCACTCGTGATGGTTTTAGTGGGTATTGGCAACCACACTATACCGCGAGCCTCGCAAACCACCGGGCTACGGTGACGGTGCGCAAGTGACTTTCCCCGCGTTGCCAAAAAAATGTTGTTTCATGCGGTTCTTCCGCCGGTGGCCCATGGTGGGGAGTGGGCAACGCATCTGCATAAGGCAATCTAACCTAACCATACATATGCTAACGGATGACACCATTACCAAACGGCTCCGATTTCTCGTTTGTTCCCCTATGCTATAAATGAAGGTAGATTTTACCAATGAGCTAATTAATGGCGGAAAATGGAACCAACAGCTCCTTACGTTTACGCGTCTTGCAAAATATCCAATTGTAAGTCCATGTTGGTAATAATTTTTTATTCCAAATACTATACTCCTGGCGGGAGCGTCGTGATTAAAAAGAAATAATAATACGTTTGAGACACCCTATGTACAGGTGTGTCAAAAGCTGAGGTGCCACGAGGGAGCGACACTGTTAAGTTTCTGACCCGGTGCGAATCGTGAATCAAGACAACTGTGACCTGTCAGTCCGTGAAATAACAAATAACAGCCGCTAAGTGACAGCTATGCTATCGCGTTTCGTGCAGTTTGGGAGGAGCCGGGGGCCCTTTGAGTTCCCAGAGCTTGATTCAAAGAGGGCAACGCACCAAAAGCGTGTGAATATGGGCGCCATCAAAAGTTGCTGCTGCTATATTGGTAGTTTTCACCCTATACAGTAATAATTAAAAATGAAAAGAATGTAGAACGAGAAACATTCAAAATTTAGCAAGTAAAACTTGCAAACTTTCTACCCCTACAAATTTAAAATTGGCAATAAGGATAAAAGCATGACGTTCAAACAAATACTCATGACACATGTTTATCAATGTCTATTTATAAGTTTACATTGTGTGTCAACCACATAAGAATTACCATTGCTATCAACAGTTTGGATACATACTAATGCACATGAATGATGCCACTAATGGTACACCAATCTACTCAAAAACAATTTGAATAAATACTCAACTTGATGTAACTCGCCCCAACACAATCTTAACGTAGATTCTTCACGAATGTATCGTGATTGGTGATTTTTGAGAAAGATTTTTTTATTACAGAGACGGAGCGGCGTAAATAGTAGGAAGGTAACTAAGAAGTTAAAATGTGTATCTTCATGTCATTTCCGTAACGGGGTAGGCAGAGAAAACCGAACGTAGTTTATTTTGTAGATACTGATGCTGTTGACAGTGCTTCTCCTGGGAATAAGAAATTTCGGCTTTTCAAAATACAATTTGCTATGACTTATAGTCTGGGGCAAGTTCATAAGCTGGTGTCTGATATCACCGGCACCAACACCGGCTGATTATTTTATCTGGCTTCACTTCTTATGTGAAAGAGCATACTCATGCCATGCAAAACATACATAATTGTATAGGAACAAAAGCAATTGGTATGTATCAAGCAACAATGATGAAACACGTGTTACATTCCACAGTACTTATATAACATAAAATTTATTATTTCTAATCAATTCCTTTTATGTAGTTATTCAAAACAAAAACAATATACAAGAATGTTTACATTGTTTATTAAAAAAAAATATCTTTGTACAACAAACACATACATATACTACACAGCTAGAATCTTATTCATTAAATATTTTGGAATATGCACTTAAATTATTTAAATATATTGGAATTAAGTGTAATACAAAAAACGAATATTAATATTAACACAAGGCCAATTATTGTAGATGAAATATGTTAATTAATTTCTTTTTTGTTTGTCTTTTTATAATACAATCATTGACCCAGCATTTGTCATAAAATGCATAGTTAGGGAATGAAAATGACCTCTTCATATTTCTCTTTAACCAAGCATTATGAGGTTTACAAAGTTCTCATAGTTGATATTTCCTTGGGAATCTTCCTGTCCCTGTAGCAGTTGTTCCACCTAGACACAAAAATGAAAAATATGCTAATAACTATTGTATAAATTGCTTGAACATAAATTGATGTCTACAAGGCCTGGAATTTATATTTCAATGTGATTATGAATCTATATAAAGGATATATGTAGATGATATGTGCAAGCTACATGTTGGGTATTCTAATGTGGATAAGATTTATTGATAATCATCTAGAAAGTGTCAAGACAAAAAGTTGACAAGCTTTGGCAATTCCAAAACTAAGCCATTGATATTAAATTTATTAGTATTGAAATGATACATTGTCATCCCCTATTATGTGAAATAGTCATCAATACACAAGATGAAATATCTCCACGAAACCTAAAAACTGTCACTTGGTACACAATATTTCCTACTCAAACATGGTACAAATTAAAATTAAATCTGAGGCAGTGCATTATCACTTTTCACATTAATATTTTAAAGAAATAGATAGTCAAAAAATTTATATTTTTTTCTGTACCTCATCATCACTCAGCTTTTCTCCCAAAGTTGAAAGTAGATGACGCAGTTCAGCTGATGCAATGAAACCATTGCCGTCCTTGTCAAAGTGGCGCAAACCTTCTATGAAGTCATTAGCTGTATCACTAGTCCGTGCCTTAGAGATGGCCTGAAAGTTGCTTAATTTTATTATTTAAAAAATGATAGGGTTTATTAAAAAATACCATCCTTACCAGTCATCACCTATCCACTCCTGAAAGTAAACTTTGTTCAAAGAAGGTATCTAAACATTTGATATTTGAAACCATGATGATTTCCATGCAAATTTAAGTATGTAATTATTTAAAACAGTGTGTCATCTCACAACACTATGTTGGTACTTACTTGATATATGGGAAGAAATACTTCAAATGATATTCTCTCATCTGGTTTGAGGTGCAAAGTACATTTCTTAACATCAGACTCTGTAGGATTTTGGCCCATAGCGCGAAGAGCGTCTCCTATTTGTGCTACGTGAATTTTACCATCACCACGAGAGTCAAACAATTGGAACGCCTCCTGGAACTCTGAAATGACAATGGATTATTACGTTTTGTCGAAAATTTGTAAATCTCACGTTGGTGATTAATTGGTTATAAATGTACGTTGCGAAATCAATATTATGATAAATATACCTTCTACAGAAGTAAGTTTAAGTTTAGGAGGTTCGTACATAAACATGTTGCTCTGCAGCTGTAGACCGTCAATGTGTACGTATCGACCTCGGCCAGTAATGTTTAAAGTTTAAGCCATAAAAGGAAACTAGGGCGCTTGCAAAAGCGGTTGCTTTATCCGAGAACGTTGATTGACATGAGTCATAGGCCACACCACGGCACAGTGCAGTCGTTACGACTGATTTTTATTACCGTATATTTCAAATTTGATAAAGACAAAGCATAAGTTTTTTGATATGACTCACCTGCCAACTGGTCTTCGGTGTATCCCGCCTGAAATAAAATAAAAACATATTAAAAATCAAAATACTTTTCAAAACTTTTAAAGAACAAAATGCTGATTACCATTTAGCTTGTTTAGGATAATGCAGCAGATGAAATTTTAAAAACAATGTTCAATGCTAATTTTTAACAACACTGTTTTACAATTCTAACGAATTGATATTTGTCATTTGTCAAAGTACAATGTTTATTTCACAGATAATCATTTTTGAATAAGTTCTCGTCGCAGTCCCTAATCTCAATTGTAAAATAAGAAATATTTTGTCAGTCCATACATTTTATGCGTATTACTAAATCCTGTTGTAATCAGCAGGCAAAGCACAGTTTGCCTAATTTTTGCACGCACAAAACTAGAGGACACACAAAACACAATAATTAATTTGGATCTGGAATATTTACTAGCGCGCTCTATCATTCCAGGACAGCATGTGTGCGAAACAGACGATTAAATAAAACTTGGAAAAAGCTAAGGAATTAATTATATAACTAACAGAACACACTATTCTTTGCTAATTACGACTAATACAATTAATTACAACGAAAATATGCAATGTTGACTTGTGAATTTAATGAATAGTGTCTTAAACCAATCTTCTATGCAATCTACTATTGCAATTCAATGATTTCAAGTATTCTCACATACTAATTGCGCTATATGACAACGACATTGCTTACTTGTGTGGTTTGATAGACTAATAAATTAAATATCGTCCTTTTCGACTAAACAAATCAACTTTCGACTAAAAAAATCCTTTCAGACTAAACGTTGAGGTTCTGAGTCTGTTATAAAATTGAATGTAGAAGATATACACTTTCAGCGTTTGCTGTAAGTTTTGTGCATAACTTAAAATATGTACACATTGGTGTCAAGTAACATAAGCCATCTGAAACGAAAGTTATACTGTACCTAAGCCGGCTACATACAGTCAGCCATACAATTACCATGTTTAGTATTTTGTCGTTCGCAAAATTGGACCAAAAGTAGAAAGTATGTGGTCGGTGCCGCCCTGACCTGACTGATTACTGATTGATATTCAAATCGGAATTTGGACATGGAATTTCAATTGTATGTAATCGGCCGTTAATAACAAGTATCCCTTTTATTGTTGTTAATTAAGTAGAAGCTTTTTTCGAAAATACATATTATAATTAATTAATAATTGTTTGAGACTTCCACGTTTGCTACACATTATGTAGTTATCTAACAGGTTTTAACGCTATACTTAAAATACTTATTACAAGGTACTGGCAAAGTTTTTTGTGAACACCTTGCTCGACGTTTCGACCGGGTTACACCAGCCGTGGTGACGAGCTGATAGACATGAAGTGAAGACTGCTGCTGTGATGCGGGATCAATGCAACGACTACCTATTACGAATGGGAAGTGTACCTACTTCTCATAAGAAGTAAGGAAAGAGACAAAGAGAAGTAAGTGCATCCACTCCCATTTCGTCCGATTGTTTTATATTATTTGAAATGTCCTGGCATACAGCACTCACGGTATGACTGCTACCCCAAGTTTTAATTTTATTTATCATTGGGTTCCACGGTGCAGATAATTTAAAACCATCCTGTCGGTTAAAAATTATATATTTTTTTATTTTTATAGCTTCTCGAACCATCCTGGGATAGTATTGACGGTCGGTGGCAAGGATCTTCGGCTTATGGAACTGTATCCAGTGGTTGGTGCCTGAATTTAAAATATGATCAGCCAAGGCGGGCTTATTCATTTGTCGATTTTTTCATGCAGAATCATTCAAGAATTCAAGAAGAAAATCCACAACTTCATTCAATTGTGAAAACACCAGGTGTTGGCAAGGGAAACACATCCTTCGTTGTGCGCAGTGGGTTCGCTATTTTCGGTGGCGGAACAAGAGCAGTTTATATGGAAAGGTTTCCTCAAGTTTTTCCAATTTTGTCCGTCACTCCTTTCACGTATGGCACAGAAGCTGGTTGCCGATTCACCACCGGCAGTTTCTCCCCTTTTTGGCGTTTCCACCATGTCTCCCTCACCCTATACCCACTCCTCCATAGGACACGGTGGACATGTCCCTTTTCCTCTTCGAGATCATCCGGATCGCAGAGATCCAAAGCCCTATTTGTAATCGACGAAACTCGTACATCGGCCAAACAAAGCGAACAATAGCCGAGAGAATTAAGGAGCACATTTTTGCATGTAAA
>JAFELO010000570.1:223468-234790 GCA_017140195.1 Eumaeus atala | reverse complement strand
GAAATAAAAAAGCATATCACTTTCAACTGAGAGGATGGTTTTAAAGTATCTGCATCGTGAAACCCAGTGATAAATAAAATTAAAACTCGGGGTTTACAGTCGTATCGTGTTGCAGATAACGTGAGTGTTGTGTGCCGCGGCATTTGGAATAATAAAAAACAATGGTACGAAATGGCGGTTGATGTACTTACCCCTCATTCGCAATGAGGGTAGTCGCCACATCGCTCCCGCGTCACAGCAGCTGTCATTACTTCACGTCAGTCGGCTCGTGACCACGGCTGGCCCAAACGTCGAGCAAGGTGTTTACTTAAAACTTAGCCTGTACCTTGTAATAAGTACTCTAAGTATCGCGTTAAAACCCGTTAGATAACTACAAAATAATTATTCGTACAAAAGAAAATTATTATTTTTCCTCTTTACAAAATAAAAATGATCACTTTGACTAAAAATAATTAATTCAAGTCGCGTTATACGTATTATATAAATAATTATCACAAACTACAACTTAAATGAACTTCATTTCATTTGCTCTTGAGATTGAGAAAGAATAACGAAATAATTAATTTTATGAATTTCTATATATTATAAATTTCAGGATACGAGATATACGCACTACACTAATCTTTATTGTCGAAAAATCATATAAAATTATTAGTTAAGTTCTAAAAACGGATTCTTATTTTAATTATGCACGTTCTTTAATTTCCATAATGTCGTTGTTTCTGAACGTATCTAACCATTGATCTTCTCTTTTGAAAAAAAAAAGCCGATTGTACTTGAACGAAACTATGGCGCGGTCGGGTTGGATGGCTATTGGTGAACGAATTGTAGGGGGAAGGAAAAGGAGAAAATGGTAAAATGGTTTAGAAATTTCTGAAAAGGTTAGTCTTTTAATTTAAAATAATTTCATAATCCCAGATAAACATGCGACTATTTATTATTTTCTCCGTTTTTCGTGAACGACTTCCTTTATCAGTTCAGAAAGCTGGCAGGGCGACGAGTTGTTCGGCTTATGCTTTGTTCGCCAAACTCCACGTGCCTTCCGCCATTTAGAATTATTTTAAAAATATTTTTCCATTTAACTACTAAATATTACTAACGTAATCTTTAGCTTATGTTACTAGCCATACTTTAAGTGAAAATTTATAAACCTCTCTTACTTGTTCGCAAAAAATGGCGATATCGGCGAAATACAGCGTGGTTATGCCTTGTGTCTTTTCTTTTTGACTTCTATTAGGAACATTAATATGTTGTGATATGCCTTACAGATAATAGTGCCATGGCCGCAGGAGAAGAATTCGTCGAGGGCTGGCGAGTAGCGCAAGTGCTTGGAGAAGGCGCATATGGAGAGTGAGTTAATTTTTTTTTACTAAATTAAGTAACTTGCGTTGTGTAACAAGAATATAAGTATCTCATGTATACAAGTATACATTTACACTATTATTCATGATAATTTCATTAAATAAATTTAGACCATGACAAAAATGATGATTTATGAATGTAATGTGTATTTTTTATTTTATCATACATTGTTTGTACGTAATAAACAAAATTATTGCAACTTACTTAACAATATTAAGACAAAGGTAAATAACTTTAGATGATTCTAATAATGTTTGGTATGTATACATATATTTACATTTATCATTATCTATAATTTCTTTAAATATATTAACACTAAGATTGACTTGGCTATGTAGTTGGTCTTTTTTAAAATTGTCATTTTAAATTATTCTAATAAACTGCTATACTCTTCTACAGTCATTTTGGGCTTTAAACCTTGGTGACAGTTTCATCAAACTGCTACATTATTCAATTTTATTTCAATATGGAATAATGTATGTTTTCAAAGATCCATTTTTTAAACTGCATTAATTTTGTCAGCCTTTTTCCAAACACTGAAGCATACATCCATGGGTTTAATAAATGTTCAGCATTTTAAGAGATATTACTAAGAATGTTTAATTGAAATAAAATAAAGGGAGAATTTAAACTGGGCATACTGTAATAGGAATCAAGACACCTTTCTGTTGAATTCATATTTAGTAAAATATATATTTAGTATGCCAAATGTATGCTTTAGTATTTAAAAAATGTTCCATCCTTGTAGAACACTTGATGGAGCAGTCTTAAGTTATTTTTTTAATACCACTCAGGTATTATAAAAATAACTTCAAAAAATTTTATACTTGGCTTTATATTTTTAATATATTTTTTTCATTGCTTATGAAAAATGTACAGTAGAGCAAACACCGCCTTTTGGCAATTACCAGTGTCAGTAAGCAATGGCATGAAGGTTATGCAGATATGTTGCTTGCTGTCCTTCCACCAATACTTTTATGGGCCACTGGAAAATCCATGACAAAGAGCACAGAATATGACAGCATCTGTAACAACAGCAGTATTAAGAGAATGGTCTCGACCTGGTCATATCTGATCGGATCAACTGTAATGCCAATTTTATTAGTTTATATACATTCAGTTTAGTTCTTTTTTTAGTTATTTTTTATTCTATTGATATAGAATGTATGCATTCTATACTAATAGTTATGATTCAGAAAATAAGGGATCTAGACATAATAATGAATCTTGACTTTACACATTAGTTAATTTACCCTTGTTGCACAAAAAACTTTAAATATTTCTAGGTATTTCAACCTTTAGTCAAAAACTGTGGATATTATTTCTTTGAGTCAATATTAGCCTACTATATTCTTACCAGTGCTGAAGTTATAAATGACTACAGATGACCACAGATGTTTTCATCACCTTCGGATGTAATATAGCTTTACAACCAATCCTGTTTTTCCAGGATGAGTTCTGGTTTTGATAGTATCCTGAATGTGCCTATTTTTCCTGGGCTTTGGCAGCATTCTTATATCGGTTGAATTGGTAGTGCCACATTGAATTGCAGTCGAAAAGTGCTGGCATAACTGGAGGGGTACCCATAATTGACGTGATATTGCCGTAAAGTGATAGCTAGGCTGGCAAAATTTGTACAGTTTGTTAGAAGTCAATGAGCCATTGGAGAGGAGGAAGAAATGGGGGAAATACTGGGAATATCTGCATGACAATTACGAGGATGTTTATGGGTGTCGACTGTCATCAAGAATGCTCGTTAGTATATATATCATAGAAAGAAAACATCCTAAGTTTATATAAAATTTATTTTAACACCGATTCTTAATAAAATGTGGTTTGTATTTTAAGCATTTTTTCTATTTCTTCTGTATTCACCTCCACATTATGTTCTGGCCATATCATACAGGAAAGTCTTTGCTTTCATGTTCCATCAATTGCAGGAATTATTGAGCTGGGGCCTACTTGTGTTGGTAGTCACCAAAAGACAAAAAGTTATGAATCTATTAATTTGTCCCATTTTATCCTGTCATTTTTCGTCACGCCATTTTATTCGAACACGTAATAGATACGGAACTAGATGCGGAATGCAATTTGCCTGAAAAAATGGTGTACTAAGAGCGCGGTGCTGGGCGCATCCTTGAGAGTTTATCCACCTCGAGCGGTCAGTGCCGCGCGCGCGCCGCCGTCGCTGTTTTTCTACAATTTAGTATTTTGGTGTCGGCGCACCGTCTCGCCTTAAGAGTGATCAACTTATTATATTATTGAATTAGTCATCATCAGCCTTCAAACGTGCTGTACACATTTTAAATATATTTAATGAACAGTTGGAGTCCTTTTATGATTTGCGACACCCATATAATCCTTAATCTGCAACTGTAAATACAGTTCTTTCCCTAAACGCTCCCCTTTCTGTGGTCGACGTGTCATTCTCACAAAATGAGCTGATTATCAAACAAATTTTTTGTATTAATGATCATCATCCTTCATTCGTGCTGTGGACATTCCACAGAGGTTTCGATTCCACGTCGATGACAAAGAGCACAGGTTTAAGGTGACTCAAATCCGAAACTAAAATTATTTAGAATTCGACAATCCTTTATTTAATACTGACCACCAGCTGGCTCAGCTGGTAACGTGGCGGTTAGTTCGAGTGTTACATATATTATATATGTATTTCTATGATGATATGAGTCTACGTTTACATGTGTATTTCTATGATAAAAATCTTAAAATTATAAAATTTCTTAAACATTAAACATATCTCCGCTGTCCAGTACCTGTAACACAAGTCCTTACGGTACCTAACAGGGCTAGGCTTACGTGGTGTGGATATGTTATCCACAGATACACTATTACTATGATAAGTATAGTACTCGGTATTTAAAAGGTTTAGTAAAGTTATTAACTGACTGCAACTGTCACAAACCCGTGACGACATCGGAGACTATTCGTCAGGTCGCGCATTGTTATCCCCTCACCTGTCGCGTCTTCCATAATATCTGTACAAGTGATGCTATCTATTAATCACAGGGTCCGTTTGCTAGTACACTCACGCACGGGCGCCCGCGTAGCTCTGAAGGCAGTAAGTGCGGCAGATGAGATGGGCGGTGCTGCGGGAGCCCGTGAGGCGGCGCTACATCGCGCGCTGCGGCACCCCAACGTGCTGCGGTGCCTCGGAGAGCGGCGCCACGGAGACGTTCACTATCTCTTCCTGGAATACGCGGAGGGCGGCGAGCTGTTCGAGCGTATCGAGCCGGACGCGGGCATGGCGCCGGCCTCCGCGCGCCGCTTGTGGCTGCAGCTGGGCGCTGGCCTGCGCTACCTGCACTCGCGTGGTGTGGCGCATCGCGACATCAAGCCGGAGAACTTGTTGCTAGACGCCGAGGATTCTATCAAGATATCAGACTTCGGTATGTCCACTCTCTTCAGGTGAGCAGATTTCTCTTATAAAAAAGTTGACGCCGACAGAGTGAAAATAGACTAGTGATAATTTAAATTCAACCCAAACATTTTACAATTACTATCGGTACAGCGAAATATATAAGACGATCTCCGTGCAGTAGCTGGTCCGGGATGGATGCGAGTAGCAGGAGATCGTCCGTCTTGGCGTTCATTGAAAGATGCCTATGTCTAGCAGTGGACCGATTAGGGCTGATAATGATGATCATGATGATGACAGCGAAACAATCATTTAGTTAATGACTGAAGTAGACGATTCTCATAAGTCATGTAGAAATTAGCTGACGGCACAGCTTAGTGGACCTTACGCCTTCTAACGTTTTTCCGTCCTTCCGCCCTTCCGCTTGGAGTTAACTTGCACTTCTCCTTCCGACACAGACACGGCGCGCGCGAGCGTTTACTGACGCGCGTGTGCGGCACGGTGCCGTACGCGGCGCCAGAGGTGTTGACAGCGGAGCGCCGGCCCTACCGCGCTCCGCCCGCCGACGTATGGGCCGCCGCACTCGTTCTACTCGCCATGCTGTCTGGTGGTATGTATTAACATGGTTTATATATTGATATCTTAGTTTACACGAATGTTACTCATTACAAAAAAACTATTTTTACGGATTTTATCGCCGTTTATTTAATTATTTAACTTGACCGACATTTCAGAAGCTTTACAGCAACCATGGTCACGGGCGGACTACCCACTGTGCTGTGTGTGACTGGTGCACCCGTGACCCGCGATAAAAATCTGTAAAAGTAGTTTTATTGTAACATGGTTAAGTTTATTTTACCATTTATAATTTAGTGATGTAGAATGTGATTATAGACCACATAGATCTAATTTGCAAGAGTTCTAGGAGAACTGCAGAACTCCCATTTGTAAACAATATGTTTCATAATAAGTTGTAATAAAAAAAATCAAGTGACTATGAGGCAGCAAGTTCCGAAAAAAGCTGTTTTTTTATCTATATTAATATTATAAAGATGAAATATTTGATTGTTTGTATGTATAGGCCCCGAAACTACTGGACGGATTTGATTCATACGATGATGATGATGATGATGGATAATAGGCTATGTAACATTTCTAAAACGTTTTGATTATTATGAAACTTCGATAATGTAACTGCAGTTATAAGAATATTAAATTAAATCCTTATTTCGCTGCAGAAATTATTGAAAACTAGCTGTCCCGACAGACGTTGTTCCGTTTTTGTAATTTAATGATTCTTTGTCATATTTCGTGAAATATCCGTACGAAGCCAGGACGGACTGCTAGTATGTTATAAAATACTAGGAAAAATGATCAACTATTATAAATAAATGAATCCGCCTAGTAATGATGATTAGTAACATTAAAATAACTTTTTACCGCAATTTTGGGCTGATAAGCAGATTTAATAAATATCCCACAATAAACTGGAATTGTAAACATGAATGTTTTTTATTACTTGCACCTTTAATCCTGCTTGCAATGTTTCTGGTATTTCTTAACAAATCCATTTACCTTGTTAAACCAAAATACTAATAATGCTAATAAGGGCTATATATCAACCCGTTTAAAATTGGCGCAACTCGATATAGAACCAGTTTTAGAATTTTTATACTTAAATTGATATATTATCATCTATCATATATTATACAAAATACATTAACCAAACGTTTTTGCTGTTGGCTAGCCCTTGTTATCTCTGAATTATAAAAATGTTGTTTGTTTTAAATTGCATAGTATTCCACATATGTATTATAAATAATACTTTTGAACCCTGCATGGATTTATGATATGTGACCGGCAAATGTGAAGAGCGAGCGTACTCACGGACTCGACTGCTGCATGCGAATATTAACACTTCTCCGTGTTCACCGGACGCGATTCGTCTCTTTGGTATCCTAGCTGTAGGTGTGTTGGCGAACCCTAAAGTTATGGTACCGAAGTTACGAGTCGCGCCGACAGCTTCGTGTCCATCCGGCGAATCATCAACGGCGGTGAATCGAAACTTAATATCAATAATACACACTCGGAAAAACGGTTTCGCGGTGACATGAAAAATCTATCATGTTGCAGAATTACCGTGGGAACGTGCTAGTGTTGACGACGAGCGGTACGCAGCGTGGTGCGCTTGGTCCGAGGGCGGCCCCGCGCCGGCTAATAGGCCCTGGGCCAAGCTATGTCCGGGCGCCCTTGCCTTACTACGTTGCGCACTGCGACCTGACGCCTCGCGCCGCGCGCCTCTCGACCAGCTGCTGCAGCATCCATGGCTCGCGCCGCAAGGTACTGCCCTCCGGCCCGCGCGCGTGTCAGGTACTAGGTGACTCTGAGTGGACTCGCTCTCAGAGACGCCTGGTGCCTCAGCACGGCTCGAGCCCGCCACCTCGTCCGCCGCTCCGACCACCGCACCGGGAGGCATGACACGGTACTTTGGCAATTTAGCTCCATGACGTTTACCAAGCTCATAAAGCTAGATTACCAAAGCATTGCGTCGATGTGTTAACAACGATAGCACCCGGAGGAATAACGTGAGTTCACTGTTTTATATTTTGTACTGCGTTAGACAACGAATGATAGTCTAGTAATGACACACATGAGGAGCCTTTAAAGTCTTAAATGACACCCTCGACGAACCTTTGATTAAACAAATGACCATGGGTTTTATTTTCTACGTACAGTAATGAAACTTTTACTGTACGTAGGCAGTATGTAATGCTACGAGCACAGTGGGAGACAGTTGTCGTCGCGTGTGTGTCGCAGAGGGTGCGGGCGGTGGCGCACGTGTGAGCTGCTCGCAGCCGGCGACAAGTGCGAGTGACCTGAGCACGGCGGACATGGACGCGTTGCTGACCCGCTCACAGCCGGGCCGGGCCGACGAGCTGTTGCTGCCGGGTGACGGAACGGCGCTGGGCGTGGCCGGCCGCATGACTCGCGTGTGGCTGCGCTGTGACGCGACCGCCGCAATGCGACAGCTCTGCCGACTGCTAGACGAGCGTCGCTACGTCTGGCGTCAGCTACAGCCGCTGTTAATTGCCGTCGAATGCGGTGACGGCGTGCACATGCGGGCCTGGGCCGTGCCCTGGAGCGAAGGCACAGCACGCACGTTACTGCAGTTTCGACGCTGGCGCGGCTGCGGTCTCTCCTACAAGCGGCGCTTCGTTCAGTTGCGCGACGCGCTGCGACCGCTGGCTGCGCCGCCACCACCTCTACAGCGCATGAACGTCAATTGATTCTCTGCAGTCGTTTACGGATAATGTTAAGTGGTATGTGTTAATGTTGAGAGTAAAACCAGTGTACCAGAAAAAAACTGTGATGTCGATAAATAAATTTTTTTTACTTTAAAAACATTTATTTTTCGTTTCCATTGCTGATTCACAACAATCCTTCCCTCACCATTAATGAAAACATCGTGACAATTCGTGTAATGAGCATGCTGTAGAAATGTGTATATACATAGCATGACCTTTTAAAACTACACGAAAATATTATCAACATACATAATATGTGCAAAAACGTAGTATGCTAAAAACTTTCGCTCAAAAGAAGCTTCGGAAGCAGTCTCGGCCTCTTAGGGCTCCCGCACACGGGCCACAACCATAAAATATCGCCACTGGCATATTTCCTGTATTTTTCATACATTTTATATGGACTCGCCGCACGCGGTTGGCGCCGGTGGCGACCACACGATACAAATCGTCGCAGATTGCTTCTTGTGGCCCGCACCGGCCACTATACGTCGACACGAAAAGCCGCCACTCGCTCAATTCCGCGCCCCCTCTCCCTTTCCTCAGTAAACCTGTTGGAGCCGACGGTAACGCACGGGCGTAGTCTGTGGTTCATATAGGTAGATAAATATGGATATAGAAATATTTATATCAGATACAATCCCGTCCTGCGATTTGGGATTCAAAAAGTGATAGTTATAGAGGAGAAAAAGTGAAGGCCGGGGAAGGAATCTGCGAATGGTAGGAAATTTTTCGAATAAAACTGTCAAAGAAAAGACCATTGAAGGTAAGCTTCCTTGCCTGTGATGCACCTAGCGCGTCATGAAGAAGTCTTCGGGGAGGCCAATGACGCGACAAGCGCGATATTACTAAATTATTGAAATATTAATATTTATTCAATTTAAACCAAACCTTTGTATTGATAGATAACTTGTAACTTATTCAGTAATATGTATGCAACTACTACTACTCCTGGTCATCTTCGCAGATGATCTGCGAGGGCTACGGGCACCGAGGCGAACCTCATAACCCGGGTGGGATCGCGAGGGGACAACTATCCCTTCAGTAACGGGACCGCAATAGTTATTGCGGGTTTGCCATCGTGGCTTATGGGCTCAGGGGGGATGTAGGCCTATTTAGGGGCCTGTGTGTTGTGACTGTTAATGAGTAGTGATTGGGTGTGTTATGCATGTGCATGTGTGATCCTCGTCTGGATCGCAGGACACGCAGTCCCTAGTCCGCTTGGTGGATCACGGGGGGGGGGGGGGGAAGAGTTTACGCGGATACGGTCTAGGACGCGTAGATGAACATGAGTCCATTGTCTGCCCTATTGAACATAGCGCTCGACAATCGAACCACAAACTTATCCAGCGACTCTATCCGCAAGTCGCGCGATCACGTCGTTACGGACGTAGCGACCGGCTCCCGTGATGAACCGTAGGGATATGTTCTGCTGGGCTTGCAGGCGTTTCCGCTGGGCCTGGGAGGTTAGCGCGTACCATGCGGGGGCGGCGTAAGTGAGGCGTGACCGGATATACGTCTTGTAAATCCTCAGTTTCGTTCGTGTGGGAAGTCCGGACGCTAGTACTGGCCACAGCAAAGCACGGGGTCGATACTGCATCCGAGATACACGACTGGGGATTCCCAAGACACATCCTGGCCTCTGAACTTTAACCGCCCCGGCATGGAGCGCATCTTGGTGACATATAGCGCCGTCGTCTTATCCACGTTGACGGACATGCGCCACCTGTCAAGCCACTCCGGCAACCGGACCAGCGTGCGCTGCATGCGCTCATTTGCGAGCTCCGGCTCTCGGGACGAGGTGACGTATGCGCTGTCATCGGCGAACGGCGCTAGCACAACATCCACATCATCCTCTCCCGAAGGATCATTGAGTGTGGGGATGTCGTTGGTGTAATCCGCGTACAGACAAGGGGATATGCAACTGCTCTGTGGCACTCTGGCACGTATGGCCTTCACTGAGGAGTGCCTCCGCTCCACCGCTACCCGGAAGGTCCTACCTTCCAAGAATGACGCTACTAGTCTCACAATCGCCAGCGGGACGCCGGCGTCCACCAACTTGTACAGGAGTCCCGGGTGCCACCCTGTCGAAGGCCTTCTCCATATCGAGAAAGACCGCGTCAGAGTGTCTCCCCCTGTTCATCTCTACAGACAAGTGGTGGATCACCCGCGTCAGTTGCAACGTGGTCGAGTGGCCGCTCCGGAAGCCGAACTGTTCATCCCTTATGGAATGTACTTGCCCGACTTCGGCAGAACGATGACCCTTCCCTCTTTCCAGGTCTCCGGAAAGTGGGCCGTTCGGAGAATGCCACTTGCGATCTGTGGGAGAACCACGGCTGCTCGTCTAGGCATCATCACCAGCGCTGTGGGAGGGATATCGTCGGGGCCTGGAGCTTTGCGCCTCGAGAGGCGAAGTGCGACTTTCCGCAGCTCAGAGGGGGAGATGAAATCCGTCCTGCTGTGAGACGGAGTCGGGCTCTGAAGGAGCTCTCGAATTCGGATGTATGCAACAATATTTATTTCATCACGGCCAAGGGCTAATAAGACCTATATAGAAAAGCATGCAAAAAGTATCGTTCATTGTTTTCTGACCGGTCGGATGTGTAGGTTCATGAATGGGGAGTATTTGTCTATTTAGCAGGGTTTATTTTTGCAGGAAAAGATACGAACAAAAAATTAAGGCTCCTACGCATCGTGATTTACCCTTTCTAAGAACATTTCTGTTGTGCAATCGTTAGACATTAGACGTGCTTTCTTCTTACTCTTGACCCCACCGAAGACATTCGCTTGCGTGTACCTGGACTCTCGTAATTTTGTATTAATAATAACATTGTGGCTTGTGATACTGGACTCTGATTTTGTGATTACTGATTGTGCTGACATTTTGGCTTGTGTTACTGGACTCCGAATTTTAATTGCTCTACTTGCCGTTCATTAAAGGTAAGTTGTTGTTAAGAACTCCTTATTTTTTAATAACTAGTCAGTGATTAAGCTTAATAAGAGTATGATAATTTTGACTTATTATTATGATATTGTATCGCTCGTATTCATAAATTTACTAAGCTGTGAAATTTTTGAAAGCAGGCGGTGAAATTAAAAGGAAGGGTAATTATTTTGGCAGTTAATGTTTAAGCAGTCGTGTTTTTTGTTTCTATATGCCATTATTTGTTGTTTTTAGTATATTTAAAATTTGTTAATCCACATAGCATAATAGTTGCTAATTACAAAATAAGTAATAATGGAATAACTAATATTTTTAAAAATGATTTAAATATTCAA